>JAUCMT010000055.1:1110926-1191714 GCA_032357475.1 Enteromius thamalakanensis
GGTACCTAAAACCCAGGATTGGTGCAAACTAATCCTAAACTTACCTGGCTAACCAGCTAATCCGGCTTCATGGTACAGGCCCCAGGCCTGATGTAGTTTGTTGTCAAATGTAAAGTGAACTAAATAAGTCTCAAGCTAAAGGAAATCTAAGTTATAAAATCTTACCCTTTATCAAAAAAACATAAAATACCAGTATAAACATTACCTCTCCTCATCCAGTTCTGCAAAGCATGCTGGAAACAAGAAATCCACTGCCTAATTTCTGAATTTAACGAGACACTTTAATTAAGTTACTGCAACTTAATTTTTAGAGAAACTCAATTAACTCTGAAATTTGAGCTTAAAATATACCATATTAATTTCATGTAATGATCAGCATTATTTTACATCAGCTGTCAACTTAACAAATTAATGTTGCAACTTTGTAAAGTTTTAATTAATTCAATAAATCAGAATGTTTAACCTGCAATCACACATTTATTTAATTTGTAGTAAAAGGTGATACAAGTACATTTTTTGAGTTACGTTGAGGAACACAATGTACTTTCAATTGATTGAATATGTCATATGTTGTCTTTCTGGTAGTGGAGATCAACACCTGCAGACGTGTTCGTCCAAAGTCTCGTCTCATTTGATCATTTAAATGTGATGCACGAGATGAACACTTGATTTATAGAGTTGATTGTAATGAAGATACAAGGCAATCAAGGCACTCTATATTGTACACTGGACGCATTTTGCATGGTTTCACCTTAATTTTGCAACATTTTTTAGCTTTTGCTGGATTTTGTCACTAGAAAAAACATTATTTTCAAAAATGCAATGTGAAACAGCCTATACTCAGTCAAGAAAGACTCGGATTAACTAAATCTTATGAAGATAATGGGAGTGGTGTATTTCTGTGCTAAACTCTGCTTGAGGAATTGCCAGGTGCTTCTTGCCAACCCAAGTTATGGTTCAAGCACATAAATTGTACAAAGAGATTAAACTGAAAATGCTGTTCCAAAGCTTTATTTATTTATTTTAAATAAAACCAAGAATAGCTGAATCTTCACTTGCAAAGAAAGGACTGACTAAGTTTCAAAAAGTAAATAAAATCCCTAAAAGTTGCAGCTTTGCATGTTTGTACATGCATTAAGACAAATTACACCAGATTATAATCAACACACTAGACTTAATATGCAAAAATAAATAGTCTGCATTCCTCAAAAGTAGTTTGTGAACTATGATTTTCGTTTGTCTGTGAAAACCTTATTTGTTCTTTAGTTAGTTCTTTCACTGAAATAATAAGAGCAGCTCTGCTTGAGCTTGAGTAACGATGACAGGATGTTCATTTTTAAAGTGAACTGTTTCTTTAAACCTGCAGCCTGTGCTCAGATTCCCAGAACAAGATTGTGAGATACAGGCGAGATGAATCCTGATCAAGCCGTCACTTAATGTCACAGTAAGCATCTGATCAAGGCGTTCATGTCTTTGGCCTCATTTAACAGGAAGAGAGACACAGTTAATCCAGAGTCCAGTATAATAGGCTTAAGTGACCCAGTGCGGTGCTTCTCTTACGTTTGTGTAGGTAACAGGATAGTAACATCGTGTCTGCTTTCGGACTGTGGGTGATCATTGAACTATAAAAACAGCTCGGCGGATGGCTGTGAACATAACCTTGAGAAAAGCAAAGCAGTGAATGGAAATTTCCCAAATGCAGAGGGAAGGGTGGGACGGGCTGAGCTGCGCTGTCGTGATTCGGATGAAAATGAAACACAGCCCTTTTTTATCTGTGTGTGCAGCACCTGGGTCATTAGGATGTCACGTTTATTAGCCGATGACGCCCGTCTTGTTGTGACCTTCCTGATTTCTCTCTCAAACACAGAGATAAATGACACGACACAGAAACAGTTTCTGATTAAAGTAGCTATTGGAAAATTACATGGTTGCTATATTTTGATAAATCTACACCCAGTATGTTCTCAGGTGTTCGTCTCAGGGCCATAGTGAAGAAAAGAGTTGAGTTCAAGGCCCTTGATACGCAGTCATTAGGATGTTTTTCACCTTCATATTCTGGTCCCTCACGCTGATATCATCTCCTAATGTGAAACAGTGTGATCATCAAAACATCATTTTGGGAAATTTGATCTCACCAGCTTGTTCAGTAATGGGTAAAGGTGTTTTGGAACACTATTTATTATTAAAGGTTCATTAATGAACTGTATTAGTTAACATGAACTAAGAATTAACACATAAACAAACATTTTTTAAGAATAGTTCATTCATTCATAGTTAATGTAGCATTTACTATTGCAATGTTAAAATCACAAGAAAGCGTTTTCAGGAATGATTGACAATTTTGTGTTAATATTTATATATAACTGTTTGTGTTTTCTTAAACGTAATCATTGTATAAAAGAAAGAAAAAGAAAAATATCTTATAGTCCAACATTATGTGAAAATATCAGTTTGTCAACATGATACAAAATACTTAATTTGCAGATAATATCTCCATAATTTGTTTAGGTTTTAGTATGTAATGTATAATATTTTCTTCACCCTCTATAAATGAGTCTTGACATATACAAAAATAAAGAGCTTTGTTCTCCTGTTTAACAATTGGATCTGATTAGTGAATTTTATTTACTGAAATGAAAGTCAGAAACAGTTTAGAATGAAACTCAATCTTTAGCTCATTGACCGGCGGTTTTGAAGAACAGAGCAAGAATGGAAAGCACTGTACAACATTAATGAACATCTCATTTGGTCAATAATATGAAGTAATGTCAACAGAGTGACACAGAGCTCTGGCATGTGTTGTTCTTTCTTTCTGAGGGCATCACTTCCTTCCTGATGCTTCTGCACAGGAAATTGTAAGAGCATTGTTATCTGAGTTATTCGCCTTTGTGAAGCGCACCGGCAGAAGTATACGAGACTTCACGGAGCTACAGTGTCAGAACCAGACCGTATTTCCTGTGGGAATTAAGGGAATATGCTTGGCATGGAGATTAAATCACGCTCATCCCCATTATACAATCAACACACAACAGGGTTTTATGATGCACTGAGGACATCTCTCCTGTTTCTCTGTGGTTTTACAGGTCTCATGTAGGGTGAGAACAGTTTATCCTGGAGACCCACTGTAATCCCGTTCCCCCACCTCTCGCTGAAGTCAGCGGGTTCATGTGCTTCGGATCTGGGTTGTCTTTTACAATATTAGTGGAAAGTTTTGATGCCGTTTAGAGGTTCATCTCAGCTTCTCCTGCAGGTCCAGGAATTCAGAGCTCTTTCAGCTGTAAGCGGATTACAGGCCCAAAGCTTCATATCAAAAGATGCCCGTATTCCTCCCCGCTCACACCGCCTCGTTTCTGCTGTTCACCTGGAAAATTCCCTCAACTTATGTCACGGTTCATTGTGGTTACAACCTGGCTGTGTTGGTGGTGATGTACTTCAACAGGACTATTTTTTATTTATATGTTTTTCACCATTTTATCAGTTTTTATTGTTTAAATATTACTAATTAGAATTGATTTTTAAAAATTTTTTATTTACCATTTTTTTCTCCAGTGCTTCAATTTAAACTTTAGTTTATGTTTTTCATCTAATAGATTTCATTTTGCTTAATATTTATTCCAAATAAAATATATAATAAATATACTACTTTAAATTATGAGCTCTTATTGATTGTCATTTATTTTAGTTTTTGATGTGTGAATTTTAATTTCAGCTTTATTTCAAATAATATTTAATTTAATTTTTTTTTATTTGCTTTTATTTTAGTTTTAGTGCCATTTCTAAGTTTTTGTTTTTCTTAAACATCAAGGCGTAGGTTTGGTTTTTATTTCAAGCTTTAGTTTTAATTTTGTATAGTATGTTTTTCAAAGAATATTTCCATCTATTCTGCTTTATTTCAGCTATTTTAATAGTTGAATTGACGATGATAATTCTGACTAGAATCAAAGCAACACATCTGAATGATGTACTCACCAAATACTCTCCCTCACAAGCCTCTTAGCCTAAACCTACATTCATTTATTCTGCAGACGTGTGACTTGTACTGCACGCCTTTCCTTGAAATCGACCTCATGACCTCTGTGTGCATGCTATGACTCTGCATTATATTTGAGTCCCCCAGTTAAACCAGCATCAGCCAGCCTGGACCAGCACTCTGTCTGGTGATAGTGATTCAAACCTTCTCACACTGAAATCAATACTGTCACAGGTGCTGATGATGCGGTTGTGAGCATTGCACATCTTAAACTATATCTCTGCTAACCTCTTATAACCCAATGACCTAAAAATATCTAAATATATCAATCTCATCTTACTTGGCAGAACTTGGCTTGCAGGTTTTCAGAAACACATCTGAAGCAATCAGTGTCAAATGCATTGAGCTCCTCTGCACCGTTTCACATGCAGATGAGCATATGTGCGTTTCACTTCCTGTCTGTGTCAAAAGCGTTTGTTTTTCGGTCTGATAACTCTGTTATAAACACACCGCAGCGTCCCGCCACAGCTGTACACATTGCAAACATGATAACACAGACACAAGTGATGATAGTCCATGAGAAAGAGAGAAAGAGGACCATCATCTTTGCTTCCATGCCCTACTTTTTATTTTCTTTGGTCAGTATTACATCAGTTAGCATAATCACACATTTTATTTTATTTCATAAATTACCCAAATGGCCTCAGCGTGGCCTGTTATGAGTGATGGCAGGTGGGCATTATGTAGTTGAAGTGAAGTGCATGGCGTGAGCTGGAACTCTCTCGGCAGTTTCCCATGAGTGCGGACAGCGGGCGGCTGTTTGTTTAATACGAGGGGATAAAATGATTATTTAAGAATGAGCCAGGACCCGGGGGAGGATGAGCCGACCTCTGCCCCGCTCTGCGGGAGACCGGCGGGATGTCTTCTCTCTCACGGACCCCTGCGATCCCAACATCAAGAAATCCTCAGACATTTTCCAGAACTTTCTTGTCTGTTTTCCTTTACGTTTTAATTTTCCTTTCGTTTCAACTATGCAGTCAGGTCCTGAAGTTTACCGGGGAGAGATTCCAAGCCATTCGCCACGCAGACTAGTAAAGATGTTGAAGGTTGAAAATTAGGTTTATATAACATAACATATATGATTGTTCCAATTACAACTTGAAATTTGGTGTTCAACTGGAAGAAACTAAAAAGGTAACCAAAAACGGTGACATTAAATAATCTTGAGGTAAAAATGTTATATATTAATGTTGTGTAACACAACTAAGTTTTATGGGTTAAATCAACATAAAAAATAATTTTTTGGTAACAATCGCTGGTTACCACTTTTTTTACAGTGTACAATAACTTTACAGTAGGAATGCTTATAAATAGCCTAGATATAACTATTGAAATATACTACAGCTTTAAGTCCTAAAAGCCTATTGTATTGTTGTATTGTAACATAAGCTGCAAGAACATCTGGTTAGGAAATTTGCATCTGACCACTCACATTTACATGTCAATGATACCTATTTGGTGTACCAAAGTCTTGTCCACCCAGTCACGGTGAAGCAGTCCCTATTCTTCCTGAAGCTAAGGCTCTACAATGGAGATTTCTCTTTCAGTGAACTGATCTAAAAAAACAAACAACACATTACTGTAAAGAATTTTTTTTATTATTAATAATTTTGTGGAATGAAAAGATTCCGTAGTTGTGAAACGTTCTTTTTGGTACCATCAGTGCCCATAAAGAAGCTTTATTTTTAAACGTGCAGCGCTTACAGCAAGAAATAAACTCTTTAATTTAACTGCTGATTTGAAAGAATTGTAAAAAGGTTCATTTAGACCAGTCTAATTAAACAAATCAACTACAAACCTGCGAAAACCAATGAGTAAACAAAACCTCCCACGAGTGTTTACAGAACAAAGTTTAATTTACTGACAAGACCAGCTGAAAAAGCCATGGGTTTAGTTTGCCCTTTCACACACTAAATATTTCGTTACCTGCTTTTTTCAGCTAAATTCGCTGTGATCCAAGTACTCAGAAGAAGAGGTGAATCAGTTCAGAAAGCTGTAAGCGTTTGCAGAAGGATCTCTGTAAACTTGGGCCTCCTTTAGTCCACTTTCGGGCATATAGTTTACCAAAGGAAGAAATTCAGCACCAGTATACCTCTCTCTGGGACAAGACACCCTACGAAGATCGGTGTGAGGGTAAACTGTTAAAACCTCAAACAAGTGACACGGAATCATAGGATGAGCGCGAAAGATCTGCCCTGATTAAGATATCCAGACACATGATAACTCCAGTCTAGTGTAAGAAAAACACTAACAAAACCCTGTTCGTGGGAGGCTATCGCAGAAAAAAGCACTGATTTTCAGAAACAAAACATTGTTGCCCATCTCAAGTTTGCAGGGCACTTTCCAGGATGTTCTGAAACTCTACTGAAACAATATTCTTTGGACAGATGAGATGCAAAAGAACATTTGGGTAAAATTAAATTTATCTTACAGTGGTATTTTCCACTAAATCAGAAAATTCATGGCACAAACACTTTTTTAAATATTCTTCTAAAATATTTCTTTCATTTTCTAAAGAGGATCACATACTTTTGTTCTGCGTTATTAATGACCTTGGAAGGTAAAAGCATTCGTTCAATACCATTTTGAGACCTTATTAAACAAACAATTCCTTCAGAAATCAAGATATTTCCAACGGATTGAAGGTATTTCATTTATTCTCCAAAATATGGCACAAAATAAGATAATGAAGCTAGATTTCAGAAACCATTCCTTCTGAAACCAAGATAATTCAATTGAATGAGTATAAAAAAAAATTCCAAAGAATTGGTCATTTGTTCAATAAATATGACACTTAATACTATTTGGAGATCATATTTAAGGAACATCCTCTTTAGAAATCAACATATGTCCAATGGAAGGCATTTATTCACTAACAGACACCACCGAAGAACATTATAAAATGATATTTCAATGACAATTCCAATGGGTTCACATTGCTTAGGTGTTATTTGAATGAGTGGACTGAAAATCCGTATCTTCAGAATGCATCTGATGGTTTCCCCAGTTTTTTACTATGTAAAGAGTGTCATTTCTCCATGGATGCTACTTGTTTCAAAGGCAGAGCTGGGATTTCTTCCGTCCGTTTTTCACACAGTGTGGAGACAGAAAAATGCTTTTGTTGATCCAGTCTTACCTATGGAGTCGAGGCGTCGCCCGGGGCCCCACGGCCTGTTTCAATAGGTCAGACATTCCAGCATCCGTGTTCTTTTGTGAACTCCAGCTCAGAGGCTGCAGTGGCCTTTGATCCGAGGGTAAATCACTGCAGACCGGAGTCCCATACGGCCCTGCTCCACTTCCACTGGGGGATTTGGCCGATCAGGGGGTGACGAAGAACTTCTGTGTGAAGGTGGTCAGGCGAGTGATTCGTTTAAGATATGCTGGGAGCAAAAGAAACAACAAACTCAACTCGCTGCCCATGTCTGCCGTGACCCAAAGCCGAGCGTGCTCTCCCAGTGTGGGGCCACACTCATTCCCGACTCGTTAATCTGTCACTTGTGTCTAACGTCATCTCAGAAGTTCCTCTTTTTGTAAAATTCCTCCTTTTGTTCCCCACAGCTCCTCTCATAGTCATGTGGTGCCATGATCTTATTCCCTTTCATGCAAAAAGTCATTGTTTTTGACATCTCATGAGACACAAATTAAGTGTTTTGTAATCTCACAATTGAATCCAATTGCTGCGACAAAGGTGATTGCAAATTCATTTAACTTCAATATAACTTTGTTATATCTACTGAGGAATATAAGGGAACCTCTGACATATTTCTTCGTTTGCTATAGTGCAGAGTTGGTTGTGGTCTATATCTGTGGTTCCATTGAAGTCAAATTGTTGGCCACACAAACCCTAGGTATTCTATTACCACAGAGCAATATGTTATTTTTAGATGCTGATCTAAAGTTTTTAGTTCTTTGAAAATTTT
The DNA here is from genome assembly GCA_032357475.1 of Enteromius thamalakanensis. Taxonomy (NCBI): domain Eukaryota; kingdom Metazoa; phylum Chordata; class Actinopteri; order Cypriniformes; family Cyprinidae; genus Enteromius; species Enteromius thamalakanensis. The sequence goes on from JAUCMT010000055.1 coordinate 1,118,877, forward strand.
AATTCAAACTTTCTCCTATAATCCAAGTCAATTAGTTGAAAAACAGCCAGCATATAGAGAAATGAACTTGTCCACAAGATCAGAAAATTTAGAATTAAACTGAATTAGAATTTATATTGATCTTTTTAAGAACTTTGAGATGCTTAACTCTTTAAAACAAATCATTATCTGCATTTCTGGTGCCATGACCCGTGTGAAAATTAGCCATGGTTTTATTATAGTAAAAGTGTAGTTGCCATGTTTCAATGTCACCGTGTACCAAAAGTCTCCATTTGCTCTCAGTGCTGTCTAGGATGCTAAATGTTTGCAGTTTTATTGCGATCGTTGACTTATTAAGCAGTTTGAGGTGATTAACTCACCTGAAAAAATAAATCTTTATTCTAGAATCAAAGGTAGAACCTTTAACATGTGTAAACTCTTATATCTTTTAAGAACTGGTCACTGAAATGAAACTCTAGAGGAGACATTACAGATTACTGTGGCTGTGATGCGCGATTATTCTGTTCTTTGGCTCAGGAAAAGGTGCATTTGCTCTCAGTGCTGTCTAGGAGACACCGCTGTGATTTTAAACCTTTTATCTATTCATTTTATTTCTTGTGTGCGGGAAGAAGGCGGTGAACGCCTTCATGAGGCTGGGAGAGTCTCTCGTCGTCTGGGTCAGGGCTGGTCTGTTTGTATACAATCGCGTCAGAGGCTCCGCCCCTGGTTTTCCGCGGCTGATGCAATGCGACCGGCGAATATAAACGGATCTGAGCAGCATCAGAACACGACTGTGATACCGGGCGCGCCCAGAGGACATCTCCAACATTAACCTGCTATTAGTGTTACAAATTAGCGTTCAGAAGTATTACAGTGCGTCTTTTTATGTTTAACATACTTTAATAATCTTAGGATATTTATTTATTGTCTTACCGCGGTACATTTTTGAAGGATCAATCGTTATCGGTTTTGTAATTGATCACTGGAACATTCTTCACGATTGGGAGGGTTTGGTCATTTTTTTCCATTCACAGTATTGCTGAAGAAACGGATTTGTTTTTAATTATTGAGGTAAGATCTCATCCTGGTTTGACGGTTTAAAATTTAATGTTTCAGGACAGTTATGATTCCCTGACCTGGTTTTAACCTGGTCCCATTGTTTTTATTTATTTTTTTATTTATATTAATTTTGGGTCTTGAGCCTTTTCTCGGAGTGACTCATTCGTGTTTCATCATCTTATTTCCATACATCCGTTCAAATGAATTCGTTCGTTAGTCAAACACACTCCTACTTCCCTTTCTTTAATGATTTTAAATATTCATATTTGAGAAGACGCTTTCAAACACTAGATATATTATCTGAGGTAATTTAAAGGGTTTTATTGGCGTTGTTTGATTTTTCCAGTTAGTTGTTGATAAATGCGGGGGCGTCTGCTTCACACACGTCGAGCATCTGCATTTAACTTTATTTTATCAGTATTATCATTATAATTTATGTTATACAATGATCCACGTGGCTTAAACGTGTGTAATGCTTGTTACCCTTATCGGAATCTGAATAAATAATGTTACGTGGATCAGTCACCCAACAAGAATAAATACCTTAACGTTAATTGGTTATATTCAGTCGTTTTGTTCCCAATATATAAATATAGACTGATGAGACGTTGGTATTAATACTTGATGACGATGCGGCGATGCAGCGCGTGCTGATCTGTTGTCGGTGCCGGTTTGTAATTTTCCACTCAGTTCTCAGTGGGTCACGTGACTGGACCCCCGGTTTGCGGAGCTGAGGCGCGGCTCCGATGAGCTGTGCGGGGACGCGCGATTTGCTAAACCGCAGGAGCGCGCATTGTCGATCTCTCAAAGATTTTACGCGATCGACTGTCTATAAATAACCATTTTAGAGATTGCTTTGCATTTCTGATTAACAAATAAATGTCTGCATGGTATATTTCCAATGGCGTTAAAGATGGTATATTTCCATGCGTGCAAATCTTTCTTTGGGCTATATTGAACTAATAATCTAATATCTTCCTATGCACTGTTTCCTCTTATGAAAATAAGGCTCTGCAATGCTGTTGTTGGTCTTTACAGACAATTTATCAGCTATATAGAAAAGAGTGAATGTAGGTAAACAGTATCACAATATAACCAAAATTTCATCGCAGTGGTTAAGAAAACCATAAATCCTTGAATAAGAAGGCAATTGTTTTACATTACAGAATAGACAAAGCCTCTGCAAATAAAAAGATGAGTCGTTTTGAAAACGCTCCAGACATGGACAGCAGCAGTTCCTACAGCAATGAGTTTGCAAAGTATTTGGACCATCATACCAAAGTCTCCCTCAACGGGTAAAACATGCTTCATTTGATCTAGACTAGACATTAGTGAATTAGATCTAACAAGGGATTATTTAGTGACTAAATAATCCCTTGTTAGATCTAATTCACTAATGTGTTCACTGATGTTGACCGCATCCAGAAAACTGGACATTTTAACATTCTAATATTTAATAATAATAATTAATTTGAGGTAAAATGATTGTTTAGGTTATATTTAACTAATAAACTTAAAGTGGAAAGATTTTTCACTTGAAGATAATCAAGTAAAATAGTTACATATTAAGGAGAACATTAAATTGTTTACCATAACAGAACAAACAAAGCCCCTGCAAATACAAAGATGAGTTCTTCTGACAATGCTCCAGGCATGAACTCTCTGAGGAGGTGAGGCGCGGCTCTGCTGAGCAATGCATGAAGATGCACTCTCTTTCCAATTTCTTGGGACACGCGATGGACTCAAAAAAACAGCTTGTTTTTGAAACAAGAACACCCAAATTAGACTACAATAAAGATGTGTTTTTAGATGTTTCAGTAATGATGGCATTTGGTAAAATGCTTGCAACTCATATTAAACTAATAAACTTGTTTTTCATTACAGAATGAGCAAAGCCACTGCAAATACGAAGATGAGTAGTTTTAACATCGCTCCAGACATGGACAGCTGCAGTTCCAACAGCAACGAGTACACAAGTTATCAGGAGTGTGCCTCCAAAGTCCCCCTCAATGGGTAAAACCAGCTTCACTTGACCCAGACGAGTCACTAGTGGTTAATAAATCTTCTCTTGTGTTTATCTAATGCACTGATGATGTGGTTACAGAATGCAATATACCGATGTGGAAGCGGAAAGCCAGAACTTCCTCTCTGATCATCCATTGGGCAAGAAGAAATATGAAGCTGAATATGTAAGTGGTTGATCTGGTCTGAGATTTTTCATCAGATACTGCCATTTTACACATAAATCTGACCATACTTGCTTTTTTCAGAGCCCTGGTTCGGCGACATTTGGGATGTCTGTGTTTAACTTGGGCAATGCTATTATGGGAAGTGGAATCCTGGGACTTTCCTATGCCATGGCCAATACTGGCATTGCCATGTTTGTGTGAGTATGGAAGTGCTTCTTTATAAACGCACACTGCCACAAACATCAGTTTTAAAAATGTTCAGCACATTTGCATGAGCAGATACCACCCGACTTTTCCAGAGCTAGCAGTAATCTGTGAACACAATGTACACAAATATCCCCGATTAGGATAATTAGTTAATGAGTACAGCAATTTGCCCCAGATTGTGTTCAGTGTAAATCTGCAGCAGCTGATTTGAGTCAGTCGGTTCGGCTCTGGTGAAGGAACTAAACGCAAGTGGTGCTTCGTCTTAGTGTTTACAAACAAAGCCGTGTTAATCTGGAGTTAAGGGAGTTTCTGCCGGTTATGTAAAGGTGTTGTGTTTTTAAATCGAGTCTATCCGGTTGCCAGATCTCCAGGAATCCATCAATGATTTCTTATGCAACTGAAATGGGATGCACAGTAAAGTCCTAATGATTTAAAACCGGAATTTGAGTCAGTGCATTGCTTTGAGTCAAGGAAAACCATGAGGAATGGGTTAAATAGCAAAGATGTGACCGTCAGCTCCAGGCATGTGAAGGGGAAATCTACTGAAGGTCATGCAGGTTATAACGGGATCAAGCCAGCTCCAGACAGTGGAATGAATGTGTGTGAGAATATAATCACGTCTAATCCATAGTCACCACCCTCTATTATGAACACAAGTGTGTTTGTCTGACTCATTACAGACGCTCAATTAAGTCCAGTAGTCACGCTTGAGGTCATCTTGTCTAGCACTGAACGTCAATATGAGCTGTTTTTCTTAATGCATATTCCTGGACTTTCTGTGCACAGTTTGTCTGTTAATGAAAGCAGAGTTTTTCATCTGCCTCATGTTGACATTAACATTTGGTGGTTATGCAAGAGTTTGAGAGCGATGTTAATAATTCAGACTGTGTTTTGTTCATTTCTGCAGGATGCTGCTGGTCGCTGTGGCTATTTTTTCTCTGTACTCAGTCCATTTGCTGCTCAAAACGGCCAACGAAGGAGGTTAGTTTCTCTCTGTGTGAGAATGCCTATTTTTAACCGTGATAAGTATGAGTTTTAATACTCTGCCTCCTCCGTCCAGGTTCTCTGGTGTATGAACAGCTGGGGTACAAGGCCTTCGGGATTCCAGGCAAACTGGCAGCGTCCTGCTCTATCACCATGCAGAACTTTGGAGGTGCGACTAGTCAAGTGAATCCAGCTCATGTTTTTATTCATTTGAGGATAAAATAGAATAGAATATAAAAAAACGTGTAAAACCTGGATATTTGATAGGTTTGTGTATTTTAAAGTTAGTAGAATGGTGCAAGAAACATTTTTGTAACCTTTAAATAACATAATAATTATGCACGAAAACATTTAAATAGAGTCAATAGAACATGATTTATCAAATTTAAGAACATCTTACAAGAAAACTAAATTTTTTTGCATTTTATAAACATTTCAAAACAATGTTCACACAACATCTTAATAACCTAAACCTGTTTCCAGTGAATGTGCAGATATCAATGATTTGTTTTTGGTTTGTTTAAAGGCACTAAAGTATTTTTTTCCAAACTCTCTTTCAATCCCAGCTATGGCAAGCTACCTCTACATCGTGAAGTACGAGCTGCCCATCGTCATTAAGGCCTTCTTGGACAATAACGACAAGTAAGATTTCATGTTTGTGATGTCCGGAGCTGTGCGAGGACAGGCTGATGATGTTCTTGTTGTTGTACTGGAATGTTTTCCAGCTCTGTGTAGAACAGTGTGAGCGCTTCATTGTACAGCTGTCCATTCGGGGGGGTCTGAACGTCTGTTCAAAGACGTCGATTGAGAGCTTGACAGTGACCTAATGCAACAAACACTGACATCAAAGATTCAGGCCCCTACATGGAGCCCCTGCACAAAAGCGAAACAAAGTTTTGTGTTTGTGAAGCAGGATATTGCAGAACAGCTGGGTTGTCATTTCCTCAGGGTGCTAATGTCGATGTCTGTGGTGTTGTTTTCCAGCGCGTGGTACACTAACGGAGATTATCTGGTGCTGATCGTCACTTTGACTATCATACTGCCGCTCTCGCTGCTTAAAAACCTGGGTAAGTGTGAACAAATGAAGAACAAAATAATAACAGTGTACCTCAAAACTAAATTTTGCACACAGAAAATTAATCATAAATATATACTGTAATATATATATATGTATATTGCTAAAATATAAATGCAATTATAAAAACAAAGTTTTTGTGGAGATTATAAATAAAACAAAAAATATAATAATTATTATAACTAATAATGCCCTATAAAATAATAAAATAATGTAATTACAATTCATTAAATACAATTGAAAAATATTTATATATTTTATGTTTATATAAAATATAAGTGAGTTCCGTGCTGATCCTCATGGTTTGTGTTTCAGGTTATCTGGGGTACACTAGTGGTTTCTCCTTGTTGTGCATGGTGTTCTTCCTGATTGTGGTGAGTTCTGAAACATCCGCCTTAGATTGCTCTTGTTTAGCATAGAAATAAATACGCAAATGAAAGCGAGAGTGTCAATCCAGCTGCTATTGTTAGTCTGACGAGACGATCCCTCCTGCTGTTGTTCTTCAGGTGATCTACAAGAAGTTCCAGATCCCCTGTCCGTTACCGGAGAACTTCATTAACATCACAGTGAACGCCTCTAAGCCACAGGTCAACACTACTGATGATGAAGAGTGCTGCAAGCCCAAGTACTTCGTCTTCAACTCACAGGTATGAGATATTTGCATTCGGATATTTTACATTGGAAGGAAAGAAGTGTGCGGTGATCTAACTTGATTGTTTTATCTTAGACTGTGTATGCAGTGCCCATCCTGACCTTTGCGTTTGTGTGCCACCCGGCTATTCTGCCCATGTACGAGGAGCTCAAAGAGTGAGTGTGACTTCATACTATAACGTGCTTAAAAGTTGCATTTTGTAAACTCAAGCATGCTTTACTAACTCACTCTTTCTATCCGTAGTCGTTCCAGAAGGAAGATGCAAAACGTTGCAAACGTCTCGTTCCTGGGAATGTTTGTCATGTATCTGCTGGCTGCTCTCTTCGGATATCTGACCTTCAACGGTGAGCAAAACACAGACTCAAGGCTAACATCAGAGCCTTCCAAGTGCGTTACGACACATTTTATACTCCAATGTCAGGTTCAAATATACAGTGAGGCCGTGTTTCTTTTAAACGGAGGTGTGTCTGTTTGAGCGCACCGGATTGAACCGGCAGAAAGCCAGCGGCGATTCTCTCTACGGCTCTGGTCAATTTCGCAAGTTTTGGGAAAGAGTCAGAGACATTCAGCTGTTTTTACCGCTGCAGGAATAGAACATTGTGTTTGATGTTTTTACGTTTCCCTGATAGATGTGAAACGTTATGCAACGCTGGGATTTCTCAGACTCGGCGAAGGAAAAATAAACATCTTTTACAGCCAATTTGTTGACAATAAAATGTGTTTTTCACCGCAGGGCAACTAATACGAATTCTTAAAAAACAACATCAACATGTTTGTTACATAAGAAAATAGTTTTTAAAAAAAATAAAAAAATTTAGGGGCTAAGAAATAATTTTTAAATGTTTAAAAAAAATTTAAAAGTTCAGTTTTCATTTGGTTAATTTATTTATTATTTTATTTTATTTTATTAAGAACCAAATAACTAAAACTACATCTAAAATAAATAAAACATAAAAGATTAGTGAAAAATAAAGTCCACCTAACAAAAATGTGTTCTAAGAACAAGTTTCTACTAAGTTATGAAAATATAATTTTAGAATGTCCTCTGAACGTTCAAAATGTTGTTGTTGTTTTTAAAAATTTTTTTTTATCATTTATCGTTGATAATGCAACAGTTATGGGAACATTTCAGTTGATCATTTTGAAAACAATTACATGAATGTTGCTTTTAAATGTTCTTTGAACGTTCTAAAACAACCGGTAACATTTAAAAAATGTGCGAAGGTTTTGAGAACATTATTAAAGACTGACAAATGTTTTATAAGCTGGGACATTACCTCAATGGACTGAAATAACCCTGTGTTTTTGTGTTCCGCAGAGGCCGTTGAACCCGAGCTCCTGCACACTTACTCAAAGGTCTACAACTTTGATGTGGTGCTCCTGATCGTGCGTTTTGCCGTCCTGACCGCCGTGACGCTGACCGTGCCCGTGGTTCTCTTCCCAGTGAGTATATCATCACATTTACAGGCCTGGACACGTTTATAAACGTTGCAGGAGTGTTGATCGAATGTTTTTTTAATGTTTCAGATCCGTACCTCATTCAATCAGCTGCTAGGCGCATCTAAAGACTTCAGCTGGCCTCGGCACATCTGCATCACGGTCGCTCTGCTCGTCTGCGTCAACATCCTCGTCATCTTCGTTCCCACCATCAGAGACATTTTCGGATTCATCGGTAGGTGTGACACAGGAAGTGATGTCATCACGTGTGTGTGCCAGTAATATTGGAATTTCATGTTTTATACTGAGTTTAGTTTGTAGTAAATGTATATTTCAATATTCCGATTTTTATTTAAAAACATTCAAATGAACTGCATTATTCAATCTGATCTCTCTGCAGGTGCGTCCGCTGCTGCTATGCTGATCTTTATCCTTCCCTCGGCCTTCTACCTCAAACTGGTTAAGAAGGAGTCCATGAAGTCTGTCCAGAAGATCGGGGTAAGACATGATCTGACTGAACACGTGTGTTCTTGACCTGCGCTAGACTCAGTATGTCTCATCACACTCTCCTTCGTCCCAGGCGACTCTGTTCCTCATCATGGGATTCATGGTGATGACTGGCAGCATGGCTTTGATCATCGCAGACTGGATTCACAACGCAACATCTTCAGGCGAGCACGCTGACGGCCACTAGTGGGCGTGTCTTAAACTTGATTGACAGGCAGATGGGCGGAGCTGAGCCGCTAACACTGCAACTGAGAACTAGAAGAAGCTGCTCTTTTTTCAACACAGAGCAAAGACAAACATCCCATTCTGAGAGAATGTCCTGAACTTTGTACAGTATGCTGTTAGGCCACACAGATGGTGATCCACTCGTATTGTTGTGCTTCTTTTTTTTGTTGTTGATTTGCTTTTCTTTTTTGTGTTGTTCTTCCGGTACAGCTGAGTTTTCGGTGGTACGTCGCACAGGAACACGTGCATCATTCTCCGTATTCAGGTTAGGTGCTTCGTACTCGCAACCAAAACTGATTTCACGATCAACACTGAGCGAAGCGTCGCCTGCAGATGCGTGTTCGATCCGTTTGTACCTTTGCCAAAAAATATCGGTGTTTGTATGTAGAAAAGCACTTAACTCTTTTTCAGCAAATGTGAAAAAACTGTAACTTCGCACATTTTTGCCTGTGCTTTAAACGCATTCGTTACGATGCCATTTATACTGTACTACTTGAGTCACCTTTACCTGTCGTGTAGATCTACTAATGAACAAATGTTGATTTGTAGTCGTTGATTTCAGACAGGAACGGCTGAGTGAATTTACTGTAACTTATTTAAACCGGGACGCCAGCGATGGGTGCTTTACAGTCAACATGAGACGCAGCTAACAGGGAACTGGCAATTTTTCCTTAACACTATAACAGAATGTTCATTCTGGTAACGTTAAAAGAATCTACCAGCATTCCCATAATGCTTGTAAAATTCAAAAATTTAAATGTTCCATTAGGGTTTGCATAAGCAACAAAAATACACATTCTTGGTCTAATTTAAATTTTGCATAATAATCTGAAACAACTATATATATCATAGATTATTCAGCTTTTCAAAAACATTAATAAACATATAATAATAATAATGTTGCATACGTCATGAATGCATTTCATTAATGAAGTAAACGAGTTCCTGTTTCATGTCGACTTTAAAGTTTCACGGTACGATTGTCATTTGTTTTGCTTTGTAAACCGCAGAATGGAATGGCAGATCATTGTTGCCGAGAAGAAATGAGTCCGTTAGTATTCAACTTGACTTACCATTCAGTGTTTGCCATCGGCAGCTTGAAATGATTCCCGAACGAGAGATAGACAGACTGACAGACAGAGGAGTGTGTGTCGTCCACTAATCAGCCGTTATGAGTGTGGTGAACGGAGAGGTCACATGACCACCGCCACACACACACACACACACACCTCACTGTGCTTCCAACAGCTAAACCTCATGTGTCATCCAACCTGTTACTCTCCAGCCGTTATTTATGGAAAAACATCAGTGTAATTTAATCTATTTTACTATATTTATATATATATATATTGTATATATGTGTATATACCACAAAAATGAAGTGTATATATGCTGTCATTCTTGTTTTTTTCTCAATTTTGCTCAACATGTTTGAAATATGAAAATAGCTTTAGATGTTCCTCTCTGTGTCGGGGCCCCTGACCGGCCGCTCTTCATCTGGCTGAGAATGATAAACTAAGCACAAGGTTCCTATCGTCTTGTGATCGGCCCCAACACACACGCACCCCTTTTACATTACTACTCAAACTCGAGTGGGGTGAAGAGCTCCTCATGTACAAGAGGCCATTCCTGCGAATGATACGCTCTTGTTTCAATGAAACACTATGTATATCATGTAATTAATGTCTATTAAAGGTTCATGATAACCCATGCAAGTCTCACTGATTTTATTTGTTCCTATTGTTTAGACATGAGATTGGTCAAGCACACATTGCTTCACAAATTTATTTTCTTTGCTTCATACAAGGTCATACAAGGTCAAATATTTTAATTGTTTTAGTTAATGATTTCACCAGTGGTTACTCATAATAAAAGCTAAAAGAAACCAGAAATGTAATGAAATATTGAAATTTAGATATACATTCTAATGTATTATTACTATAAGAAAAAAAAAACCTTTTTATTACTTGTATTACATTTGAACATATCAATATTTTAGTGAATATTGACATGATATTTTATATTTAACCATGTTTATTGATCATATTTCCATTATAACATTTTTGTTATCATATTTCCACATAAATTTGGCAAGGTTTTGTGGTAAGTTGACAGAACTATGGACAATGTCGTCCTCTGATGGATACTTTTTACAATGCTTGCATGTTGTTGTTCAACCGAAGGCCACAAGTCATGCCGTTTGGGATTATATAGTTTATATTGTCATTTTTTAAGGTGTAATCACTTGATCGATTTAAACAAAAACATACAGTAACATTTAACAGGACAATACAGTAGTGATCACATTCAAACACTCTAGCTTCGAGGTCAACGAACGTTAGAAAACAATTTTGGTGGAAAGGAAACTACGTCAATACAAAAGAGGTGGAGCGCCGCGGCAGCGACGTGATCTCTTATTGGTCAGATAAGGGACCAATCAGCTCAATTTATGCAATTAATATAATTTTAAACGAAAAATATCCGGATTATTAAAATGATACAACATATAGTATAATATATCTGAAATTATAATACAGAAATTAATTAATATTATTTATATCAACTGTTGTGAAGAAATGGTATCATGGACTGCTTTTATTTATTTATTATTATTATTTTAACTTATCATATTACAGCTTTATCCTTTGTTTTGTTTATTTTTTCGTTTTTATTTATTTATGTAGTTAATGTACTGAGCAAGCGGACCTCCCTCTGGTGGTCTTTTTTTAATTGTTCATCCAAAGGAAGAAGCATCAGCCGCTCTACCAAATGCTTCTTCTGTGAACCTTAAACCCAACTTGATGACGCGGTGAGTCTCCCATCATGCCCCGTTGCAGCGCCACTCAGCGGTGAAGAGGCGGAACTGCAGCTTCTGACCCACATGTGGCCGGACTCCTTCAAATTTATCGCAACTACGAGCGCAAATGCTCATGAAAGTCCACGAAAAGTGTGTGTTTTTGTGCTGAGGAGCGTCCTGCGTGCGGGTATTTGATCTGAAGGCCGTGGAGCGACGCGCGCGGAGGTGAGTGTGTGCTAATGACAGCAGATGCTAACACAGCTAGCCGCGTCACACTGATAAACAAGAGTCTAAACTTATAAACATGGCATGTAAACAGCTTGATATGCGTCTGTGTGCGTTACCCACACTAAATATTCATATAGTACTAACTTAAATGAGTATAGAGCGCATTAAAGACCTCTATTATCGCCCAAGGCTGCTAATAAGCAACTCAAACTTCAGCTGTTCTGAGAGAGTAAATAAACAGAGCAAATAAAGACACAGTGACTGAGTTGCGCTCTCATTATGATGATCTTAATGTGTCTGAGTTGTGCTTTATTATACGTGTTTCTTTTTTAAATGTGTTGGTACAGTAAATCAGGGCTCAGAGCTGCCGTGACCCGGAGCCAAAGATGCAAGAGGGGCCAGGAAAGGGTGAGTGGGGTTTATTCATATCTGGACATGCTGCTTTTTTTACATTTACGTACACTACTGTGAACTAGGCATGTAGGAATGAGTAGTTGCTGATTTTGATAGGGATATATAATATTATAGATGTTGTTTTTTTAATTTTGTAAAAGGTTTTTAATACAACTTTTTTCAGGCGGGCAGAACTCTGATGAGAGTTTGGAGGATGAGGAGTCTCAGCGGTGTCCGATTTGTCTGAACCGACCCAGACGGACGGATAGAGCCGTACCCGACTGCTGCAGACATGTCTACTGCTCGGCCTGCATCCTCCGCTGGGCTCAGGTCAGCGGTCACTTCTTATTTAAAACGCTTATGCATTCACATATGAAACCATAGCATTTAAGTAATCAGTAGTAATGAAAAATCAATTAACACCAAGTATATACAGCATATGGATGTGAACTATATAACAATAGCTATATACAAGGGACGCTTTTTACCTTTTATAAAAAAGCTATTTTTTCTTAAAGGCAGAGTAGGTGATTTGATTCAAAAACATTTTTGTTATACTGGTTGAAAATCTCTTCTCATCCCAATGGCTATTGCTAAGTTAAGTGGTCTATATATATTACTATAAATTTATATCTGCTGAAGGTGTAGGACCATAAAACCGATCTGATTATTCGACCGAACATATTTTACGATAATCTTTCATGTCAAATTCTTAAATTTTACAATTAAATTCAGTTAGAAGAATAAGACATCATTAATACGTGATCACAATCATCAAAATATTAAAACAAACCAGCAGTTGGTGGCAGCAAGTCACTCGAAGCATTAGTAAATGAGTGAGTCACTGAATCATTGACTCAACCAATTTGTTCAGAAACGCTAAATGATTCAGTAATCAAACATTATTTTATATTATTTATCTTATGTTTTTGCAACAGTTCTTCTGTGGCTTTATTTGGAACTATTTTTACAGATGTAAAGCAGTCCATTTTGTGATTAACCAGTCAGTCAGCCCTGATGTGTATGTGTGAACCAGAATGTCTTGTGCATGTGGTTTTTGATCACATGATCAGTTTTTTAAAGCTGCACAAAGTCACCTGCAAAGTTCATCTTGTGCAATAGTTGTTTGACCAGTGAATATGGTCTTTTGTTATTGATCTGTTCTTACACCAGAAAGTGTGTAGCATTTGGTTGCCTAACGCAGTGGTTCTCACTCTTTTTAAATGCCTTAAAATCCAAAAATAGCTAAAATTACTAAAGCTAGTAGCTAAAATAACTAAAATTAAAATGGCACCAGTTTCTTGCATAAAGACCCATTTAATACAGTTTAAAATTATTACTGGAAATATGCCAAAGTATTGTTTGAAAAAAAGGTGAGTTTCTGTAAAGTTACATTATAATTGTTACATTAGTGACAATTTGTATTAAAATGTTTATGTATATATGTTTGTGTGTGTGTGTGAGACCCAGGACCACAAAAACAAGTAGTAAGTAGCACAGGTGTATCTGTAGCAATAGCCAACAATATATTGTATGGGTCAAAATTCTAGTTTTTTTTTTAATTCCAAAAATCATTAGGGTCAAGTTCCATGAAGATATTTTGTAAATGTCCTACGGTAAATATATCAAAACTTTGATTGGTAATATGCATAGTTTTGATTAATATGCATTGCTATTTGGACAACTTGATATTCTCAATATTTAAGTTTTTTGCACCTTTACATTTTAGAAATATTCAGAAATATTGCCCTATCTTGCCCATACATCAATGGAAAGTTTGTTTATTCAGCTTTCAGATGTATAAATCGGAAAATTGACACTTAACACCAGTTTTATGGTTCAGGGTTACAGTGTGTAGTTATGCAGCCCTAGCACTGTTTGTTCCTGCGCTGTTAGATATAATCTGCACACTGCTCGGGTTGTAATGTGTAATGTTGTGTGTGATGGGCTACAGATGGTTCAGTCCTGCCCGGTGGACCGCAGACCCTTCAGCGTGATCTACCTGCAGGGCTCCTCGCAGCAGTGCATCAAGGTTAGATATCCTCCTGATGTCCTGTATGTCTTGGTAAGAGGCACTTGTTCCTGATGAAACTGAGCTTAGCTTCTCCTCTGTGTTTCAGCTTCCTGTGAAGGTGCCCAGACTCTCAGAGCCACTCAAGTGCTGCAGTAAGGATGGGCAGAGAATGTGTCGCATCTCTGAGTAAGTGCAATGCGCAATTGTGTTTGCATATGCTTTTTATCTGATTATTTAATAGGTAATTGTGTCATTAACAGGGGAGAGACAGGAAACATGGAGGGAACGCAAGAGAAAAGAGCTACCGCCAAACAGAAATGCCACAGAAAATGTATGTGCTTCAATATTGATTCTTATCTTGTTTGTTAGGTGTTTGTGTGGTCGTGAAAATGTGTTCATTTAAAAGAATATTCAAAGTTATTATTCTGTTAATTACAACAGAAATTACTTTGGGTTCATTCGGTCATCATGCATTAATGTAGTTACTACAGAGTTACTAACTGAATTTAAATTAAAAGCTTATTTTTTTAAACTTGAAAAAAATACATTTTAAGCTAACTTAAAATTCTTAAACTTTTTTTTTTTTTTTTACATTTTAACTTTTTTAGATAGCATTTTAATTTGCTTTACTAACTTTAAACATAAGATATGTATATAAAAAGTAATAAAAGTTACAATATAAGACTTCAAATAGCATCTGAATGTGATACTAAAATAGAAACCAACATTAATGTAAAAAAAAGTTAATTATATTTTTAATATTTCAAACATATTTATTATTTTAATTGATTGATTGATTTGATTTTTTAAAACTCTGGTTATGCACAGATGTCATATCATAAAATCATGTATTTCATCTTAACTATAAAAAACATATTTTTACAAGCATTAATTATTAATTGATTGCTGTGATAAGCTCAACAGAAAAGTGACTTGAGAGCTCTTTAAATGTATTGAAATAAATGTCTTCCTTTTCCCCCAGTAGGTGATTTGGAGGCATCTGTGGATAAAACCAGAAAGGTGAGTCTTTAACTAATTGTGTTGAGTTTGGTCTTATTTATTACATATGAACAAAACAGGATGTATTAAGTGGTATTTATGTGTGCAGGTGAATAAAGACTCATGCCACTCTTTTCTGCTCACTAAGCATTTTCACTCATCACTGCCCAGCCAACAGGGAGCGATGGTTGGCACACTGACACAGATCATGTAAGTGTACACTGACCTAATGGTAGAACACCATGGGACTTTTGTTTCTTTTCCTGAAAAATTTATTTTGGATGCATGTTAAAATGGTTTATGTTTTGCACTGTAGGACAGAATCCATTGAGGTGTCTGAGGAGGGACCAGATGGCGTCCAGTGGAGGAGAATAGAGAGAAAACGAAGGTGGCTTCCTGCCTCTGTACCCGTCCTCTCTACAGGTGTGCCCAGGTGAGAAGCAGTTTTTGTTTTGAAATTTTAATTTAAAGTGTAGGATATGTACAATTTAGCTTTTTCCTTTTTGTGTGCTTGTCCCTTATTTTTGCTTATGAACCTTTTACCTGTCGACTTTAAGGGTATCACTTCGCTCACACCTGCTTCTGTCAGCTGTCTCCGCCTCTCTGAATCTGCTTCTTTCTGAACACACAGGTAAGACCACTCAAAAGCAAGTTACCAAACTTTTTTCACCATATTTTTTCAATTGAATTTAGTTTTCATTGATTTCTGATGTGCATTGTTTTCTTATTATTATAACATCAGCTTATTTACATTTTTTTTCTGTAACTTTTGGCGCTCTAGCAGTTAGTGAGCAGCGCTGTGTGTATCTTGCGAAAGAACATTGTAACCAGAGCTGCTTCTCTCTTTTTGTGTCAGTGCTACTCTGAACCAGTGTAATTTTTCAAAATATAAACACTTATTATAAGTGTACTGTAGTGATTAGGGACAAGGCAAAAACACGGGTTTGGAAATAGATTCATGGTGTACTCATTTTTATATAAAGTTCATACATTTTGAGCACAAAGTTATGGACTGCAGCTTTTTAAAAGCAAATTTGTGCACATTTTTATTTTCACTTCTTCCTGATTAGGTTACATTATTATAATTTCAGTTAACAAAGTGTTTGTGTGTCTCTGTTTTATTAACATTTATTTTATTTCCTATGTGTATTAGTTCCTCACGGCATAGTTTGTGCTGTCACCTGCCCCAAAGGTGAGGAAAAAAAGGGAACCAGGGGTTCTGGGTCAAAGACATCCGTAAAACCAGCAGAAGCTGCTGCTACCAGGCGCTCCTCTAGACACAGTCGCTCAGAGGCAGAGGATTCCTCAGATGCACAACCAACAGATTCAGAATCTACACCACAAACCATAAATGATACTCATGCTTCTACAAGCAGAGGGCAGCAGGGGAGCAATCCAAGGTCTGGAGCAAAAACGAGAGGACGTCCAAAGAAGGTGAAGGTGGAGAGATCTGAGGATGAAAAGCAGGAAACTGAGGTTCAAAATCATGACGAAGATGAAGTCACTGAGGAAACCGAATCTGAGGAATCAAAACCAGATCAGAAAGCAAATTCTGATAAGATTGATGGTAATCAAGATCCAGTCGATATGGAGGAGAAGATGGAGGAGGAGAATCAAATGAGTCCTGCTGAGGAAGAATGTGCTTCCCCTGATGCCAGTAGCCAAGAAGAGGAAACAGCACAAGTAGAAGATTTGGTATCTGAGAGTAAGTTTGAAGGTGAAGACCATCAGAGACTTCCACACGAAGATAACAAGCAAGAAGATAAGCCAACTGATGAAGACCAAGAGGAATTTGGGAAAGTTTCACCAATACAGGAGCAAGATTGTCCATCCCCTTCCTGTGCAGAACTAGAAGAGTCTCTGTCTGATTCCCAGGATGCTAAATCATCTCTGCAAGCGGAACCAACAGCTGAACCTCCTAAAGATGCTTCCGACCAGATTGTAGATCTGAAACCAGAGCCTGACACGACGGAAGACTGTTCGGACAAGCAGGAATCCAGTAGTCCTCCACCTCTCAAAGAGGATCAGGCCACTGAACCGTCGGTTCCAGAAGAGAAAGGTATCCCAGAAACAAAGGACACTAATGCAAGTTGTCCTCAGGATAACACTGACCTTATTCCAATGGAATGCGATTCTCCGGTATCTGAGATCGAAGCTCACATTGCTGAAGATGAGGTTAATCCCACTGTGAATGCACCTCAGATGGATGATCCAAAGCCCAAACTTGACTCTTGTAAGGAAGAAAAAGTCTCAGATAAGAGAGAGCGGGAGGGACGATCCCGCAGGTCTCGCTTTCACTCGCCTACGACCACCTGGTCTCCCAACAGGGAGTCTAGGAGCGAAGGGTCTCGCAGGTCAAGGTCTCGATCACGGGATCGTAGCCACAAGACCCGGTCCACATCTCGAAATCGTGAGCAGCAAGAGGAAGTGCGGGATGGCCGGCGGAATCGGAGCCGTAGTCGTAGTAGGGAGCGGAGTCACAGGCGACGTAGTCGTTCCAGAAACAGAAACCGACCGGGGCGCAGGAGCCCATCCCAGGAGCGCACTGATCACAGTGGCCACTCTCCTCGCAAGAGAGAGTCTTGGGGTGGGGATGGATGGCGGAGCAGGGGCGATGAACGAGGTTTCCGCAATTCCAACTGGAGGAACAATGCAGAGAAGCCTGGACATTTCTCACCAAGAGAGCTCGTTTCGTCTGACAACGGCAATTTCCATGAGGCATCACCCGAACGAGGCAGGAGTGAGAACCCGGATTGGGTGCGGGAGAGGGAGAGGCTTTGGCCCGACACTGATTCCAGAGGACGTGAGCCACGAAGGGATGAAAATACAGTTGATCCCCCTGCAGAGTCCTGGTCCCGAGGCGGCTGGAACGCTGGCCGCGGCAGAGGAGGCACACACTGGTCATCTGGTGAGGGCGAGCCAGTAGATAATTGGAGACAACGTACTTCTTTCTCAGGGACATCAAACAGTTCAGATTCTTATAATCGCTTCAACGACAATAGAGCTGGAGGGAAAAGAAAAGAATTTGATGGCGCAGAGACACCACTGGATCGTTCTGGGTGGTCATCGGCATCCAGCTGGGCTGTACGCCGAACTCTCCCTGCTGATGTGCAGAACTACTACTCACGTCGAGACAGGGGAGGTGGGAACAACACCTGGAACAGACAAGAGGAGGATCAAGGTGCACCAGGTGTCTCGAAACAAGCAGGTGTGTCTTTAAGCAAAGAAAATAATTTTTATTTTTTCAGAAATTCCATTTCACCCAGTTCCATCAAAGGTTTTTCCTGTTTTGGCATTTTTTTCCTTCTGTTTTTTTAAGTCAAATAACACTTGTTTAACAACTAATTTGTGTTTCTAGTGCATAGATAGTAAAAGTGTAACATTACTTGTATCATGCATTGAATGGTTCATGGGCATTTTTCAAATCAAAGTGATCATCCATATCTGGGGACTTCAGTGAACAGACCACATGCCCTGTACACAAAGATTATTATGTATTCGTTTGGAATGCACTTGACAAAGGGAGCGATGTAATTTCCTCCTCATCTTTAGCTGGCATGTCCAACAGCAGATGCATTAATAGATAGTCGAGTTTATCAGAAGCTATTCTTTCCAGATGCGCAGTCCCACTTTATTTATGTTCAGTTCACATCATCTACACTACATTAATTTATGTTTTCCATATTCCAGATCCCCCCCAGAATGAGCCAAATGCACCGCTGCCGACAGAGGCGGTGCCAGCCATGCCCCCTCCCCTGATGCCCCACCAGATGGGTGTGATGGGGGTCCTCCGGTACCCCATGGGGCCTTTGCTGCCAAGACCTCCAGTCGTAGGTCTGCAGCCTGCTCCTCAATTTAGCTTGCCCCATCCAGTTCCAGTGCAGCTGCACCCCACTGGGCCACTCCTCCAGGTCCCATCCATAGCTGTGCAAGCCCTGCCTCCACCTCCACCACCTCCTCCACCTGTGCAACAGGGCAGCTTTGCAGCAACTGAAAGCCACCCACCTCAGGTGAGCACAAAATTAATTAAGTTTAAGTTAATCCCTAACTTAGTTCACCCAAAAATTGAAATAGTTTTTACTCATTTCAAAACAGTAAGACCTTTGTTCATCTTCAGAACGCAAATTATATAAAGATATATTTGTCGAAATTTTAGAGATTACTCTCTTAATCATTTCCCTGCCATTACTTATGCATGCATGTGTCACTGAAAATGCAGATTCTCATAGCTTTATTACAAATTATGGTCAAACCGGTCGATTATTATGGTCGATTATTTTATCGATGTCCTTACTATGTTTTGTATTTGAATACTTTAAAGCAGGTGATGGCCGGTTTTCCTGTACCAGGCAAAGCTTTATTCAAACCCATGCTAACCAAAGTAGTTGCTGGGCCGCTTCCTGCTGTTGGGATGCCCAGCGTGGTCCAGCCATCCTCTACCACCAACCAACCCGCCTCTCACAGCAAGGCCCATGCTGACAGCTCGAAGAAAGAGAAGGCAAGTGTTGCACATTAAAGCAAACTAATCCACGTTAGTGTTGATATTTGTTACTAAAATGCGCTTTCCTTTTCAAACAGAAATTACAGATTCAGGAGCGGGCCGTCAATGAGGTGAAAGCAGCGATTAAGCCATATTATCAGAAGAATGAAATCAACAAGGAGGAATATAAAGAGATTGTACGAAAAGCTGTGGAAAAAGTAAGTTCAGTTTTAGAAAAAGAATTATGCATAATTAATTTAAAATCTAGTGTAACTTCCTCTAAGCATAATGTTTACAAATGCACACAGTAATTGTTCTCCTCCTCTCAGGTTTGTCACAGCAAAAGTGGCGAGGTGAACGCTGACAAGGTGGCCAACCTGGTGAAAGCTTATGTCGACAAATACAAACGCATCCGCAAAGGAAAATCCGAGAAGAGCTGAGGGTCGCTGATCTGCTGACTGCACAAGTGCAATTCCTCCACCGCGGGCTGCTGCCGGTGTCACTGACTGGAGCCGTTCTTAACATTTACATACGAGAATGAAGATTTTTCTAGAGATGACATATTTTGTTTAATTTGGATTTGATATAGTGCAAATGCCCTTTATTGGATTGTGTTTCATGGGTGTATGTGGGGTTGGGGGGGTTTAAAGATCTGTAATGGTGTCGCTCTAATTGCATTTTGCTTCTACATTTAAAGTAGCAAAGATAATGAATAATTAAGGCAGATGATTAAAGTGGTACGACTGGACCTGTCCTGTCTCTCTCCGTGTCTCTCTTTCAGTAGTTGAACATGAAGACTTTTCCCTTTAGAAGCCTCGAAACAATCTGGAGTACATGTGCATTAGCTTTATGATTCCCTGCAGATGTCGAATGTGTGTTTGAGTGTGTGCGATTAAGTCATTATCTTACGTGGAAAGAACACGGGTAGTTTTGCTGGTGAGCTGAGATGATTTTATTGTCATATCCAGGTTAAAGTCCTGTACTTCTGTTTATGCAGTTCAATCACTGTGTCTGTTTACCCTCCCAGAAGCAATGAAATAAACCAGCTCTTTGAATCTCCTCTTTTGTCCTTTTACTGAGGTCAGGTCAGTTTGTGTTCACTTGAGTCGAATCAGACCCCTGGTACCTCAAACACTCTCATTAACTTTAACGAGGGCTTGTTAACCAGCCTAGGTTTTTGTTGGTCTGAGATGATTAAGGCTCTCAGAATTGAGAATTCTTTGATGCATATTGAATCGTTTCGATTACATGAACTACGTTGTGGCTAATGATCAGTCTGAATCACTATTTTCCGAAGTAATCCATGAAAACCCTTTGAGATCCTTCACAACCTGAGAACTTTTTTTACGATGCTTGTGAAAGAGATTTGAAAGTATGAGTAAGCAAAGCATCCATACTTCGAGTTTGGCTGCAACCTGACTTCGGTCTTACTTACATATTGTGAAAACATAGTCCTCGGTTGATGGGTGAAATATAAGTTCCAGCATGTTTATATCGCAGGGATCTGTGGCTCAGTGGTATGAGTGCTGCCTCAAGAATCGAGCATCGCTGGTTCAAGCCCCAGGAATTGCAGGTTTGATTGGGTGTGAATGAATAGTGGAACAGTGGGTTATAGAGAATCTACAGCTGGAAAACTTCTGACTTAGTACAGAAACTGGATATTTTTATATAAGTAAACATCTTGTCAAGCTGTATAACCACTGCTGGTCATTGTCCAGAAAGTCCCCGGGGGGAGGGGTTGACTGGATATACCCCCTCCTCCCTTCGTGTCCTGCCTTGTCTGGGTTGACCCATCCTTCTCCAATCACACCCTTGTGCAACTGGTGACTTTGCTTCTGTGTCCAGGCCGGATTCGAACCGGCATCTCTCCGATTCAGGAGGATTGTACTCAGACCACTGAGCCACTGGCACTTCCACAGTTTCTCCTTTTTTTTTTGGAGTCTCGTCTTTTTAAATTGGTTGATAAAATATGACATTAAACAATTTTACCACAGTAAGAGTGAGCCTCGAACGCGAGTCGCTCAGATGAGGGCGAGAGGCGTAGATCACTGAGCTATGACGTTGACATTATTGCAAGGCCTTTAAAGTAGTTTGATCGTTTACTGTTTCAAGATACTTTATTTGTCACATGCATAGTCATACAGGCACAACCATAGACATATATAGAGAGTTGGCTGCTGGAAACGAGAAATGCAGCCGCCATCTTGGACCGGTCACCTGCTCCACTGAGCGTAATCGGTTTAGCAAGTGTACTGAGCTGTCAACGCATTTAATTAATCATATCTCACGGAATACCGAACTGATTTTCACGCGGGTTTTTTGCTGCAAAGGTCATAAATATAGCTGTGATAAATGACACATGGTTTGGCGTATTTTTATATTGATAGTGAGCTTAACAGTGATATAATGAACATCTCCGTTCCTGGATAGTATTGGTGCCTTGTGCGTTTCTCAAGATAAGGCTGCACCACATTGCCAAGCTTTCTTGAACTTCAGAAAGGAAGCACGAAAAAAAAGCTCTGCAAAACAGTTTTTCAGGGTTTTTAGTTTGTCTATGTGTGTGTGTGTGTGAGAGAGAATGAAGTACATAAGTAGACTCATGTAATATTCATATAGTGTTTTTTCAACTTACTAAAACACCTTTACCGTCACTATCATATTTATAGTGTGTGATTTGCAAAATTCCTATCATACCCTACACCTCATATGGTTATATGGTTGCGCTTTTTCCCAAAGTGACATAAATATAAAACAATATAATACTTAAATTTAACAGGGAACAGATTGAGATGTTGGTCAGATTATAAAAGTAAACAACGTCAATTCAGTCAATGCAATAATGAAATAAACAATAAAAATGAGGGAAAACAGCAATAATAAACAATGTCAATTCAAGAAAAATATAATAACAGCATGGTAAGACTACATTAAGGAGAATATCGACAA
This sequence comes from Enteromius thamalakanensis, assembly GCA_032357475.1. Classification (NCBI taxonomy): domain Eukaryota; kingdom Metazoa; phylum Chordata; class Actinopteri; order Cypriniformes; family Cyprinidae; genus Enteromius; species Enteromius thamalakanensis. The sequence goes on from JAUCMT010000055.1 coordinate 1,141,048, forward strand.
CAATGTCAAATTAATAAACAGCCAACTGAAAATAGAATAAAACTATACAAACCATAACGCATTAGAAGTGCTTAAAGAAATAAGTGCATGTTGTAAAAAACCCGCGTGAAAATCAGTTCGGTATTCCGTGAGATACGATTAATTAAATGCGTTTTAAATGCATCTAATCGTTTTTCTATATTGTTATATTTATAATCTGAAGGTGAATATGACAAATTTTTGCTTAGACTACATTATTTTCATTTTATTTAGATTATAATATTACTAAGATTAACAGTAATATTGTGTTATACGTCCAATTTGTTACAAATTAATAATAGCCTACATAAAATAATAAAATAAATAGCAAAAAGAAAGATAGATGGCGCTCCTGTGGTAAAGGTGAAAATGTAATAGCTTATGTAATAAATTGTTGATCACATTTAGTCAAATAAATAAATAAACATAAAAGGTATAAAATATGGCTAATATACATTTAAAAATACGAGTCTGGACCACTGATCCATACATAATTCTCTATTATAGATCAGTCGCCCTCCAGTGGTCAAATGTAGGATTAACACTAATGCAATTTATTTTTGCAGATGTAGTTCGGGCCAGATATTGAATTACACTATCTTGTAGTGATTTAATGTATTCTAATAAACTGTTTAAACGGCCTAATTTGTTCAGATGAAGTATATTTTTACATCTGTAATATATACTTTCACGGCTATTTCCTTGCGAAAAATTATTTTTTGTTGATTCTAATGATTTAACTAATTTTAAAGAATAATTAATTTTTTTATCACACTGTCCAGTAATAAAAATCAAATTGCTAAAAAACTTCAAATCACCTCTACAAACACGAAAGGGAAGACAGAAGCGGAAATCACGCGCACCTGCCGGAAATTAACGGAATCACGCGAAATTTGTATAAAGCAGCGACGGCTTTAGTTTCAGGAGAGCAACCTCTTAAGAAGGAAACGGTTGCTATTTTAATAATCAAAGTCAGTTATTCTGAACTTACTTGTTTTCCACGCTCACTCCTGCCAAAATGAAACAGGTCAGATTTCTCGTATACGTTGCTTTATGAAGCAAAAGTCACCAAAACTTCCCATCAGGTCAGATTTTATTCACACACGCAGAATATGAAAATTGCATTCATTAACATATTTCAGTAAAGTGCTTTTCCCCTTGGACACACCTGTAGGCAGCATCTGCAAATAGGTTGTTCGTGCATTTTAACTTTTTTTTAACAAGCTTTTGTTGTAAAGTGAAGTGCTTCAGAAGTAGAACTGCACTTCGGTTTCTAATATAAAAGTCCTATTATAGTGGCAGCCGTTTTCACATTTAATCATTGACTATGTAAATAAATATATGTGAGGCTGATTTAAATAGTTTTTTGTTTTTAAAACAAATCTTTATGCACTACATTCACCGTATTTAGGTAGCACTTTTGTTTTAAATGTGCGAGACTTCCGGTGTCATTTAGCGTTTTTTTTTTTAAAAACTGGATTTGCGCCTTGATATTACAATTTAGTATTTATTTGATGTATTTTATATATTATTGTTGCATTTATAAACACTATTCTACAGCGCAAACCCCTTTACTGTTTATTACACATTTTTATTCTTCTAGTTGTGTCTAGTACTGTAGGAAGTCTCACACATTTACAGGAAATAACTTACTTTTGTGTTGCAGATGGACATATGTTGCTCTGTACTCCAATATAATTATCATACATATAGTAATCAAATTTAAATAAATATTTGCATTTTGATATTGGAATAATAAATCTTTTTTTTTTTTATTTTAAGATCAAATACGACCCAACAATTTTCTTGACAATGTTTGAGAGAAACGTAGAAATGAAAAAAATAATTACATAAAGATATCATTTGCATTGTTAAATCTTACCCCGGTAAAAATTTCTCACAGCAATCTTACATATATACAGATATGGAGAACAACAACAAAAAAAAAGTAGAAATGGTTCTGAGTTTTATAATTACTGCAATGTTTTTTTTTGTCCTGTACAACAACAACAACAACAACGATAAGATTATTTAAATCTAATATTTAAATATTTTACATACATGGACATAATGTGTTGCTCTAGTCTAGCACCCCAATTGCCCTATGTGCATAATAAAAGTCACCATTCTATTATTAAAAACCCTAACTAAGCACACATGAAACATTTCAATCCAGATGATCGGGGGTCCCCAAGGAAAGAAGGCATGTCAACAGTATGTCAAAAATGTTCAGTCTTTTATTTAAAAACTATAAACAGTCACCAAAGTAAATGAAGCCAATCTATATCAGACTGTTAGATATATGTATCATCGCACACCCTACAGACACTGCAGAAATGGTGAGGGGGTGGGGGGGGAGGGAGGGGTCGTGACCCCGCTGGGATGCTAACACAACAGGCAGTAATAAATGTTACACAACACACAGCAGAGAGGACAGCCTGGGGTCCGGGAGCCGGAATGTGGCGTGGTCATAAGAATGGATGAAAAAAAAGAAAGAAAAAAAAAAAAAAACGCAAAATAGTACAATAAAATCCCACACTATATTAAGATAGAAAAAAGGTCTGGAGGAAAATATCATACCTGCACGTAAAGGAAAGAACACAGGAGAAAACCTGTATAAAACTCCATGTATTTAAACCAATTTACAAATACAAAAAGAATCACGTACGGGCGGTCGGGCTCGTACTCTGACGCTTACAGTGAATACAGGTTGAGGGGAATACCTTCAATATGTTTTTCGTCTCTTCTACAAAATGACATATGATATATTATTTCATACTCTTTCAGCCAGCAAAATGAGTTCTACAAGTTATAATAGTACAAAAAAGGGGAGAAAAACAAAAAAACAAAATCACAGTTCCACAAAGAAAAACCTGTAGCCCTCCGCCAGCCCTCCCAAAACTTTACAGCATCAGTACCTTCGCAGAATATTTACAGGGTTTAAGTACATTCATCCACTGCTGAGTATAGAATCACATCTCAAACGAGTAACCAGGGGTTGAAATAAAAAAACGAGTCTGAACCTACTGACGTAATGCTTCTGATACCAGTGGGCAGCAGCGGCATGAAGGAGGGAGATTTAACTTTATATCTATTCACAAATATTTACACATTTTTTTTTCTCATTTACTCATATTGGTATTTATTTCAATAATAAATAAGTGAAAATATAATCGGCTCAAGTAAGAAAACCAAGCTATCAAGTTATAAAGAAAAAACAAAATCTAGCCACACCTCTGCCGCCCCGCATCGCCCCGCCCACAGAATCCCCCCCCCCCGCACTCCTCTGGGACTATAAAAATGTGCTCGTCGGGCCAGGCGTGAAGAGGCGGTTAGAAGAGTGAAATGGGCGCTGGTTTCTGAGTGGCTGGTGGAAGACCCGTGGCAGTTTGTAAGGGAGGTGGAGGAGAGGGACTGGGTGGAATGGAGAGAGAGAGAGAGAGAGAGAGAGAGAAGGGTGTTTAGGGGGACGACCCAATGACGCTGGCGACCTGTGTGGCAGCAGAATGGGGAAATGGGCTTCTCGTCTCCTTCCGAAGGTTTATTTTTTTGGGTTGAGCTGGGCTCAGGCCTGCAGAGAGCGCGTGAGTTCGTAAAGGCATTTTGCGAGCGTGGTGGAGACCTCCATAGTGCTCAGCGCCAGCACAGAGAGATGATTTTCATGCCGCCTTACCAACCTGAACACAAACACACAACAGTCAGACACTGATCACTTTAATCAAGTGCACTTGAAGTCTTTTTTTCATGCCATAACAGGTGAACAGAAGTCACTTTTTAATTACTACTACTAATAACAACTACAGTATAACTAATAAAAAGCAATCAGACAGTAGTATTTTTACTCTGCGTCAGTACTGTAATGGTGTAGTTTAGTAAAATTACAAATTTTATTACAGATAAATTATATCTAAATTATATCTTTTTACAAATACTTTACGCTCCACCACTGTAAAACAAAAAAGACCATTTTAAGTCTTTTTAAAACCTTAAAAAAAAATGTTAAATTTAAATGTTCTACATCAATCTTACAAAAATGGAAATGGTGTAAAATTATTAAAAACAAATCAAATTTTGACTCCTAATTTTTATTATTGCAAGGCAAACATTTTTGTACTGAATTATGTACTGCAAAATCCAATTCCTATAAATATAATGATCAAACTATTAAATACTTTTCAGTATGTTTTATATTTAGATATCGGAATAATAAAACGGATTCCTGTTTTCTTTTTAAGGTGAAATATGAATAATGTTCTTGATAATGTTTAAATGTAAAATGTTATAAAACAAAGGTTGTGATTTCTTAAACATGCCTTAAACTAATCTTAAATTTATGTTTTGTTTACACAGAAAAAAATAAATAAATTGAAACAGTTCTCAGATATTAATTATTGCAATGATCAAATGACCTAAAATGTAATGGTATATATATATATATATATGATATGCCACAAATCCTAAATTTTCCAAGACAAATTTCACTTACTTCCGTCCACAATCCGAGTACTTGGCGATGCTCTTTAACGTTAAGGCAGCAGTTAGTCTAATGTGTTTGGTCATTGGTCCCTCTTTATCGTCCTGAGTAGGACAAAAAACAAATGTTTCAAGCTTGACACATCTACAAGCAGCAGAGCTATCACTGTTTACATGATGCAATAATACTGACTGTGAAGTCCCTGAACACCAGGTTTCGTGAGCCCCTACGTAAAGCCATTAGAGCTGCACTGGGGTGGTTGACAAGCGCTTTCTGTGGTCTGGGAGGAGGTGGAGGACTGCTGACCGCTGCTGGAGGAGACCTGCACATCAACAACATCACAGACTCCATCACAATCATCTACTACCTCAAACCAGCATGAGCTAAAGTAGTCACACGCACTTGGAAGTGTTGGGGTTGCTGCCTTGCGCTTGCTCCTCCAGTTTGAGTGCGGCTAAGAGCGCTTCCCTCGAGCAGTGCTTATCCTACAAAACACACACACTCCGATTAGCCAAATACACACACATATACAGCCAGCACGGTTAGATTTCATTATCACCGCATCAATAGAAAGAGACAAAGATGGGATCTTGCCTGTAGATGCGTGATGAAGGATAGTCTCTGGCGAGGAAAAGGTTCACAGCCCTCCCATTGGCACTGCCCTGGGTATGCGTCTTTACTGCCATGACAGGTAGCTGCATGGTAAAACACCTGTGATGGCGTGTCAAACCACCTAAAACAACATATCACAGTTAGCATGAACCATCCTTCTCAAGACAGACATCTATGCTCATCACATGCGTCCTCACCGTTTGCATGCCTGCCACAGACATCTGAAGTTCTGTCCAGGTTTACGTGCTTGATCTGGAGAGAGAGTGGGTGCTGGAGAACTCTGATTGGTTCCCTGTGCAGTCGGATCCACTGGAGGCGGAGTCTGCACTGACACAGGCTGCTGCACACATAAACAATCAGTGAGGCTTAAAAATTAAGTTTATAAAATGACAAGCATGTTATGAAAATAGAGTGCCATGCATGCTGAATTTTGTACATGCATCTGATTTTTTTTCTTGCACAACCTCAAAATACTATTCACACTGGGTGCTTGATTTGGGTCTAGAAATACATTTATTTCACTCATTTTGATTTCTTAATTGCAGGTGTGGCCTTTGTCATTAACAGCTCTTAAATGGAGAGTTTGCATTTGCTGATACTTCTGCATATTTTCTTAGCCTGAGGAAAAGTAAAATGTTGCAAATAATTTCATTATGCCAGTTTGAGTAGCACATGGGATTTATGCAACTTTTTAAGGTTTATAAGAGTGTTTTCAGCCAAAAACTAAGATTTCTTATAAGAGAACAGGTAATGTCACATGCAAGTTTTCATTTCTGTAATGTGAAGAAAAAAAATCTCAGTCATAATTTTTTCATCAAATAAATTAACATCCGACAAGCATATAAAAACATTAACAAGTAAATTAACCTGTTTCTGATGAAGACACTAGAGCAGGGTAAACATTTACAGATATCATATTTCACCAGTTGCACATGGCAAGACAACTGTTCTGTGCAACAAGTTCTTAAATATGCTAATGATGATCATTTTTGTAAAGATCTGTATTGTAACTGTAATCAACAATGTAAATAGATACAATGTAATAAAATAAACACTTAAATGTGTATTTTGGATACTTTCTTTCCAGTACTCTAAAAGAAGACAAGTAGCCTAAAATCTCATTTACCAGAGCATGTGAAAAAAAACTAAACTTTTCAACAGTAATCCACCTTTAAAAAGAAAGCATTAGGTTGTAAAAAAGTGGTCTCAAACTCAATTCTTGGAGGGCCAGGTCAGTTTTGCCAACTGCTTTTAATTGAAAGAAGCTAAAACTGGTAGTTAAATATCACTAGATGACAAATTCACTGATCTATCTAAAGATGAATATAGATCAGTGCTCAAAATGAAACCTACCTAAAAAAAAGGATGAGGATGAAAGGGATGAGGAAGTTGCTAAATCTAGCTTCAAAATTGCTAAATTGACAACACCACTGCAGAGTTTATCTCCAAATCATACCTGCTTGGAAGATTCTAGTAACCCTTAAGACCCTGATTAGCTTGTTTGATTAGGGTTGGAGCTAAACTGTGCAGAGCTGCAGCCCTCTAGGAACGGAGTTTGAGACCAGTGTTGTAAAGGCATTCTTTAACCACGAGTCAAAAAACGCATTACCTGAGCATTGGTTTCAGGAAGCGGCGAGGGCACACTTGGTCTCTGCTGCGCTGCATTCTCTATTGCTACTTTTGCTACTGTGCTTGGGTCTGCGCCCGCTGGCACGGCCACCATAGTGGCGCTGTTGCCAGCATTGTGGGGGTCACTGATGGTCACTATCCGTACACCCATTTTGGTGGGGATTCCGGAGGTACCTCTGTCCCCGTCCTCCAGCGGTCTCTTCAGCGTCCGGCTCTCTGAGGTGCCGTTAGCGGGAGGTGGTGGCGGGGGTTCGGAGACGGGTGCAGTTGGGGAGTGGTTATGAGGTGGGTGCTGTTGCCTGCTGTTGCCCAATGTCTCTGAGTTGGGCCCATTGGAGATCTCTGCGCTGTGGCTGGGCCCGTTGGCCAGACGTTCAGCCTGCTCTGCTTTGGCAGTGTCCTGCTGAGAAGCAGCGAAAGAGTCTGTGAGGCCCAAAGCCCCGTGCGCTTTCTGAGGCGACAGCACCTCGCCGTTCCCCATGTGTTTGGAAGCCTTGTGATTTGGAATGTTTTTGCTTGGATGGATGGCGTCCGATCGCTCAAAGTCGCACACCCCATTCACCATTAGCTTTTTAGGGTCAGAGGGCGTCTGCTTCCCAGGGCTGCCGCCGGTGCTGTCGCCACCTTGCGCCGCAGGGCCATTTAGCGCCTCTGCTTGGCTGTTCCCTGAGTGGTATGGAGGTAGACTTGAGTCAAACTTCCTCCCGTTGAGCAGCTTTGCCGCAGGTCCGTCCACCTCTGCGGAGTCACCATTGCTTGCTTTGGCCGAACCGTCGGCGACGGAGTTGTTCTCCATGACCTCTATCTTGCGCTCGTGGATGTGCAGCCCCGTGGCGTCCCTGGCCTCCTCCTCCTTTTGGCAGATGATTTTGTCACCTCGGAAAGGTGGAATGGGCGTGGCTCCTGCAATTGGCAGAGGCGGAGTCAACTGCAGGCCGATCGTGGGCGGGGTTTGCGCTACCTGGCCGGGGAAGCCAGAGTTTGGCACTACTGTGAAGGTAACTTGGTTGCTGGGCGTAGCCTGCAGGAGGGTGCCAGAGGTGGAGGTGGAGATGATCTGCCCTGGGAGGATGGAGATGGGAACGGCACCGGAGGGGCTCTGCATAAGTTGCACGTTCAACTGCGCTTGAGACGGCATCGGGCCACTGTTTGTCACCTGGTATACGACTTGCGGGCTTGGCGCCCTCGTGCTCACAGGAGCGGGAACTTGCGGAGCGGGGAGTATGAGTTTTCCGCCTGGGGTGGAAGGACCACGTTTTGGAAGCAGTAACTGTTTGATCAGACTGGATTCTGTGGAGGTAGGTTGGGCTGGTTGGGGTGGAGGAGGGGGCGGAGTCTGCTGAAATTGACGTTTGACGGACAGCATGTGGCTGACTGTGTTGGGCGGGGCTTGCTGCACAGGGGCGGGGTTAGGGATTGGCGCATTGGGGGAAGCGGGAGACTGTGATGGCTGCGGCTGGATGGTTTGAGGGTTGGGGTTAGTCAGTACGATTTGATGGATAGCTGGAGCGAATGCAGTGTTGGGTTGTTGATTCTGACTGACGATGACTAAGCTTTGCTGTTGCGGCTGTTGAGGTTGAGGCTGTGACGACTGCGCTTGCGGTGCAGGTTTGGGGGCGATATTTTGAAATCCGACGCGGTTGCTAGGCACGCCTGAGACAGTCACGACCTGCCCTCCTGCCATCAGCGAAGTGCATGGTGCACTGACAAACTGAGGCGGCGCGAGCACCACAGCCTCTTGGGAAGGGGCACCTTGCTGTCCCTGAGGGGCTTGCAGGCGCTGTGGGGTCACTGAAGGACAAACACCTTGCACTCGGCCAGTAAAAATGTGTCCCTGGGGCGGCGGCCCCTGCTGGATCAGTGTAACGGGAGCATGATGGAGCAAGGGCTGCTGGGTAGGCGAACCACTGTGGTTGGGAACAGCAGGTGCAGCAGTGGCTGTGGGGATGGAGCTCTGGATCATGGCCGTTTTGAGGATGTCATTGGGTCGTATAGGAACTGGGGCAGTGGCTGGAGGGCATGGAGGAGGAAGTGCAGCTTGTCCTGGCGAGTTCATTGGGAGTCGAGGAACAGTCAGGGCTGGCGCAGGAGCACAGGGAGCGTTGGCGTGCGACGTCCCATGCATGGTGAAGGCCACCTGTGGTGCTGCCTGGCCGGCAGTAAGGCTTGGTGCTGGTGCCCGGACAAGCTGCCCTCCCACACCGAGAGACAGCACTACATGGACAAATGAGAAAGAATAAATCAGTTATATGCGCGACTGGTTTATCACATTAAACACTGCATGGACTTGGGTTTTATTCTTACACCTTGGTATATTCAATCTGGTATAGGGTTTTATGATTTTGATGATGCAGAAAATCATTGGAGGAATTGCTGATTAAAGTCATAAAAAATGCAAAATCATAATATGGTAAGATATAGACTAATGTCTATTTCATATTACACTTTTTCATCCACGTTTCAAATTCTAAACCTGTAAAGATAGGAACAGTTTTTTACAAAAATCAGTTTACGATATGCTGTCTGTTTCTCTCTATAACAACTTCAACATTTTCACACCTTTTCATTTTAGCAATTGTTTGTGAAATTGCCTTTTATATACCAGGTTGTTAAAAGCAGTGCTAGATTCCATCTATAATTCATTCAAAGCATTCAAACCAGTTAAATGAGCTTTTAACCAGGGTTTAAAAAGCTTTAACCCAAGATCAAGTGTAGTGAGAAACATCTTTCTGAACTGATAAAATTGGGCCAATAATAAAACATCTCTACCTGACTGGGGCTGAGGGGTTTCTGAGGGAGCTTCATGTTTGGGAACTGGTGCAGGACTGGCCTGCTGCTGCTGAAAATAAAGCTGAACAGGAAGAGGAATCGGCCTTTTCCGCACACCAACCACATGGATTTGAGCCTGTCCACTCAGCCGTGTGTCCTCCACACGCTTCACCGTGTGATTAGGAAACAGCGTCCTGAGAAACACACAAGCACAGTGTTGAATTTGTGTTTGAGTGGTGAGTTCAGCATTCAATATGTACCATTTGGGACGGCGCAGACTTCACAGCATCTGCCCAACCATTGACCTCACCTCAGGCATTTGTAGAAGTTATTGGATGTTAATACACCACCCCGCGCCATCTTGCTGCAGGTTGCCAGATATTCAGAGTACATCTCGGAGCGAGAGACCGAACCATCTGGATGAACCTCAAACTGAGCATTCAGCCTATCAAGAGCAGAAAGCATTCATAAAACACAAGAAAATATAACAGATTTGAGAAATGCAAGAAGAAAATATGCAAATCTTACCACTGAGTTGTGAATTTCTCTCCATCTACTTCCACAATCCCAGGCGGAGGCGTAGACTGCACAGGCATTCTGTTCCCTACAAAGAAACACATTCAAACACACTGTAAACACAAATAACAAACTCCTTTCTCATTCATTTTACATTTCAACTCATTTTTAAACCCTACCTTGAGACCTAAGGCAGTCGACCTTGTTTGAGAAAAATTATCCTGTATTTTGTGATAACCTTACTCAATATCATATACACTGATAAAGTAATCTTTTGAGGTAAAATTAAGATTTGTGTAAGTAAGTTCCACTTGGTTTCCACTTCATTGTGGCCTGTTACAGTGTAACTACACATTTAAGTACTGATTAATGTTAATTAACTACATGTACTTACAATACCAGCAGGGATTGGTTTAGTGTTAGTTGCTTCTAATTAAACATAGGATATTATACGTGATGTATAACAAGGACACTGTAAAATAAAGCATTGCTGCATTTTGCATCTGTCCTATCCTGCATTTTGTGTAAATCACTTACTCTCAACAGTTATTAAAAGAGATACTCTAGTGCACACAAAATCTGACACAAAACACTTACCAGTGCCAGGAGTGCCTTGTGTAGGTGGAGGAACGTGCTCGACAAGCTGCGGCCGAACCTCTGAGACCTGACTGCTCGAGGCCTGATGCTCGATGAGTTTTACTGCCGTCAGGGCATCCGGTCCGAACGTTTGCAGGTCCACCGACACCAACCGCACTAGAAGATCTGACAGACACACAAACCACGTAAATTCACTGCTCCTGATAGTTAGTTGTGCAACAAAACATTGACCAAAAGGTGTGAACGTGTACCTATGCTTCTCTCCACGGAGGAGATTTTAGAGCATGTGATCTCCCCGAGCTCGGCCAACTGGTACAGGACCTCCAGCGCGGAGATGACCAGCATGATGTCCGGCAGCGTCAGAAGGGCGATGACTTCTCGGTACGACTCCTGATCCACATACTCGCAGATCAGAACGCCGTTATCCTCCACTTTGCTCAGGTTCCCGAGAATTTCCATTGCTGCAGGATGCAACGGAAATAATCAGCAACTCTCAAAACAAAGGACAAGTCCTAACACAGGGATCTAGATCACAAATATTTTTATATCGGGAAAGAAACACAAATGTGAGACCATTCAAATCATTTGAGATGCTATAAACATCGCGATACAACTGGTGTAGGAGTTTATATGACTGCATCTCTGAGGGGAACTGACTCTCTAAAAAGCATTTTCTTTTCATCTTGCGTCTGAACAATACGTATTAAAGCAGCTCTGCTCCAGTGTTTCCTGGGAGAAACCCTATCATTTATGCTCATAAGTGCCACCTGCTGTCAGAGAGTGAGTTTGCATTTCATTCAGCTCATCGGCTGTTTTTTTTTTCAGATGTTTCACGTACAGACTATACTTAGGGTGACGGTTAGTCGTCCCTCCAGTGCGAGCGAGTTTGTGTGTGCTGTACCTAGCAAAAATTATGCAAATGTTGAGGTAACAATAGTGGAAGCAGGAATTGGTTTTCATGCTGGAGTAAAAGACTGCTTCTAAAACTAGAAAAGGTGAATACATTGGTATTCTTGTGGTAATAACATGCAAGATAAATCTTAACCGCTGTCATTACCATAACTATGAAATATGATAAAAATGGGTTAATCCCATCCCATGTTGTAGCAAAGCAAATTATGTGCTTGTGCAAACAACTTAGTGACCAGTGGGAAGATTAAGTCTAGAGTCCCAGTTCAATGTCATGAACAGTTCACCCCAACAGATGCTTACCCCTCATTTTGAGGAAACGGTCCCGTGACAACAAACACTTCGTGATGGTGTGAAACATCAGATGCGTTGTTCGGAAATCAACTGGATCCAACTGAAGCTGAAAAAGGACAAAGAGACATTTAACAAAAGATACAAATGGCCAACAGATCCATACATGAAGCTTATCTGTGCTGCAGGGGTAACAGATTTAAAAACCAGAAACAAGATTTGAGCATTTCTGGTTTCATCGTTTAAAAGCTTAAATTAAGGCTTGTGAACATTACAGTAACACATCTGACGGTCAAATTCATCTACTTGCCATTCCACTGTTATACTTTATAACTGCAAACTATTCTAAATCAAACTTTGAACATTAAGAAGAAAGAGTCGAATGGTATTGATCCTGAAGTCGTGCAATTATGGTATAGCTCGTTCATGATTTATAAAGACTTTAAAATTGATTCAGGTTTGATGTGTTTGAGTAATACAGTTTCTTAAGAGATCTTAAAACAAGTCAAATATTTGTTGTTCGCACAGCTTATTTTCTATAATAATCCAGAAGTCAATAAAAATATCCTGTTGTGTTTTTGGTCAAGGAAACTTGAATGTAGGCAAAAATGTGTCATAATTGTAATGCTCTATAGACGATGAGCACTGCCATTACAATTTCCAATTGGATGCTCTTCTGTTTTGCTCTCCATAGGACCCTATTCAAAGAGAGTACCCATCAGTTTTTAACGTAGCTAACGTCAACAGCTTTGTGTCGGTTTAACATTAGATCATCAGCTTGAATCAGAAACACTGGAGGTCGGAAATGCAAAGCATCCTTCCATTTTTTTGAGTTAAGTGTGTCTGTAACATCCCTAACCTCTCCGGCGACGTTGCCGAGCGTGTCGAGACCCAGCTGCCGCAGCTGGACAAAGGCGCAGTGCACACACAGTAAGAGGAAGCGCAGACATGTGCGATTAGCTGCCAGGAGTTTGATGTTGGCCTCCTCGAAGGACAAGTTCCTCAGAATCATTGCCACCTGCAACACCCGCTGGCCCTCAACGTCTCCAATGCCTACGGCACGTGCCGGGTGGAAGAGAGGAGTGCAGACTTCCCTCGTCTCCAATCCGTCTAAAAAAAAATAACAACGCACTCTTAGTGTGAAGTAATGCTTGGTTAAAACATATCGACTTATCAAAGCGAAACAACACTTCATTGAGTGTCTTTACCACATCAAAGGAAACGAGAGTAGTCGGGACATAAACAACCACATACTTTGGGGTGTGCAGCTCTTGTCTGAGATGAGATCTTTGACTTCATTGTCTTCTATGACATCTTTCCAAAACTAAAATAAGAGTACGAGTTATTATTTTTTTTTATTATGCACAAGAACAATCACCATGCAAGAAATGCAAGTTGACATCTTTTCGTACCCTCATAAAGTCTCGTGACGTTTTCTCCTGCCAGTCTGTCCCAAACAAAGCAGAAAAGCTGCCTAATGCTGAAAGACAAACATATGTAACATTAGCATCCCCTCCATGCAGTCCCGAAGTGCAAATACTCTAGAAACCGCAGCATTAAACGTACAGTCATCGAAGACTCCCGCGTGTGCCAGCAGCAGCGTGACGAGTTTGGGCTCTTTTTCTAGCTGCATGGCGTGTTTGCTTTCGTTGGACAAGAGCGTGCACACGTTAATGGCAAAGTCCACCTCGTTCGGGAGCCCAGACAGAAGAGACAGCACCAGTTTGTTGTAATCGGATGGAGGGATGAAGTCCGTCGACAGCCCATAGCTTTGCCGGAGATAGTCTGTCAAACAAAGGATAAGCAATTGATACGTTTCTAAAATTGTGAGCATGTGTCTTGAAGGTAACTTGAGACTCATTCAAAACTAGACTAATATAAGTTTGAATGCATCTGGTTGTTTAGACCACATATGTAAACTTCGATTCTCCGAAAACGATCTACATCAGCATATGGAAGTTAGGGGTTTTGCGCTATAAAATATTGACTGCATTTTATTTTACAATCTTGTTCTGCATGTACATACTTGCATACATACTTTGTGCAACTGGGTAATAATAGGTACCAACCCTAAACTTACTCCTTAACCCTGTGTAGTTACCTGATATTACACGTTATATTTAAGCACGTTGTAAATGTACGTACTCTAAAACAGTGCAACCTATATAAATGTGAACTACCAAAGAAATGTCTCAAATGAATTCATAAAAAGTAATACTTTAACAACAGGGTCCAATAAAACTTTAGTTTTTCCAGAAAATGTGTTGTTGGTTGTAATTTTTGGATTCTGTTTTGTATGATTTAATACAAATGTATTATGAAAAAAATGGTCAATTCAAAACGCTTAAAATTTTCATTATTTATATTTTATTTGCCATATCAGCCAAGACTATATTCATAAACTCGAGAACAATGACATTTAAAGCAGTCTTTATTACAACTCTTCTGTACACAATATAACTTATTTAATATTATTAAAAAGAAAAAAAGTGTCGCCAACCGGATGTTTATTGTTAAAATTAAAACAGGGATGAAAATTTGCCAATGTGTTGTCTACTCAGGAAATAATGCTTTAATACTCTTATAAAATATTTTTTTATTATTATTACAAATTTACGCGTGTCCATTTTTCCTCAACTGAACCAAAAATATTTTGGCATGCTGTCACGAAGATCTTTGAGTTTGTGTGTGTCTGCTGATAGTTTAATCAAATTGTGAAATGTTGGTGAACTGCCCTTCAGAGCAGCTCTGGAGATGAGATATAGTCAGACTAAAAACTACCCCGACCCTTATGTAAAGGGAAATATCATCTGTCTCTCTGAAAGGAGTGCAGTGCCAGGAGTACTATTTCCTTCATGGCATTAAGAGTTTTCACAGGTGCAGCTCCAACGCACACTAACCCTTTGAGCCAGCTGTGTGTGTGTGTAAGTTTCATCTGTACCTGATACAGTGTGTTGCTGGTAGTTGTATGACGTGGGTATTGCACCAATCGGAAGCAAAGGTTTAGGATTCCCCAGCTGCTCCTCTTCATCTTCCTCTCCAAAGTGATGCACCTTTTCATACTTCTCTAGATAGCTGCAGAGAGATTAGAAAAAGACATCAGTGCGCAGAATGACAGACAGATGGATATACACTCATGATCCCAGGGGAAATTTAAAAGACACAAAGATTTAAACATCCAGACACATTTATTCACTGACCGGTGAGCACCTGTTTAAAAGATTGAGCCGTTATAATATTATCGTATACATTTCATAGCATGTTTTAAATGAGCACACATCGGTTTCTGCATTTAGATGACTATTTGGAGGGTTAACGTGTGAACATCATTCATTTCCATGAGCTAAATAAACAAACAAACCTGTGTGCCTCGGGGACTGAGAAAATCCATTAGCATTTAAACTGCTACAGTTTTGAATGGTTGATGCCAATAAAACATATTTAGAGAGAAAAAGGCTGACTGCCAATATAATCACCGTACATAAACAACTTAACGAGACACACATATTTGCTTTAAAGAAAAGTATTTAGCCAAAAAAAAAAAAAAGCTTCAATAATGAATTTAAGCATTTGTTTCTTACAAATATGCAGCTTTTGTTTTACAAGAAGTTAATGGACTTGAGTGGTGTAAACGGCACCCATTTACTGCACTGGTGAGCAAATGATGAAGGAACGCAACTTTTTTCGCAACAAACTCGTCTTGGACGGCCTGAGGTTGAGGACATTTTATGCTAGTTTTAATGTTAGGGTGAACTATTCCTTTAAGATGTTATTTATACATCATTTTTAAACAATTTTAGAAGTGACGCTAAACAGAAACCATGTTAAATCAGCAGAACAGATACCGACACGGATTAAGCAAATGCAAATAGAATACGTACACGCAAACGTCTACACAGCCTAACGTAAAATCACACTCGATTAGATACCCATTAAAAACACTTAAAACTATGTAACGGCATACTTTACCATCTCTCATAGCTCTGTAACCTCACATACTGACATACTGAAAGCACAAGCTGTTTATTCCAGAGAACCAGGGATCAACCGTATTGAGTCTAATAGTAATATTCACAGTCCTACTCTGTGTGCGAGTATGACTCATGAGTGGTTCCCTCAACTGAATGAGCTTTCACTTACACACACACACACACACCTCCCACGTGCTACAATACAAAACTATAAATAGCTATCTGCACGCCATAAACACTAGAAAACAACACTGTACTGGACACACACAGTGCGGACAGACATTGGCTCACTGGACTATGTAACTGTAGGATTTTAATTAGTGATGGTTGATATCACAGAACAAGTTGACCAGCAGATAACCAAACGCACCTGAGAAACGCTCTCCCTTTTTAAACGTCATTTCATTAGTTTCATCTTGGTGAATTTTAAGTTGATATGTAAAAACTTGTTAGCCAAAAATTAAAACTATGTTCATCGCTTGCTATTTCTTCTCCATGGAACACAAAAAGAAAATATTTTGGCAAATGTTGGTAACTAAATAGTTTCAGTTCCCTTTAGCCTTCACTGTTTGCCCATATAATGGAAGTCAACAGGAAATGAAACCAACATTCTTCAAAATAACCTTTAAGTCATGCACGTTTGAAATGACATGAAGGTTAGTAAATAATTTTCATTTTTGGGTGAACTATCACTTTAAATTGTATATCAATGTTATATTAACCACCTGCTACTCTGCTTTTAGAGCATTAAAAAATTACGAATGAATCAAGAAACGTAACGTAGATGCTGATGATCATCTCAGGTTGGTCAGTGTGTGACTTCAGACAAACCCAGAGCTGATTACAGGCTGATGTTTCTCGAGACACTAAATGAGGACCTTGTGAAAGCATCAGGTTTATTATGTACAATTTAAGTCAGAGGCACTTAGTCGCGTTTCTGGCGATCTGCAAAGTTTAACTCCAACACTAATCAAATACACCTGAACCAGCTAATTAAGATCTTCAGCAGGACTCAAACACAAACAGATGTTGAAGGCAGATCTCCGACAACCATTTCTTTCTTTTCGTTCATAAATCTAAAAGGTAAAAAAACACAGCAAACCAGGTATGTAAATACAGAAATGAAGCTGACTGATGAGGAACTGTGGCATCCAGTCAGTGCTCATTCCTGAGGCCCAGACAGAGAATTACTGCCCTCTACTGGAGACACAGAAGAAAAAGGTCAAGTTTAACCTGCAGGAGCTGCTGTATATATGGATTGTGAGTGACTAGAAGAAAACCAAATAGGACTCGAGACAACAGTTATGCAACAAATATCTTCACATACCCGAGTATACGCAATGCAGCTTCGCACTATCACAGTAGCAATGTGAGTAAAGCAGTGCAAGCTGGGGATAACCTAGAATAAGTTACTGGGATTTCTAATATGAATCCTTTACTATAACATGACCATGAGGTTCTACATATTTACATGCAAAATTAATACTCAGGTGAGAGCAGACTAAAAACAGATCTGAGATCTACCTGGCTGGCTGGCTGAAGAATGAAATTACATTCTATGCATACAGACAATTTGCATTTAAGGTTAGTTTGCATGCAATTTAAGGTAGTGATGTGCAAATAATTCACAAATCAATTAACAAAGGTAGAACTTTGAGTTATTTGATGCTAAATTGATCAGCAACAAACAAGTTTCACTAAAACATCTGCTACTTTAAAGTTTTAGTTGGTACTGTGTAATTACACAATAAGGTTAAACTGATTAACAACACGTGCTTACTATAGGGTTAGGCTTTGCTTTACTTGTAATTATGGATGCTTTACTGTTATTAGATGTAACAAGGACACTATAGTAAAGCAATACCAAACATTACATAAAAAAGGCATGCAAAATATTACTGGTAATTATTATATATAATTAACTGAATTAAATAAATGAGTTAATATAAAGCAGAGGGAATAAAAATTAGCCTCACAAAACTAGAGTGCATGCTCCCACGTGCTCCGATACACCGTGCATAAAAAAAATAATGCTCTGCTCCATCCCTAAAAAGTGACCATTAGCCAATTAAGACATTGACGTGTCGTTTAGCTGCTCTCTCCTCTTTAGTTGGCAGACAGAGTGACTGCAGATGCCACATTTAAATGACTCATTTCACATGCTCCGATCGGTTCAGTGGTAAGCTCATCACACCACAAACCCAAAGACCCAAGTTCAAATCTCTAGCCAGCGCTTCCTCAGCTGCGACGGTGTAAACAAACAACCGAACTCTCTTTTCAGCCTGAGTGATAAGACTAAGACTACACTATAGTGTCCTAACAGAGACACCTGTTCATCTGCAATCCATTAAACGAGTGCAAATGAAATCCTTCATTTTTGCCTGACGACTCACACTAGTGTTAGCCGAGAAAACAGGTTCACGTTTTGGAGCCAGCGAGCATGTCTCAGTCTGCATGGAGCGAGTGAGATCCGACGGAAATGAGGATCCTGCTAAAGCAAGATCTTCTGAACCACTTCGTCTGCGGAAAGGCCTGCAGGACTTTTCCTTCGTGTGATGTGCATGATGGGACGCAGCCGAGGTAAACCTTCCGATAAATAATATTCGTAAAGTACATCTGTAATTAACACATTCCACCAACTACGATCCAATCAAAACACCTGCAGCTCAAATCACCTTGCTAGTTTGTTTATAGTCGAGCAAACAGGCATGTAACACTGCACAACAAAAAAAGAAAAGAAAAAGCAGACATTCTCTTTCAATTGATGTTGCAAAAAAAAGATTCTTCATCACAAGTACTGGATTTCCTCTGAGCGATCATGTCTGTCTAAACTCTTTGGCTTCGCTTCCACCAGTCGCTTCAAACTCCCAGAGAGACAGATACACCTCAACATGACATAAAACGCTTCAGAATTGAGCAGCACTAACCTTTGATTATGAAAATAAAACCCAAAGAGAAAACCCCTGATAAAAATATGCATATGCTGTGAATAATACCAGTTAAAGCTCACGCAGTCTCTCTGTGGAGCACTAATTCTGTCCTTCGTATGCCGCTCTCATGAGGAAGACACACAGGAGAACTTATTCTGAGCTCTCATCGCCAACAAACAACCTCTCTTGCAATGACGGTAAGAGACACTTTGCAGAATGGTACTTACGCTTAGTCCGTTGCATGGCAGGTGTATGTCTCCTTCTTACGGCCCACACAGCCTAAACGCTCCCTGCTGCCAAGTCTGTCTGTCTCACCCCCCCATAACCTACTAAACTAGAGAGAAGCGCACGTGGAAAACCAGCAGCCGCACTCACTGTAGAACAGACAGCAGTGCTACGGCCGTACGCTCCTTGCTGCTGCTACGACAAAAATATATAAAACAGGAAGATTTTGCATGCGTTACAGCTTGTGAAATGCCTTTAGTGGTTTACACACAAATCAACCGTGCGCACGTTGTAAAACACCATTAACCACATTCATAAATACATAAACAACCTAGAAAGCACAAAACACGCTCTAAACTGAAAAAAATAAAGTGACAGTTGAAGTCTGAAAACACCAGCGCATATCTAAAACAATCCCCCACCATTGTAAATTTTACTGTCTCCTATTTAAATGTGCAGGACGTGGCACATGCAGGTTATACATTTCTAAAGAAATACTAATTAAACCAGATAGAAGACAAAACTTAGGAAACAAAAAACTCCTATAGACCAATGCAAGTGACAAACGCATCCTTAAAAGTGACCCAAATACAAGTCCAAATATGCATCTGACTTTCTGATTTAGACTTTAAAACCATTCCATATTAAAACACAAAGTAATGTTGCATTGAAATGTTTTTATAGAGAACCTTGTGTAACACTGACAAACTAAGACCTCTTTTACGGTTTTCATCTTTTATTTGAATATACAATGTTATACAAAAATACTAAATATCAAACCACAAATAAACTGCCTTCGAAACAAAAGACTCCTGTAGAACATTGCAAATGACAGATGCATCCATAAAAGTCCAAAACAGCCATTCAAACATTTGACTTAGATTTTAAAATTCCTTTGTTAAAATACAAGAAATGTTTAATTAGATCATTTTATATAGTGAAAAAAAGCTGAAACTAACAACATACAAACTATCTAAACTATATCCTATTACATAGTTTACCATTACTGAATGTACAGAACCTGCCATTATAGCAAAACACTTGGATGCAAGTGACAGATGCATCCTTAAAAGTGACTCAAAAAAGTCCAGAAGAACCATTTGTCTCTGTAACACTCCCTGATTTATTTGCAACATAATGTTGCATTAGCAACACAACATGAGCTCATTTTAAAAATACTGACAAAAGCCTGCTTTATGCAATAAGCAACACAGACATATGATCCTCTAAAACACACGCTTGTAAGTCAGAACCGAGCCGCATGTTTGGGTGCATCAGAGCAGAGAAGTGCCTGTAAACATTGAGCACATGTGCTGGAGCTGATCAGAGAGAGAAACGAAATAAGAAAGACTCACCGAAGGTAGTACTGTTTCAAAACAAAAGCAGCATTCGAGCAACTCCTGGGGAAACTGAAATCCTCGCTCAGTTCGGCCCACTGGTTCTTGTCGGACACCTGTAGGGTGATGAAACAGGTGAGAGGGGTTCGGTTCAGATGCAGGACCGTGTGTGTGAAAGAGTGTATGTCTGTCTGTGTGTGTGTATGCGTGTGTGTGTGTGTGTGCATGCTAACTCCAATTAGCACTCCGGCTAACTTACACTTTCCCATCTGAAATGAATAAATCAAACCAGTAGCAGGGAAACAAGGTGCTCCGAGGCGAACCCCTCCGAATCCCCGCGTCTGGACCGCGGATCTGGCGCGGTTTGCGGCTGTATTTACAACGCGGAATACACAGGCCTGAGTGCGGCCTACAGTCGCTCAATCCTCCGCCACACGGGAGGGATAAAGCCGCTGATGTTCACGGCGGGTCCGGACGGGGTTCGGTGCCTCAGCCTCGGTACGGGTAATCGATGTAAAAGCCGCCCGGTAATTTTGAAGTGAGTGTGTGTGGGGCCAATACACACACGCACACACGCATACATACATACATACACTCACTCACTCTCACATACATACATACACACACACACTTACACAGGCCAATGCGCGGCAGAACCGCAGACAGATCCACCGAACCGAGCCAAGGAGTTGAGTTGGAAGAGTGTGTGTGAGATGAGAAATGTTAAGTTTAGTGTGTGTGAGGAACTTACCTTCGCGAAGCCCCCTAAAGACACCACTCTCATATACAGAGCGCCCAGGTCCAGCTCCTTCCCACCCACCACGGGAACCTTTTTAAACGGAGATCTGTGGAGAAAAACAGCCCAACTGAACATCGTCCGGACCCCTTACGCGCCTAGCGCGGGTCACCCAAGTTATAATAAGAGCAAAATTCCCGCTCACCCTCTGCTGTGGTGAAATTGCCGCAGCTCGTCCAGGAAAGCCTGTCCTTTCCTCCGCTGCTCGGGGAGATTTTTCCCCGTCGAGTTCGCCATCGTTTCGCTGAAATTCGGTCAAACCCCCGGCTCAGATTTGGTTCCTAAGAGTCCGGGGATCCCATGCTCCGGTCCGCTCCGCTCCGGCGCGGCTGCGTGTTTGAAAAGTTAAAGAAACGACGGAGGATGAGAGTGGAGAAACCCGCTCCAACGGCAGCCCGAGCAGCCCGCGAACCCGAGCGAGCTCAGTCCAACGTCACCGCGTCACTGCTCATGGCTGCACGGGAAAACAACGGTACCGGCTGCGCCTGTGTTGGGGTTTGGAGTGGGTTTTTTGACAGTGCGGGACGGACGCGGCTCCGGTTTAATCGCGCACACTGTGAAGCGGCAGAGGGATCCAGTTCAGACAAAAAGACCCGAGGCCGCGCGGCTCCGCGGCGCCCCCCAGCAGGCAAGCGTCGGTACTGCAACCGCCACAGCGCCGCTCATGAACAATAGACGGAGCTCGCTGGAGCGAAGGGGGAGTCGCGAAACTCCGCCAGACCGTTAAAAACGGAAGCATGTCATGAGCGTCGGTTGGGGGAAGGGAACTGACATTTTACACTAGCTAGCATCATTAAAAGCATAAAACTGGAGTCAGAAAGTGACTGCGACCCAGATGACAAACTATACACTATGCAGTTATACACATTGTACTTATGCACTATCTATCTACTTAACCATGTACTGTATAAATAACAGAAGGTCATTTTCGGTGCATCTCAAATCTTTAACATTTTGTATTAACAATAGGGAGTAGTGTGTTCACACTGAAAATTACAAAAAGTGAAGTGTGAAAAGTTGAACACTTATTGCACTCAACTGTGGCATGCTTAATTATGTCAGGAAGGGGGAGGGGCTAGCATACTCTAATCATCAATGGCAAAATAACCTTATAAAATTCATACACTACACGGCTGAGTACATACAGCTATACTTATGTATAACTATATGTAAATGTACTTAAATGCATACAGTTACATAGTTCATAAGAGCATACTCTATGGTGCGTCATTTGGAAAGCAGTTCAACATTTCACTTTTTTGTGGTTAAGTGCATCAATCAGGTATTTAAAGTGCACTTTTTCTTTTCTGACTTTTCAGTGTGAACACGCTTCTTACAAGCAGATGCCTCATTAGGGACTGTTTTTAGGCCGCAATACATAAGACATCTGCCATTTTTGGAATGGTCTGTGAACCCTCTTTAAGTTTCCTTGATTATCTAAGTGAATGAAGTCGAGTTGACCGTTTTAAAACAGCGACACATCAACATATCTGGATTGTTCAAATGTATCAATACAAATCTTTGATTTACTACAAAAAGGTTGTAGAATAGTGCATAAATACACAAATTGAGATGCACCAACTGTTAGGTGTTTTGTGTCCTCCACAAATAACTATAAGGAAGAAGTTTAAATTAATAGATTTTTAATATTTGTTATTAAAACAAAGTCACGTGCCATTTGACCTTCTGAGTTTGACTATATTCTATTTATTTCATAGTGACTAAAAAACTTGCACTGTGTGACAAAACGCCACATACCTGGCACAGAGCGCTGCTCTGAAATAAACATTAATAGCTTAAGTTAAACCGTGGTGTCTGCAGTTAAAGGAGCACAAGCTGCGCTTTATTGCAGCGAATGGACCGTAATTTCCTCCCGGTCCCTTGTAATAACCGCCGGGCGGATATAAACGACACGGGGTGACTACATTCAACCATTACACGCACCCCTCTCGCAAGTTATTCTGCCACAAAATGGCGGAGCTCGACGCGAAAGACCCCATTTTGTCAAGCAGACGATAGAAACAGTTCGAGGAAGCGGAGTTTGATATTCTTAACGCTATTTCGAGCGAGTCTGGGATGCGTTTTGCTGCGCCTGCTGATATGTTGAGTCGTCGCGAGGTGGAGAATAATGTCCGCGCGCTCCGGGTTTGACGCAGCTCGAGCGCTGCGCGAGTGAAGCCACACGCATTTATATGTATCTAGCCAGATTAGATTTATATAATAATTTAAATAACATGTAATAAACTTAATGGGGAATCATTTTATCTGGAGACTTGAAGACATTAGTCGGTTTAATATTCTGGTCTGTTAGATTTTTTTAAAAACCTAGATTATTAAATCTAGATTATTGTTGTATGGAAATATTCTGTTTCCGTATTTTAATTTTATCTGCTAAGAAAAAAAAGCTGCATATGAATACGTAGATGTGTAAACCATGCATTTATGTACCAGTGATGGAAAAGCTGGAAATATCAGGGGATTTTAAAATGTCTAGGCCTACAAATGTGATGGAAATACGATTTTCTTATGCTTTTCGCAAGTGCATGTCTTTAAAATTATTTTTGCCCTTGGACATAAACCTTAAAGAACTGGACATGTCACGAGGGAACATTGTATATAGAAATGCACAGACATAAAGACTTAACTAAAGGATTCGGTTTACATGCAGCTTTACTTCAGCAACTAAAAACCTGCATCATCAGAGAAGTTATTAGCCGTAAGCCACTCTACCAGATTGTCCACCTAATCTGTTTAATATAAGTCTAACATCTGATGAATATGAGAGCAAAACAGTACTATATATCCATTCTTTGCTAAACTCAGACAACCTTAGATATTAAGTATCATGTTGAGGTTTTGAAGGGGTAAAATACAAGCTGTTGGTGGCTAGATATGATTATTAAAAGTGGGTAGAGTGCGCCACCGTGTGGTTGAACATCGAAAGCGTTCTGCATTAAATTAAATATGATACTTGCATTATCTGGTTAAAGAAACAAGCTTACTTGATGTTAAAATGAGCCAGGAAATACAAAAAAACTGACAAAAATTGTTATTTTGGTGATTATGTATCAGCATGCTGACTGAAAATAACTTTCTAATAAATGCATTAATGCCTGACGGACCAAAATATTTCTAGACACATTATTTTATATTTTTATACGTTTTTTAGTAAGTTTACTGTTTTTTTTGTTGCCATTTTTAATGTCTAATTTTTATTGACTTTTTAGTTAAAATGTAAGATATTTCTTGCCAACTGGCGTAAAATTTTTGCATGCATTTACATTACAAAGACAAAATGTTATTTTATTTCCAAGTCAAGTTTTATGGTTTTAGCTTTTAGTTAGCTACTATCATAAACTACTGGTTAAGTCAAATATAAAATGTTGGTAATCTTCAGCTTGTGGTTTGTTTTTTTAGCCACTAGGCCGCAGCACTATCACACACATGAGCTATTATAATCTCACATCAAGGTGTTGTATGGACAACAGAAGACTTTCCAGAGATACACGCAGATAAAATAAAACTCACCTGGTATGCTGAAATGGCCTGGTCACTGTCGAAGCAGGCTACATGCACATTATACATGGTATAGATCTTTATTTGACAGAATGCAAAGACACAAACAAACAAAACAGAAAATAAGCTACAAACATTTTCTTAAAGTGCTGGAAGAATATCTCTCACACATATAATTAATTAAAAGAACCATATCCAGAAAAAAAAAAACAATTACCCTTACACATAAAATTAATATTTATAATAACCTTTCTGTATAGACCACAACTCTTGAATAAACCGGAAAATACTTCGCATAGTCTTGGACAGTGTAATAAAATCAGCTCAGGTGTTAAAGGGCATGACTGAGTCAGTAGTATTTGTGTGGCGTAAAGGAGGTAGCATTTCATTACAAATTAAACTTGCAGTACCTGCCAAACTAACCGTCCTGCCTAAATACAGTTCTTCAAGGGTGTTTGATTAGGAACCACACCTCTATTCCAACAAACACAAATTTAAGGCACATAAATACTCTAAAATAGTTTTTAAAATGTGCTCTAAAATAATGCCATTCAAGATTCAAATATGAATTTTGGTCGCCATGGAGAGGCGCTTTCTGCATATTATGGGGTGTCAGAGCTGCAGCAACGAGAGTGGATTCATCTACATATGTCTCTTATGTAATACAGTAACAGTGCTCTCAATGTAAATATGATGCAGAAACAGCAGACTTTTGCATGTTACGTGATCTGAAGGCCTCGCAGCGCATCATACATGAAGGCAGACATGAGTCCGCTTTACCTTTGCAGGTTTTTCTCATGAGCTCACATTGACATACAGTGAATACATGATTTTGTAAAGTTATTACATTTATAACCCAATAAGGAGTCAAATCAGATAATGTAACAGATATGGGCTGACTTTTAAAAAAAGTAACTGATATTAAACACAAATGATGATGATATGAGTTTGTGCATAACACTTTATCTAAACCTATAAATGCTTCCTAACCTCTTTGCTAAAATAATGATAATTACAGTAGCTAAAGAAGAAATAAAAAACAATCTTAATTTGTGTATCCGAGGCATATCCTGATGATTTTTTGCATGGCACAAATGAAAGCTTGAGACATTCAATGTAACTTAAATTAAAAGCGTCTGTGAAAGACAAGTGTGCAGTATGTTTAATAGGTTGTTCTGAATTAAAGGTGTTTCATAGCTTGTTCACTAGAAATGTATTTTCAATGGTTAAAATGCACAACCAATTAAATGTACGGCATACAGCACATCCTTGTTTTTATTAAACATTATCTAGCATCTGATTAAATTTGTATAAGAAGCCTGACCCATATATCCCAGCACAAATGAAAGCCTTGATAGATTAGAAAAAGAAAAAGGAAAGTCATTTAATTTAATGCAAATGAAAGCGTGGCTGTTTAAGAGAGTTCTGAATTAAAAGTCTTATTTTCATAGCTTGGTCACTAGAAATGCCTTTTGAAAATGTACTACATTTAAAAACACAAATCATCAAGCAGACTGCACACATCATAGCCTCGTTATCATTTTATATTAAATACGGCATCTGAAAATGTCAAGCGTGACGCTCAGTTCTTTACCCTTCTCATATTGTTCATCTCAAAGTAGGGCTCATCACGTTTGCTGGGTTTAGTCCGTGAAGTGTGTTTGTGGCTAGTGCTGTTAGGAGCTGGTTTGGTAGTGCTGGGCGTCTGGACAGGAGGGTTACTGCTGACCAGAGGTTTCCTGTGGGTTGTCTTAGGGTTGACGGATGGGACAGTTCGTGTGGCAGCAGCTGCGTTCTGCCCTACAGATGTACTCTTGCTAGGTTTTGCGAGAGGAATCGTCTGTTTGGGGTCAGTTGGAGCCAAACGAGGGGAAACGGGGTGGCCCTTCCTGGACTCTAAGTGCAGGGTGGTGGCAGGGGATGGAGGGCGTCTCTGAACAAGCCGTGAGCGGATGGGTGCTGGAGGCGGGCGTGCGTTACGCTGAGACGGTTTTTGAGCAGATGTCGGAGGGGCCGAAGGTTTAGGCAGTTTACAGGTGGGTTCAGGACAGACAGGACTGCGGGGCTGAGATGGAGAGCCACGCGGGCGTAGTTTGGTCCTGGATGCTGTGGGAGGGGCTTTTTGGGAAATCCCAATCGGGGTAGACTGAGGCAGCGGGCTTCTTTTTGGGGCGGGCGATGAAAGAGGGTTGGTTTTCGGAGAAGCAGTGGGCGTGTGAAAAATCTTCTTGGGTGCAGCGGCTCTGCGAGGCATCGAGGGCGTGGAAGCAGGTGACTGGGTGACGGAGCGGGGTGTGGGAGTACTGGGTTTGGACACAGATGTCGTGGAGGATGACGATGAAGTGGATGCTTCTGGGAGGAGGTTAACTGCTGCGATGGGATCCATTGTGGGCGGCTGCGCGGCCTGCGCGCTGTGGGCGGGGCCTGAGCCTGACGGGCCTTTCTGATAGGCCAGAATCTTCTGCTCCAGAGTGGTGAACTGAAGCACACGGCCAGGGTCGTATTTCAGCAGAAACCCTTTTAGAGTGTCCCAACCTCCACCGACACGCACCATCACATGCTTCCCATGCAGCATCTTCGAGAGAGGACTTTATTTTAGTAAGCAGCATTATGAATTAAATACTAGTGATGCACAGAAATACATTTTTACAGAAAGTATATATAATAAATGTATTTAATAATGTACATAATTATGTAAATTGCAAACAAAAGAGTAGGCTATTTATAAGATAATTAGATTTTGTTTAGCCAAAAAAATTCAAATAACAAAAAAGTACTAATTATTAAAATCAAATGTAACAATCCACTTTCAAATAAAAAAGTATAAAGATGTAAATTTATTCGATTTCATATATTCAGTTTTAAATCAAATGTTTTTAACAATCAATCATTTAATTAATTTTAATAATCGACACTGAAATAAGTTACTTTTTATCAGTTTTTCCAATTTTTCAACTTCAATTTGTTGTTAAAATTTTTAATTTTTACAGATTTATACATATTAAGGGTTAGAAGTCAACACAGGCCTAAGTAAAGATATTATGAACATGTAATATAGTGCATGCATTTAAAGTTATGCTTTTTTTTAGCTAACTAGATAATGAATTTATGGATATTGAATGGCTTTTCTAAGGCCAATGTGACATTTTTGTTTATAAACACTGACTGAACAATTACATCAGATTACATAATTAATCTCAGCAAGTAGCACTATTTAGTTCAATATAGATTTTAATGTTCGTTCATGCTTATTGCATGCTATAACTAGCAGTAATAAAGAAGGGATGAATTAATCTAAAACTAAAAATCCATTTCCAGCCAAACATTTTTATTGCATCACTGTTTAATTCACTTGATTTACTGGTTTTATCAGGAAGCACATGTTTAACACAGCATCTGTGTATGTGTATGTTCTACCTAATCTAGATGTGTGTGTGTGTGTGTGCGCGAATGTTATGACAGTTCAGCACATGCTGGTTAAACAAACTAGATTGGCTTCAGTGGATTGCTACAGTAGTTGTGAATGAGAGCTCTATGGCAACATGCCAGCTAAAGACACAAGGCAAGTGCGCTCAGATGAGTGTTTGCATACAGTTTATCAGCTCTGCAGAAACGTGATTTTAACAGAATGAAAACAAGATAATGTAACAGTGCTGATTCTCATAATCAGCATGAAATGAAAATTCATCCTACTCACTTTTGTAATGCACGTTATAGATATTAATAGATGAACGTGAGCAATTCATCCATGCATGTGTTTCTTTTGGATCTCATAACTGGACTTTCCAGTGAAAGGACACTTCTCGTTTGCAGAGCTTCTCTAATCAGCCAGTGTTCTTAAACCCCGCCCCCACTTTAGATAGCCACGCCCACATGTACATCCATTCAATAACTGATACATTTGATTAGATTCGATTTTTTTACACTCAAACCAATAGATCTGTTGCCATTTCCACTTTATTGTGACCTTTAAGAGAACTCCTACCCTGATGAACAGGATCTTGTCTCCGAGCCTGTAGCGTCCCTCAGACAGATACTCAATGGAAAACTTCTGTGTGCAGTTACAGGGAGGGTCATCCTGGTCCACACGATCCTAAGAAACAAGAGTTTGCTTGAATGAAATGAAAGAAAAATTCACTCATTTGCAAGATGGAATGATAACAGCTAGTTTGCAGATAATGTATGCACTTTCAGCTCTGGACCCGAGGATGTGCCGTTGGTTATTTGGCTGAGAGACAGTGAATGTGTCAGCTTTTAGGGCAAAATCATTCCCCAGTCTCTAAACAACAGCTGCTGTTTACACACTCAACCAACAAACAACAAACTCAACTGGAGATGTATGATAACTGGGTCAGAACGAAGATAGATGCTGAAAAACACATTTTCCTAATAACTCCTGAACATTTACAATATTTCAAATGTAGCCAGTCTTATCACTGACATACTTTATTTTTATTGAATTATATTGTATTCTTAAATATGTAAAATATATCTATACTGTATATAGTTTTGTTTTGTTATTTAAATTAATTTGAGTTCTTCAGCATTTCATTTTATTTCAGGTAATGTTTATTTCAAGTAAAGAGTATGTTTTTATGATTTTAGTTTCAGTTTACCTAAATAGCCCTAGACTAAGCCTACAATTAAACTGTAAAAGGGTAATGATTAATACAGAAAACATCAGTATTAACATTATATTATACAGTATGTGTAACAGACTGCTGCCATATAACAAATTGTAAAATACTTAGTGTCTCACACATTGGTTTTTGTGTTTTCTGAGGTCTCTTCATAGGTGTAATGGTGTTTCTACTGTACAGACTGTATGTGGTATTGTCCTACACTGGCCCTACACCTAAACCTACCCCTTACAGGAAACACTACACACTTTTACATTCTCAAAAAAACACCATTTAGTATGTTTTTAAGTCTTTTGAATTATGGGGACACTGAAAATGTCATCATTAATCAGCTTCATATTGTAATACCTAGGTCATACCCATGTCATAATACAAATTTGTGTCCTCATAAACCACATAAACACACACAGAGTGTGTCCTGCTTTATAATGCACATTTTGCAGGTTGTTATCTGGATAATGCATGCAAACAGATCCAGCTATACATACTGTATACAAACTCTAAAGAGACTAGAATAATGTTTCAACTCAAACTAAAAGCCTGATCTCGGTAAGTGTGTGATACTCACAGTGTGATACAGGGCCCCGTGCTGACAGCACACAGTGAAAGTTTTCACTGGAGACGCATGATCCGTCATCATTAGACTTTCCTCCAGTTCAATTTCCTTCTCCAGTTTAACCAAAACCGGAGGCTCTATACCATACCTAAACCAACAAACAAAATGCCTTTAACAGTTCTCAAATCCTAATGTTTTTTTGAAGGATGACCATTATACTGCATACATGACGTCCTCACATAAAATCGGGTCAAATTTAAATAAGAAATGGTCATTACTGCAAAATAAACCCCTTTACATGTTATTCTAGAAACTCTAGAAAATCAGATTTTAGAGTCTCTACTGAACACAAAAGCTGCTCAAGCACCGAAGCCAATTCACTTATTAACAATCCTGTAAAATCCCTGTAAATTTGCCCTCCACCCAACTTTAAAGCCCCTAAAGCAGCCCCTGACCTCTGACCCCAAAGACAATCTGACATCTGTCACCTGCAGGATCCTCGGGGCCGGTTTGCTTACCTGGAGACGATCCGTCCGATCTCCAGCAGACACAGACACACCTGCCGTGGCTCTTTATGCAGGACTGGGGAAGGAAGGGAGGGAATGATCATTCACATCACCTCTACAGACATAACAGGTACATAACAGGGTATAATCCTAATAACTAAAAATTGTGTTACATGGAAATATACAAATTAAAATGTAATAAATTCCACTAAAGCTCTTGTTTATTGACATATTAGTTATTATTACACACATATTAGAGTATGTGGTTTTGTTCATTTTATTAGTTTTTACTTCAGTTTATTTGTTTACAGTTATTCATTTTGGTGCTTTAACTTCAATTTCAAATACATTTAATTTATTTTAAGCGTTTCATCCAAAATGTTAATTGAATCACGGATTAAAAATAATCACACAAAAATATTCTTAATAGTTTCAGTTAATGCAAACGAGGCATTATATAATTACACATGCACTTGCTTGCAAAGAACAAGAATCTAAATCTTGGATTAAGTCAGATTCAAAATTTCTAGTTTTTTCTTTTTATTGCTATATAAGAGTCAAAAGGTTTTTAGGTATCCATAAATCAGAAAATACAGGACCAGCAAAAACATGCTTTTAGAAACTGACTTAAATGTGTGCCATGTTCCACAAACAACATGTTATGAAACACAACAGCCTAAACTCTAAATAATGACAGGTCAGAATTCTGGCAGATCCCATCCCATAATGCACGGTGACACATGGACATGGACTCTTCAGAACAGTGAGTCTCAGGGCCATCAGGTTAATGACTTACACCGCAGATCGCTCACACTCATTAACATCATGGATTTACGGAGAGCCGGGGACGTGCGGGGCCACAGCTCAACTGACGTACACGGACACAGATCCTCTGAAACGATTACGGCCTGTTAAACAGCTCAGAGAGATACACACTAGCACAGCGGGGCCACACAGGACAGACCGGAGGATGCTGGTCTCAGTTTAAATACGTTAATTTAACCAACATGATTAAAGTCCAGTTGTAATGGACTGACAGTGAAAGACCGACAGACGCTGGCTAGACTGGACAGATGCAGGTGACGTCTATCTATTTTGAAGAGCAGCTCAAAACCTTCACACCAGTCTAGTTTTAGACAAAAAATAATTACAAATTTTATTTTTTCCAAAATTCTGTTTTCCTGGATTCTGGAACTTATTACACTATATAATATTAACAATATTATGAATTGTGTTTCATTTTTTCACAATTCTGTGTTTCAGGGATTGTAAATGTATTACCAAAAACCATAAAACAATTGCATGCATGAAATATTATTGTAATTAATAGTTTAATATGTCACATCAAATGATTTAAATGTATTATGGAAATTAAAATATGGATGAAAATGTCAATGATAATTTAATCTGTTATTATTCTGTAAATTGTGTATTATGTAGTCGAGGTACTTTCTACTGTTCAAAAATATAGGTCTGGTCACAATCTTTTCAAGTTAAACCAAATTTTTATTCTGGTGGTTTGTAGTGAAGACATGTTTCTTTATGTTTTAAATAATAGTTTTTATTAATTAATCCAAACTTAAATTTTTTACAACTGTATTCTGCGAGTCTGTTCAACGTTTTCAATATTGTTAAAATACCAAGGCCCTAAACAGATGACCACTTCACTATAAATAAATGATATGCTCAATACAAAGCTATCTAGAGAAGGATTTTAGATTAATGTGGCAGTACACAAAGCATCCCGTTCAGCTGGGGACTTCATTATACACTGCACCTAGACACCTGATCAAAAGTTCTCTTACCCAAACCCTCAGACTCAAACAGGTATGTCTCATCCACTCCTATGTGACGACACCAGGAAAGAAAATTCGCTGTGTTGTCCCGGGCGAAAAACGATCCAGGGGAGGCATTTTTCCTGAACTGGATTTTCTTTGACAGCAGCTGTTAACAAAACACAGACGGGAATTACACACAAACAGTCCTGCGGTTATCCGAGCTGCTTCGCCGCCCACAGCGTCACACGTTCCTTACACACCTGTGTTTCTGAATCCTGTGGGATTTTACTCTGCAGGATTCCAACCAGACGACACAGTTTGACACCGTTGTCCAGTTCCTCCATGAAGCGTTCGGCTGTCACCTCCTCACCTACACAAACACCGATTTCTAAATGACCCAGAGGACTTTTCTTGCTAGCTATTATTATCAGTATTGTATCAGCGACCACATTCACTTGCATGCCAAGCATTTTCCTACACAAAATAAATTTTAAGTATACATTATAATAGCATATTACATACAGGCAAGCAGATGAGCCCTGAACAAGTACATCACAGTATAATAGTTTTCAATGGATAAAACGTTTGTGTTGCATACATACATGCTTGTATATAGTACTTAAATAAAATATTGAATTATCTTTTATTATCACTGTACGAGTACACATTTAATGTGCAGTAAGCAATAGTGATAGCTAGCAGACTGGATGACTGCAATCTCGTGGGTTACAGGATACACAACAGAGCTCCTCTGACCACAGAGATTTTTAACTGAATACTGAGAGTTTTTAGGTCAGATACATGGTTAACATGGCTGCAACATGGCTGTGTTGTCCACAAATTGGCAACCTGTGTCAAAATCCTTTTGGGTGATCTGTCAGAGTCACACAGACCAAAACAAAAACAGACATTCCAACACAGAACACATGTTTCATAGTCTGTAGCATTGCTTTTGGGAGACAAAAATATTTACTAAATATCTACAAATATATTATTGTGTTTTTATGCTTTAGTGCAGTCAAAATATTGCTTTAAGCATTGTGGTTAGTGCGCTGACATGTAGCGCAACTGCGATCATGGCGACCTGAGTTTGACTCCCGTCTCGAGGTCCTTTGCCGATCCTGCCCAAATCTCACTCTCCACCCAATGCTTTCCTGTCAGCTCTCTACTATCCCCTCTCAATAAAGGCTGAAAATTCCCATAAATATAACTTTTTTTGTAGCTAGCCTAATCTAGTTGTCTAATAAACCGGGTATTGTATATTATTAATATTTGCCAAATTGTTCCCCTTTTGTGAGTTAATTTAAGAAAGCATCTGTAAAATGCAAAATGCAGGCACCGTCCTGCAATTTTACGGACGTTTTGCCCTCCACGGCTGATCACGTGACTGTAGACGACAAGTAACAAATAATATTCACACTTATGATGCTCAGATCGCCAACAACTTGTCAGAGGAAAACGAACGAGGTCGGAAGCACACCACAGTCACATTTTAGTATTTTGTTCAAATTCCACAACATATTCATTGTATTATCTGAAAGAGGACTATAGGATTACAAGGGCTTAATGTAAAAAGAAAAAAAAAGCAACAAACGGAGCAATAGGTTTATGGGTAAGCGTTCTTTGGCCCGGGTGAACATGTTCAGCATGTGGACTGACAGGTTAAGGCAACACCCTCTATTATTCTACAAAGACCGAGAGTTCTTGTTTCGGGGGTCGTATATCACCATTATACGAGAGCAAAACGCGTTTCCCACAATTCTTTGCTTGATATGTGAGGGTTTGGGTTTCAGTTATTTGACCGACGAAAGGAAAAGACATTTAGACTAATAATAGCAGTAATTTTTACGCTTTCATGCACTGAGAGTGAGTCATAGACAGCTTGGCTTGCATGAGCAGGTTTACCCAGCATGCCGCTCAGCCAGATTGCCAGATCCTCCTGCATGGGCACCAGCGTGGCTTCATGCCGCACGGCCAACCACTGGTCGTACTGGAAGACATCAGCCAGACCCGGGCCAGGCCGCGGAGAGCGCGGGCCGCGAGGACTCTGTAACGGGACATCAAACTTCTCGCCGAACCAAGCCTGAAAGCAAAAAAACAGACAACTCGACATGAGAAACACACAAAACTGTCTTGGGGCCACAGTGACCCCTCACACAGATTCCACGCTCTCTCTCCGGAAACACGGCGACCCTGCTGAAATCAGGACAGTTTGCAAACACTCACAAATATTACTAATCAGACAAAAGACAACTCACACAAACAGAAGAGCAATAACATTTATACAAAACAACACTCTCATAAGGGAACTTGGGGTAAAACCTCTCAAAGACTTGTCTCAAAGACAAACATGCTGCAGTAAAAAACCTACCCTAAAAACCCCTAAACGTGAGTATGAGTAATACTACTAGTGATAAACACTTATTGACTTGACTGCACTGAACTGACCTAGATAAAGAACAGTAATTTTACCAGCGTTAAGGAAACGTTACATTTTAGAATTTTTCAAACATTATGCGAATGTTACTTTTTTAACGTTTTACAAATGTTCCGAAACTCGTTACTTTTTTTTAGGTTAGACAAACGACCAGCTAAAATGTTTTAGAAATAAAATGTTCCATGAACAATGTATAAATAATGTTTTTCTGCTAATATTTTAAGAACATTATTAAAGACCAACATATAACATGTTAATATTACTGGAAAAATTGAGAACATTTTAGCTGGGCAGCTGCTTTATAGCTAAATCAAATTTGTTTCATAAATTAATTGTTAATTGCTATATAAACATTGTTACTGAAGTGAACCGAACTTACACTGACTTGAGCTGAATAGGCACTACTGTCTTTTAGAGAGGTCTTACAGCAGAATTTGGATTCGTCTCAGATTTTATTTTATTTTAGTTTATTACTTCAAAACTGCTTTGAAACAATCTGTATTGTATAAAGCACTATAGAAATAAATTTGGCTTGACTGGGACTGATTCAAAACATCTGTTTGAAACACAAACAAATTAAAAAAAATTAAATAAATGCTGTGCTGGGAATGACTGAAAAACAAAAGCGCTACTTTAAAAATTCCACACAAGCAGGCCACTCCGAGAGAAAACCCATGACCCTTTCTTCACATGAACCCTGCTGTTCCCACACATGCATCAAACTCCCATGAGGAACAGAGCGAGCGAGAGCTTCAGGCTCCTACTAACACACATATGGAGAGCTTCTTCTGCTCGCTCAGAAAGACTGACTAATTAAACAGCAGAGCGTTTCCTTGTGGTGGTGTTTTATCCTTATTATACAAGACGTCCAAGATTACCATTCTACAGTAGATTACAGTCAGCTCTGCTTGCTTAAACTATTACTGAATTTATGTACTGTCTCTAAATCTCACTTATGGTTGTCAACTCAATGCAAACAGTCTGGTGTGTTTAATCAATCACACATGCACACACACAAATTTTGCAATGGCATTACATAATGTGGTCTGTCCTCGCATGACATCAGATATTACAGATGGACACATGCTGTATTAACAATCCCTTCTGATTCAGACAGGATGGGGTAAAAACAACACGTCTGTGATTATCTATTTGGAATGTTTAGCAGATTATTTAAATTCAAACTTCAAATCCGAAGCGATTTAGAACACAAGTGGCGGGAAACATCGCCCTGGAGCTGTATGGAGTCAGGTTTCCTCTTTAAGAAAAGAGCAGGTGTATCCGAGTACTTCCTTTCAACAGATAATAGCTTAAATGTATATGTGCGAATAAAGGAAGTTATAGATGCACTATTTTTGTTACATTATCAGCTGATCTAAGAAAATTACTTTAGTGTTATTCAGTATTAGAAATACGTTTGTGCATGCATTTAAATGCACATTTTTACATTTCACTATATAATCACAGGTAATCTCATAAAGACTACTGATTCAGTAACACTGCTAAAGGCAACCAATTTTAATCTAAATAATGGATTTTTCATTACAGTGTTTGTTATGTAGCTAATTTTTTATTAAATGATAAAATAATAATAAGTCATCCATTCCAATCCAAACTGTACAAAATGTTTGTTATGCAGCATATTTTTTTATTTTGACAAAAATTTGAATATAATTTTGATATGACACAATTAATTAAAACAAAAACTTATCCATCTTTCAAAATTTTCAGACGAGTATATAGTCGAGTAACAATTACAATATTGTTTGATTTGATGTCAATCACCCATCCGAACATGAAACCTTTCTCTCTAGCCTTGACCACAACATAAACAATATCATTTTCTTCTAAAACCACATTCAAACTATCCCACAGAGGCTCGCAAGACAACCAAAAAAATAATAATCTTGGGGATGCAAATTTAAATCCACTCTTCCTCTAATTCTATAAACAAATGCAAAAACACATCAATAAAAGCATAAAATCATAAAGTTGCATACCTGCAAACCAGCCTGAACCGCCATTATTAGTTACGAGTGAGATTCACCTCCACATTCTGAAAGAGAAACAGATAAAATGCTGTTAAAAGCAGACACGCATCAGCTCAGACGCGCCAGCGATTTCCTGTAAACACAAACACACAGTTCATGTCAGTTTACTCCACTTAAACCCTGTCTGTCCCATCACAGGATGGATAATATCGCCTGCAGCTCACTGTTAAATGTTTAATAATGAAAAAAAAAAGCCAGTCACTGTGACCAAGAACCAGAGAGCAAGCAGCAAGATTAAGATAGTTCAGTCAACATAAGCACAGCTGAGGAAACAAAGCGAATGTCTTGTTTCCTTAAACACACACACTCACACACTTAACACTCACACAATAACAGCCACACACACACACACAGTCAGTGACACACAGTGTGAATCCTAAATCTCAGAGAAATGCTCACCTGAGAAGCAGACACAGAGATGAATCCAGTCCAGCCGTCAGAAGACAATCCACCTGAACACCTCAACGCAGTAAATCCCAAAACACACTCCTACAACGACCCACTGACAGAGGATACGAGCATGAGAGAGAGAGAGAGGGAAACACAGATTGACTAATGAAGCCGCTCTGCAAACCCCCATCCAATCTCAGCCAAGCATTCACAATGCTCCTATTGTTACAACCCCCTCATTCGCTCACACACACACACACGGACAGTCCAAGGTTCGTTCGCGCTCAGTCCTTCACTACAAACTCCTCCATGACAGCACACTAAAGAATCTGGAAATTTTTTTGAAGGGCACCGAGAGAATAAACAATCGCTTTCTCTCTGCTCCCAGACACAAAAAAACCCACAGAGAGCGAGAGAACGAGTTAATTACTGGAGGAACAGCATGAGAGCTCAAATCAAGTCCGTCTTGTGTGCACTTCAAGCCCACAAAATGTCAAGCGGCAGAGAACAGCGGAGGACACACAAACCCAGAATTGATGTCTGTAGGTTATGAAGTGGGTGGCGATGTGACTCCGGGGCTCAAGGGCCACATTCCTCTGTCAGACTCAGAACATAACGGCCGGTGGAAAGAGTCTGTCACTAACGGACACGCTAAGAGCTGAGAGACACGCTCTGTGTTTATTTACAACCGAGTGTGCGTATAAAATGAGCAGTGTCTCTTTAAAGGAAAATGCGTGTTCATTCTGAAATTAAAGTTCTGTCATCATTTGACTCATGCTCAAATTGTTCCAAAACATGCAATTATCTTTTTCAGACAAGGAGATATTTAGCAGATCCCCAAAATTAGATGGTGACAAATAGCAGCTAAGCTTCAAAGGGACAAAAGAAAAAAAGAATAGGCAATTAATTACATAAAATATATGTTCTCGAATTTAAATATGGACTAGATTTATGATGCATGAGTAAACAATCCCATGACTAATTACATCATTCCTTTTACTAGTAGTGCATGAGTCTGGTTTGGTTTCATAATTCACTTTTAGCTTGAAACAAAAGTTGGAAAAGTTTCTATTAATTATTTCACTTATGTCAAAATTTCAAAAGAAATACAACTATTTAATGTTCAAGCTTTCTGAAACTGAATATAAGTCTCAAAAGATTCTCAAAAGCAGACAGCAACAAAAGGTTCAACAAACAAGCACATAAAAACTTTAAGTACCGTACGGCTTGACTTCAAGATAATTAGATGTACTAGTAGTACTGAATAACCATTTCTTTATGTAACATGACATTCACTTTGATGGAAATTTGAAACAATTTTTTATTATTATGTTTTTATCTACAGCATTAGTAAGTTCTCAGCAGAAGATTTGCTCACATAAAACACACAAAAAAACTGTGTGTGACTTTTGCTGCAGAAATGAGGCTGGGCCGAACACAAAGTGCTTGAACATTGTAATCCTACTATAATGACCGTCTGCGTGAGTTACAGTCGATTTGTCGCTTTAATTAAATGCGACGACACAAAGAGAGCGAGGACTGGGGTTGTCCACATGGCTCCTCGGGTCGCCACATAATCATGTAAGAGGATCACGCTTCCAGACGCATCCCTGTTGGCCGGCTGCTCCTCCTCCCTCTAGACGTGAGCCGACACGTGGCGCACGCATGTATGCATGCGTGTTTGTTTGCATGTATGTGCACCAGTGGCTTGCACATGGGTCCCAAAAATAGCCAGCCATCAATCATAGCCCCTCCCCTTCCTGCTCTTTTGTGGCGTTGCTTGTGATCTTAATTGGCCTGTCAGTTGCTTTCATTAGTAGGCAGAGCCATCAA
Organism: Enteromius thamalakanensis; assembly: GCA_032357475.1. Taxonomy (NCBI): domain Eukaryota; kingdom Metazoa; phylum Chordata; class Actinopteri; order Cypriniformes; family Cyprinidae; genus Enteromius; species Enteromius thamalakanensis. The sequence goes on from JAUCMT010000055.1 coordinate 1,179,829, forward strand.
CACACACACAAACTGGGAAGGGATGGGTGTCTGATAAACCCCGGGTCAGAAGCCCATCCCCCGTGAAACAGAGTAAAGCCCTCTTATACACCTGCCTCTGGAAGTTACCTAAAAAACCATGCACACATCACCTTTTTAAAATTACTTTTTGCATCCACTGCAGTGAATGGGTGCCATCAGAATGAGTCCAGACAGCTTATAGAAGAAAAAAAAACATCCCCCAAAACAAATCCCATGAAGAAACAAACTCAAATCTTATATGGCCTGAGAGTAAATGTATTTTCTGGGTGAACTGTTTATTTGTCGAACACTGGCTGTGTCTTGAGCTCCCTATCTAGACGGCATTAGGTGCACTCAGCTACAAAAATGTTCAAACATGCTTGTAAACATCCTAAAATGCGGTCTATTTAGAGAAATGACGCACATTTTGGGACACAGTCAAGAACGAGATCCAATAACTGAGACTCTAGGCTTCAGAGAATCACTTCACACAGCTTGAAGTATAATCCCTATTGAAAAGACAAGAGGAAAAACTATGTTCTCATGCTTCTACAATTACAAAACAAAGCTGCAATTCACCATAAAGCCATCAACACAGCCCAACATAACAACGACTTCGTCGCAATGATTCAGAAATAAAGATCTAGAAGTGCACACCAATCTAAACCATCCAACACTCATGAAAATAAGGCTTCAAATCATGTTTTTTTTTTTTTTGCAGTGACAACACAGAATAACTTTTCAGTGCACGCCAGCTCTTAAAACCACATTTCTTTATTTAGTTAGCATTTTTCAAACCTGAAGAACCTTTTTTCCACCATATAGAATCAAAGAAAGGTTTTATAGAGGTTACTGATTCTAAAAACCTTTAGATCTCAAAGTCTAGGATACCAATGTTGGCAAAACGGGCTTAAAACCAATGGAGACACTCCATGGCATAATGTAAACCGAAGCCGTTGCCGTGGTGATGCAATGACTTGCTATAAGACACTAACAATTAAGCAGTCAGCAGCAAGCACAGAGGGTCTGCCGCACCCCTGTCCCACTAATCATCTGCTCTGGGTCATTAATAAACGAACAGTAATCCAAGATTCATAACAATGGCCAGCATGTGCACCAGAGATCATGGGAAATTAATCCCAGTATTCATTTATTTCAGGATTTACCCCCTTCTCCCTCAGCTCAAGCTCAAGAACCCCCTGATGCCTCATATATCAGGCAGATGGTCGGTAAAGTTGCAGGATATAGGGGTGTTTTTGGGGAGGCTTACATGTGCTAGTGTTCACACAAAATAATTGTCTCACATTTATATATATTTCTGAATCCACGAGCTTACTGTGAACAATGCATCCATGCATAAGTTTTGTAATGTTCATAATCATAACTTTCACTGCAACTTTAAAACAAAAACTCAAGCAAACTGGAGTAGTAATATGGTAAACAATAAATGCATATCCTTATGCAGTTATATGCATCAACTCGGAAAACATAAAACAGTTTCTTTATTACTGGTTGATTAATATGGTATTTAATAGCCAGTGCCAATATCTTGAAAGCAGGTTTGCGGATAAAACTGTTAAAATTACGTCTATATTTACATTTATATATGAAAACATTATTTAATAATTTAAACAATATTTAATTGTGGCAACAGACACCTGTTTAAAAAAATGATTACTATGGTTTTAATATCGGTTGGTTTATTGTCAAGTCTTTCTTGTTACTTTTTCTCATTGTAGGCTGCTTGGCATCAAAGTGTCTACTCAACAGATAAATGCAAGTAATTCACAACATGCCATGAAAGAATAACTCAGCTTCCTGAAATGCTTTACTGGGACATTTAATCTGTTAACAGCACTTCAGCATGACCAAGAAAATCTCTGGCGATAAACAGAATTCCCTGCCAGAGCTCAAGGACATGCTGAAAACTTTACGGCTGCAGTTTCCATCAGGAAACACCTGCACTTTTCTCCTCTGGTGCTGGATGTATATATTTAGCACACATCTCATAGAGATAGCATTCTGTCTAAAGCTCAGATGATCATCATAGTGAGCAGTTTTGGCTGGATATGAAACATGTTTGGACAACAACCCAATGTTCCTGTAGAAACATGTATCGGTCAGTCACAACTGACACATTCAGAGACAGACAGGTCAATATTTAAAGATCATATTAACTCAAACCATTACTATCGCAAATATTCGTGTTGTATTTTTAAACGCTTGCTGATTCATCGCGCATTCTCCATGGAAAAGTCATGCAACTTCCTAACAATCCTCATCTTTCAGTGTAAACATCAAAAACAAACAATTAAACTGGGCTTTTATGATTTAAGACAGGTTTGTTGACATCTTATTTCCTTTTCTAAGAAAACTCCCTTATAAAACAAGCACATAATGATCAAAATAAACATCATGATCTCTCTCTCTTACTCACTCAGTCACTCCTGTCTGGTTTCGAGAGTTTGGGCTTGAAAAAACAACACGAATAAACTCACCAGAGTTAATTGTGAGTGTTTAGTTTCGTGTCAGTAACTAGTTGTTTCTCTTCGCTCGACTTCGCTGCGCGGCTGCGGGGCGTGCGCGCGTGGGTACGTTGACGCGCATCAGCTGAAGCTGGAGCAGCTTTTCCTCCACGCGTCTTGGAGTGTTCAGTTGAGAGGGATTCGCGGTTCAAAACAGCCAATGAAAGCAGAGATCAAAAGCCTCAATGGAAAGGGGCGGGGACATGCGAGCTATGGGGAGGTCCCTGTTTCAACCATGGTTTCAACGCGCTACATATCAGTACAGCAAGTAGAGAAGACATAACATGATTGTTTTATGCTTACACATAATATTGAAAATATCAATGATGAAATATATACTTTAATATAATTCCTTAAATCAGTATTTAATTAATTCATCAAAAGGATTAAATGATTAGGTAAAATAAGTATATAAATAATACATAAAATATAATTATATAAGAATTATATTTTTATTCTTAAAAAGTAAAATAACATCGAAATTACGTCACGTTATTCTCTTATTAATGCTATTGTAAAATATTTAAGATTTCTTAAATAAATGGTGCTTATGTTAAAATAAAATGCATAAATACCCATATGTGTGTACTTTTAGTTTATTTGATGATTTCTTCTTTTTTTTTTAAAGAAAAATAATTTTAATTATATAGAATAATTATGTTTGTGATATATGATATTAAAAATATATTCAATAATTAAAATCTTGAAAATAATAAAATAAAATGTATTTTGAATCTTGCATTAATGACTAAATATCTCCCTGTAATTAATTTCAAAAACTATGTAAGAGTTGTGATTGGATATTAGATATAGGCTAAAACTGACTCATAATCACAAGGCAGGATTTGTTTGCGCAGGTAAAATCTGATTACGCCTTCTGGGTGACACGGGATTAAACTGGCCTCTCTCCACCTATAAAAAAAACCTCAGTCAGTTAATAAAAGAGCATAAGCAGTCATGCTCATAATGGAATTATGAAACATTCAGAGATAATAAGCCTCACCAAATGGATTTGCGAAAGGACGGATTTTACAGTAATAAACAAAACATTCATGTTACTAATAGCGCTTTAAAAGTTCAGAAAGTGTGTCGATTGCGCCTCCATGCGGCCGGCTGTGTAAAAAAAAGCCGGCGCCTACATCTCCCAGAAGTACCGGCGCGTGACGTCACGACCGCAGCAACAGGAAGTGTTCCAACTGAGCGGTTGCTGTAAGATAAGGTAAGCTTTTCTGTTCATTTAAAATTATTCGCCATTTTATTCAAAGATTTAATAAAACAAATAGTGTGTCTAGATTCATATTCGTATTTATTCACATGATTTAACTTTAGTATTTTATTAAAACAATTAACGTTTGCGGGTTTTTCGTTGAAGCTAATGCTAGGCTTCTACCAAAACATTTGACACTTACCTTTCAGCATTTCTGAAATCAAGACATTTAATGTCTATAAATGAGCCACAATGTAACAGTAGTTGCAGCAACTCAGCTTTACACTATTCTAAACATTTGAAGAATATAAGATTGTGTATTAATGAAAAGAATCATGACTTAAGTCACATTCCAAGTGTTTCTTGTGCTCTTCAGGAATGACCTGTACACTGGAGAAGGTGCTGGCCGATGCCAAATCACTGGTGGATCGGCTCCGGGATCATGACAGTGCTGCTGAGATCCTGATTGAACAAACCACGCTTCTGAACAAGAGAGTGGAGGCTATGAAACAGGTATCAGTGTTGCTTTTCAGTCTGTGTAATGGAGACGAGAGTTGTTTTATTCATAATTCTTGTTCTTTCAGTACCAGGAAGAGATTGAGCTGTTGAACCAGGTGGCGAGACACCGGCCGCGCTCCACGCTGGTCATGGGCATCCAGCAGGAAAACAGGCAAATACGAGAACTGCAGCAAGAAAACAAAGGTGTTAGGAGGGTTTGCAATTAAAAGCTGTTGGTGGATGTCATTTGAGGGCTGTTTTAAATCTAAATCCACACATTTCTACTAACAGAGCTGCACACATCACTGGAGGAGCATCAGTCTGCGCTGGAGCTCATCATGAGCAAATACAGAGAGCAGGTGTTTCGCCTCTTGATGGCCAGCAAGAGAGACGATCCTGCTATTGTCACCCAGCTGAGAGAACAGCACACTAATGTCAGTCAAGTTTTTATAAGATTCCCCTCTATTTCTGGTGTCCAATTAGTCATTCAATGTGCTTATGTTGCAGGAAATGCAGGCGCACATTGAGAAAATAAACGAAATGGCCACGGTGATGAGGAAAGCCATTGAGGTGGATGAAGGGCGACTGTGTGAGGATGAGGAGAGAATCAAACGTCTGGAGGTCAGACACAATAAATATACCACATTGTATTTGTTATTAAAATACACTGAAACAATGGCACAAAATTAGTACAAGAAAGATTACTTGAAGTATTAATGCATGATCAGAGCTAAGAAGAATTGTAGATTAATGATTTCAAGTTACATAAAAATTGTAGTTAATTATTAGATTTGACATTTTAGGTAATGTAATCTAATGTGTGTGTATAGCATATATATATACACACACACACAAATGTATATACATGCATATCATGTGACCATTAACCAACACCCAAGAGCCATGAATATTTTGTGGTGCTGCTATTGTTCAAATAATAAAATTGTACTCATATTAAAATATTTAGTATTTAGTATTTAAGTAATTCATCAGACAAAATGTAAATTACTGCTATTGTGTGAATAATACTTAATAATAAAGGAACTCTGGTCTGATTATTATATTTTAAAATGTATTATAATTTATTTTTAAATTATAATTCTCTAATTAAAGAGTATTTTAAAACATAATTAGTTTTTCATAAAAATTGTATAGAATTAAAAAAATTGATCTATTATTTTACTATTAAGTATTTTACAATGTAACATTAAGTAACTAGTAATTTCTTTTTGATTCTGATTGCATTATTCAGATTACAAATTATCATTGACCGCCTAGCTCCTATACCACAATAGACATGACTTTATATGTTGTTCTGTGCAGCTGGAGAACAGCGGTCTGCGAGAGCTGTTGGGAATCAGCCGCGAGGCATTTCTGGTGCTTAAGAGAGACGACACGTCTGACAGCACATCTCTCTCGCCGCTGCTCACCAGCACAGATGTCAGTCTAAGGAAGAGCTAAAGGATGTCAAAGACTCTGAGTTTACAAACCATCATTCAGAGCTGCCCTACAAATCCCACAATCCTCTATTACCGGGTCACACGCACTCACTGTGCAACCTGGATGTCCATCAGTCATTCCGCTTGAGGGGTTTTGCAGGAAGGGCCTGTGGAATCTGTCAAACACTGAGATGCAGTCACTTTCCCATCTCTCCTTCATCATGGCTTGTCTGGAAAAGTCAAATCAACTATTTCAGCCAAATGAAAACACATTTTTTGGAAGAGTAAAATTGGCATATTGTGAATGATTACTTGACCTGAACACGAGACTTTGTAAAGGGAATGTCACAATGTGCCATTTTAATGAAAAAGCTTTTTTTTGTTGTTTTGCTTGTGTTTGTAACTGAACTGTTTTATGTGGGTATGAGAGGAAGTAGCATTGAAAGTGATTAAAAGCATTGAATGAACTGTCTATGTCCTTCTCTAGATTCATGCTCTGGGAGTATTAAATAACTATTCAACACTTCATCTTTAATTTAGTACTCAATTACATGTAATTGCGTGTAAATTTATATTGCTTAAAAAAAAAATTTTTCATAACCTCTAGAGTTGTGAAGATGTAGACAAATTTATATAATAGTTTAAATATTTATTAAATATTTTTATAAATAAAACAATATTATAAATCCTTTTTTTTTTTTTTTTACTATACCAAATAATTGAACTGACTTTAAGTCCTGTTTTTAAGTCCATTTCTCATCGTTCCTCTCCTAGATGCATCACAAAATGCATTGCAATTAGTCAATGTTGGTCTGTCACAACAAATGTTAACATTTCTCACATTCAATGAAAGCAAAACATCAGATTTAATTCTAATCTGTCTGGGAATAGAAAATCTAATTTAGGTGGTATGGCAAAAATTACAACTTTATTAAACACAATTATTAGACAAAACAAAAATAATGCATACTGCTATCACATAAAAACAACATTAACATTACTGCATGTTTAAATGCTTGAGAAAAACACACAGATCAGAAGAAACCCTGAGAGGAAACCAAAAGTGTATTGATGAGTAATGCAATGCTACTGATTTTGAAAAACTGTCAAATATCGATCTTGGGTTTGTGCCTCCATAAAAGCTGCATATACAGTTATGAAGCACAGAACATTACTGAAAAAACATTTCTATATTCCTCTTACACTACATTTAAAATCCTCATTACAAATGCACTGAGGCAGCGGTCAAGTTCCCCACAGGAACACCATCAAAATAAGCTTCTAACATGAACTCCACAGCTCGGTGAGGATCCTCTGAGACTCACACATGCTCACTTAGATACACAAGACACTCAAACATCAGCCATAGAGGCTTACAGTGGCTACTAATGAACACTGGTTCATTTGTTCTGCAATCGCAGCGTGTTATACATTCAATTTAAATTGTGAACACCTTTAAAAAAAACAAACAAACACACATTCGCTCATCCACTCATGTACTAACTGGACGTAGTAAAAACACTAAAAATAATCTCCACTGAACATTTCCTCTAAGCTGCTAAAATGCATCTAAAAATCACGCTGTGGCAGCTGATGTACACAGTAGAGGTCAGTTGCTTAACATTTATCTGAAAACAGCAATAAGATCAAGCACTGCAGGGAACCTATAGAAAACAAACACGCATATAAGTGCACATGGTCAGTCACACACAGTGAGATGCTTTTTTTTTAGGCTCTAAAAATCAAGCTCAGTCCTCATGTATGTTGCTATAGGTCTCCACAGGTTTGAGCAGCTGTGTTCTGGAGGAGAAGGGCTAACAGTGAACTGACTTCAAGTCAAAAGTTACAGGTTAAAGCAGAAGAGGCGTGGTTTCACCGGCTGACTCTGCCCGCTGTGTGAGCTGACGAATACGTCCGAGAATTTGGGTTGATAAAGATGGCTTGTGGTGGCTGGGATCCAGAACGTTGGTCTTCCTGCGCTCTCGTTCTTGCTTCCACATCACGTATGGACTCGGTGGGAAAAACGGCCGTGACCTCTCCCGATACAGCTGCACGACGATTCCCGAAACCCCCAGAACAACCCACACAGTGATCATGATGAAATCTGGAGAGGTGAAACACCAGACATGACCAATAGATCGATACGTTTGAGAGTCAGACCCAGGATAGTAAAGCCAAATAAAAAATTAATAAATGAGATAAAGGGGGCTGAATCATGCACCTTACTTAAAACACTCAAGCGCAACAGCATTTTAAAGGAAGAAAAACTGGGATTGGTGGTAATACGCAGTACTACATAAAAATCTTTGCTGGATGAAAATGTAATGCAGACTTTTCACTATTCATTAAATTTCAGTTTAACTGCAGTAGTCGTAACTGATTTCATTAACTCTAATTTAGTGGCATTCTTCCCCAAGCCCCTGTTAATTTCTGACCCTGGTCTGCACTGATCTCATCTCATACATGGCCTACAACTTAAATCCCTGCACACCTACCGATATCCTGCAGCGGCACAGAGATAAATGCTCGGCTGAAGTTGTGGTTGAGGAGGCGTTTGAGGACATCCAGTGTGATGTAGGACAGACTGGTGTAGGTGTAGGCATTGACAGCCAGGACCACTGTATACGCACCAATCACTCCACATGTAACTATATTGCCCTGAAACATAATTAAAATGCACTCATTTATCTGTAGGTGTCAGACATGAGCTCATGTATAATGTATTTTTCTGTATCTCACCTCTCTAGGCCACCTGATAAAGAACAAAGGAACAAACACCATAATGCAAGCGAACACCACCCAGAACACCACATCATCATGAAATACAGGAAGATCACCTGAGAGAGATTAAATAACAAATCCAAAAAATTAAAATCATTAAATATCTAATAATGAAAATGATTGCCCACATCTCAACAATCAACAACAGGATTTAAAAAAAAGAGCTCATCAGACGCAGAAGCAGCTGCATCCATGAAGGTTTTTCAAACATTTCTAACCAAATGGAGTGAAGAAGATGATGGATGAGATGATAAATCCAAGAATGAGTCCGATCACCAACACACAGGCCATGACCGAACCGAACCGCCACCAGCTCATCACCATGAGCACGCCCCCGACCACACCCATCAGCGCTGTCAGAGCCAATCGAACTGCAGAGAGACGGTCAGTCAACAAACTATTTAAATACATCAGATAACAAAGACATAGACATTGTTTGACTAATTAGTGCAGTGGTTCTTAAACCTTTTACATCCTCAGAACATATCTGGCTCTTCAAGTGACCCAATAAAAACATGGCAGTTTTATTCCTAATAAGAATATCTATTATTAAAAAAATAGATTTATTTTTACCCCACCACAAATGTGAAAATATTAACAATCAGAAAATAAGTTACTTTTCACCATATTTTAAGTAAAATGGTAGCAAATGATATAGAAACAAAACATTCAGAAGACAGATAATCTATTAGAATGCAGATAAAAGAAACATAAGTAAACATCTTTTTTAAAGTTTTATATGCTAATAGCACTAAAAACATTTATGAGGAAAACATTTAAAAGATATGTATGGCATTTAAAATCCTCAGACGTGAATCGATAAAGTGCTATGAAATAAAGATGTATTTTCTGTGATTTCTATCAAAAGACATGTTGTGGATGCGATATAGCCTGATATTGCATGAACTATGGTTTTGCCTGTAATGTCCTGACATAAAGGAGGCATCATGAGTCACAAGTTATCTTATTTTTAGAAAATCAAAAACTCTTCCTCATTTCAGCCATGCCTGTCCCGTCACACGCAAACAGCTGACAAACAGCTCTACATGATGCATTTTAATGGGACGGGCTGGTTTGACACCTCCAGCTGAAATCCACAGCGCATGACTCTAATCCTCAGAGAGTTACGGCACAACAATAACCTCAATCCTCTGTGACGAGAGCTGCACTCGTGAGGGCTGCTGAGATGCACTGCTGGCAGAACCAGTTTGTGTAGCCAATATCAGTCTATCTCAACTGGGAAAACTGATCTTGGGACATGAACTATTTGTGGGTATGTAGACATCAGCTCAGTGTCAACAGTACTAATCATCCAGAATGACGTGAAACTGAATTACAGGTCTAAGAGGCTGAGCTGATACAAACACACTAGGGCTCTAAGAGGTGATCATAAACTTTAGATCAGTTCATCTAACAGTGATTCAATACATGTGTAACTTGGAAATGTGACTGTAATGTACTTACTGTTGTATTCCAGCGGTGTGGTTATGGTGATCACAACAAAGAATACAAATGCCATAAAGCTGAAGCCCATACAGAACAGCTCTGAGAAAACACAGAAATAGACATTTTAATAGTGACAATAGATGTGTTTACCTGCAATTATTTCTGTCAGTCTGGTTCAGTGTTATTTTAGTATCACTTTTATGTATAGTTATGAATATTTTTAACTGGTTTTATTTTATGTAGTTTTTATTTTTACATTTTCCCTTTATTGAAGTTACATTTTTAGTAATTTTGTATTATCTTTTGATTTATTTTAAATGTCTACGTAACTTTTAATCATTCAAACTAAAGTGAAATTGAAACTAAAATTAAACTAAACAAAGAAACGGTGTCTTGGTAACCAATTAATTAATTAATTTGCTTTAGTTTTAGCTGTAGTTAACATAAGCGTCACGCATACAGATCTTGAATGAGTTTAACAAGGCTCCAAATTTAAACCAGGTCATATAAATAAAAAAATAAAATTATAAAATTATTATTTTCTTTAATCTTGAAGCTGCCCTGAAACTGAAACTAAGCTGCACAAATTATTCATTTTAGCTTCACATAATTATTTCACATGTTGACACAAAGCTGCAAAAAACACAGCCATTTCATTCAAAAAGATAAAAAGCCTGAAACGGTCAGACAACACTGAATGGACTGTTTGTTGCGCAAGAAGCCTTGACTAACATTGCAAGTGGACATCAAGAAAGTAATGATGCGTCATATGACCCTTTTAAAAACATGTCATCCATTCAGCACTGTTGCAACTATATCATTGGTCCACCTCTGACTCTGTGAAGCTCTAGCAAAAGATTTGACCAAACCTAAAATACCTGCGGCACATTTAGTAGACTGACAGTTATTAATAGCAGTTAGATGGTGTGTTTCTAGGACAGGCATCTCTCACCACATTTGAAGTAGCGGTGTCCCACAAAACACACAAACAGCCCAGCCAAACCAACCAGAGTGAAAAACACTTTAGTAGACACTCTCCCTGAGAAAATGAGAGAGAAAAAAAAACATTATAAACCACATGTGACCTCACTTATGAAATTAATTTCTGATATTAGGAATCAAATAATCCAGCATTAATTTAATTATTCGCATCTTCTTACCTAAATCGTTGCATCTGTCCAGCGTGGAGTTAAAGCTGCAGGCGTATGTGTGGATGGGGATGTAAGACGCTGATGTGTTCAACACTGGATCTCTCACAATCACAGAGAAAATCACGCCCTGACCAGGAAGAGAGCTGAAGGAGAACTGCGTCCGGTCATGAGAGGATAAAGACATCACCTGAAAGAGTGAAATTGAATGATTAGTGGTTTCTCAATATTAATGACAAGTGGTATTAATATTAATGACAGCCGCAGTTTACTGACGAGCTGCCAGAAAAAAAGTTTATTATCAGCGTGGATTTGCGCAGCTTGTCAGTAAACAACGGCTGTGTGTAGTATATACTACTCAATGTGAAGTCACGCATGTGATTGCATTTACCACTGATTACAGAACCGGCTTTACTGACAAACTGTACGTTACATATCAGCCAATGATTATTGGTCTATACCTAATATTTAAGTGTATATGTGAGCCTGGAGCACTAAACCAGTAATAAGTAGCGCGGGTGTATTTGTGGCAATTGATTTTTTTTTTTTAAACCAAAAATCATTGGTTTTTGTTACATTTTTGTTTTATTGCTGCCATTTGCTAAAATAATTTTTTTCCCCTTATTAATGTACACACAGCACCTTATATTGACAGAAAAACACAGAATTGTTGACATTTTTGCAAATTTATTAACAGAAAAACTGAAATATCACATGGTCATAAGTATTCTTGCTCAGTATTTAGTAGAAGCATCCTTTTGATGAAATACAGCCATGAGTCTTTTTGGGAAAGATGCAACAAGTTTTTCACACCTGGATTTGGGGATCCTCTGCCATTCCTC
>JAUCMT010000055.1:1199217-1217935 GCA_032357475.1 Enteromius thamalakanensis
TCTCTCTCTCTCTCTCTCTCTCTCTCTCTCTCGATATATATATACGTCTGTGGCTCAGCTGTTCAACAATAATTTGCATTAATGACAAATCGTATTCGGAGCGCCGTCTGGTGGTCGTATAGATGAACTTATCTTGTTTTTTCTAAATATATCTGCCAAATAATCCATGTATTTTCTCAATTAAAATATATATAAAAAAAATCGAATAAATATTACATAAATAATTTTGTGTATGTGTGTTAACTTTGGCACAGAGCTGCCATCTGGGTGAACTTACCTTGCGAACGTGATCGTGTAGTTTCACATTTCGACACGAGACGGTGTAAAAATGAGACGATCAAGCGGTTGTCGGGCTGAAACTTCTTTTTGTGACCTAAATTATTATTTTAAAAAAGGGATAATTATTAGTCTGTGCAACGAGCGCGTTGTATGACGCATGACGTAAGCATTATTTTATCCAATCCGAGCGCGTCTTTACAAAAGCGTCATCTAAACAGCATGGCTGCGTCCGTGCAGCGTTTCGGCGCAGCGGGGAGATACTTTATAAAGAATTTACTGAACACAAGAACCATTAACAGGGTGAGAGATTACAAACACTTCATTAATATCATTTAGAACTGTCATAATATAGAAAACTGTGTCTTGGCAATCACTTTAAACCGTCGGGTTGAGACTGGAGTGGTTGTTGCTTCTCAATGATGAAAACGTAACGTTACATAATAATATAACATGACTTGCGAAAACGTTTTATTTTTATGAAATTTTACTCTAGGTAGTTAAGATATTTACCTTTTATATACTGCTGAGTAAATCATGGTTATGTGGCATGATTTAATAGGTGGTTATATCTGTATTTCAGACCAGATCCACTCAGGCTGTCAGTCAGGTGGTTTTAAATGTACCTGAGACAAAGGTCACGACCCTTGATAACGGGCTCAGGGTGGCATCTGAAGACTCTGGCCTTTCCACCTGCACGGTGAGTTCTCCCTCAAAATCAGCTTCAGGTGTTTTATCTCAGGAGGTTGACGAATCTGAGTATCGAAAATATAAATTAGGGTGACTATTTTATTAGGGTGATTTCTTTTGGGAAGGTGTTTCCTTGTGACCTATTATTGTGGCAGGTTCCCACATGTCCATGTCTGAAATAAGGATAACATGATGCATTTATTTTATTGCCTTTCCTAACAGTCACATCTCAATGTGCCAACTGAGTTTTAATTTTCTTTTTGTGCAGAATCAAATGCAAATTAACAACAAACAAATATAGGTGAAATTACAGGCAACAAAAGTATCACAATAAAATATAAATGCACATTTACATGGTCTTTGTATCAAAATGTGTTATACGTGTGATGATGATCAATTAATTTTGACCTCCTCCTTCCAAGTGTTACTTTAGCATTGTCATCATATAGTAGTTTTGTTAATTTTATTAATTTCTTAAATGTTTCTATTTATGTTTAATTTACATGGCTTAGTAATTTTATTTAAAAACACAAATACAAGGCAAAGCCTTTCGTTTAACAATTTTATTTAGGCCTAATTTAATTTGTATAATTTAAATTATTGGCAACATTTCTAATTCACTGTGCTTTTCACTTAATTTTGTTTCTTATTTAATTTACAAAATATTTAATAGTTTTAGTTTAGGCTTACGATAATAAACATGTACTTTCTTCAGAGCATCTTAATAAAAATGATAGCTAGATATACTATTAAGTTTTATTATTTAAAATTTTTATTTTATTTTTATTATTTGACATGCAGTTAAACCTCACTAGGTACGAACTGACTGTACATTAAATATAGCTGATATAAACATTAATTAATACAAATAATAATAAAGTGATAAAATAAAAAGTAATGAAAGATCAGTAATAGCATTATGTAGAATTGGGAGGGAAAAAAAAGTAAAAAAATAAAATAAAATAAAATAATAATTCACAGAATTAACCTTAATATAAATATGGAGAATTCAGGTAAGCTAAACTTTTTCCCATTGAGATGACTGGGGGAAACAAAAAGGGACCGTTTTTATAAATTTTCCCTATTCTGATCACATGTTGCAGGTTGGTCTGTGGATTGATGCTGGAAGCCGGTATGAAAATGAGCGCAATAATGGTACAGCCCACTTTCTGGAGCACATGGCTTTCAAGGTATGTGAACGATAAGAAATATGTCTGATTACTAAAATTCAGTGTAGAAAGCAAATCTCGCTGTGACACCAGGGCACCAGGAAGAGATCGCAACTGGACCTGGAGCTAGAGATCGAGAACATGGGAGCTCATCTAAACGCATACACCTCCAGAGAACAGACGGTATACTACGCTAAAGCTTTCTCCAAAGACCTGCCCAGAGGTAAAACATCAGACACAAACTCCTCATGACGGGCAGAAAGGGATTATGGGTGTTCTGTAACTGTGTCTCTTTTGGCAGCGGTGGAAATCCTGGCGGACATTATTCAGAACAGCACACTGGGAGAGGCCGAGATCGAACGAGAGCGTGGCGTCATTCTCAGAGAGATGCAGGAAGTTGAGACCAACCTGCAGGAAGTGGTCTTTGATTACCTGCATGCTACAGCCTATCAGGAAACACCTCTCGGGAGAACCATCCTGGGACCTACAGAGAACATCAAGTATGTGTCACTCATTTACAGTCCAGCTGTCCTCAACGCCAAAGATAAACAGAGATAAAAACTAAATAAAAAAAAATGTTTAATCATGGTACATTTAATTTCAGGGTGTCCGCGGGGCATTAAAAAGCATTAAAAGTCATTAAATTGATTTTGTGAAAATTAAGGCCTTAAATGGCATTAAAAAGCATTAAATTGTTTTATACGGGCATTAAAACTTTAGATAGTGTTGAAGAAACATATTACCAATTTATCTTGAATATAGCCTGTATAATTAATAAGAAAACATTTATAATTGCATATGCCAGCAGTCTTCCAAAATAACCCCATCACATAAGATCTTTCTAAATTGGTATGAATAATTATATTTTATATTTATAAATAATAAATATTTAGAGTATTTTTTTCTGCAGTACCCTAATAAATTTTAAACAATAACAATGTCTTTAGAGCACTGCATTTACAAATAGATGGATAATAATAAACTAGGCTTATTAAGAAATTAGATCACAGAAAACAGAGAAAAAAAAAATATATATAGCAGAGCTTACCTACAAATTTGTAGTGATGAAATACATACAGGTTCCAAACCTTTATTACTTTTAACCCCAAACAGAGTTAACTTATTTATGTGAATGTGTTCTAATAAAACAAACATTAGACAAAGCTGATTGTTTAGCTGCATTTAGCAATTTAGCAACCTCTTGCAGCCTACCTGCATGCCCGACTGTAACTGTTACAGGAAAATAGTGTTTATTTATTTATTTTGTGTTTGTAATATTTGTTCAAACAGTGGTGTTTGTTAGGCTACAGATTAATGTTTCACATTGAAAAAATAAAGTGTTGTTAATTCTGTAATGTTAAAAGTACCGGATTGATAAGTGCTATTGATAAAAGTTGTAACACCGTTAAAACCTTAACGATACCCACCCCTATTTTGGACATGGTTGTAGCCTGTTGTAGGTCAAAATGGAGAAAGATTTTGTAACGCATGTAAGAGGGTTTTTAAGTTGGGTAAAATGGGAATCAATGCCTTTAAATCACGTATGA
Source organism: Enteromius thamalakanensis (assembly GCA_032357475.1). NCBI lineage: Eukaryota > Metazoa > Chordata > Actinopteri > Cypriniformes > Cyprinidae > Enteromius > Enteromius thamalakanensis. The sequence goes on from JAUCMT010000055.1 coordinate 1,202,900, forward strand.
AGTCCAACTACTTCAAGTGGAGGATCTTCAATGCGATCTTCAATGAAAGCAAATAAATTAATTGTAGTTGCTTTAGCACCTTAATTTTCCATACAGTTTTAGCAAGAAAGGAGGTGGACAGCCGATTTCTAGCCATGAGAGCTCCCCCAAAAGCAGCTATAAGAAAGAAAGCCGCCAAACAAGGGAGATGGTTGCCGTGGTACTTGTTGAGACGATAACGGGAAATGGCTAGTGCAACTGGGAAAACTATTCAGGGGGCTGGAGTCGGTACCCTGCGAGAGCTGGGGCCAACGCTTAACTTGAGGCTGGGGCTGGGGCTGGGGCTGGTGCGTTGCGGTTACTGGGGCTGAGAAGGTGATGGGTAACGTTGGATGAGGCTGGGGTCAGAAATTATTAAAAAGGCCGGGGTGTGGGGGGGGGAGCTGCAGGGTGCCTGGGAACTTGTGAACGGAAGAGCAGAAGGGTTAGACGCTGGGCTGACTGGGCAGATGAAGGCTGCTGGGGAATAGGTTGTTATTGGTAAAGCCTGGCTGTGGTGCGACTGATTTCTGAGCATCTCCGAAAACCGAAAAAAGCCAAGGTGAACATGGCGTCGAGCGTGCGGTCTATGTGAGTGGTTAGATATCCTTTGTCGGAGTATTGAAATAGGGTTAGGGTTAGTGAGGATGTCGAGAGTAAGGAGCTGCCTTCTGTCTGGGCTGGGTGGACGCGACCTCTGGATGCCTTTGAGCAGGAGGTTTGTTTGGGCGTTAGATAGGTTGTCACCGGGGAAACCAAAAATGTGCTTGTGGAAAAATTGGATGCTGCTTTAATAGAGGGAGCTTGCATGTTATTGAGGTTAAGAAAAGAAATGAAAGAGGTGACGGAGAGGAAGGAGAAATCCGGAAAGTTTAGGTTATACTGGAAATGAAAAAAATTTTACATATGAAATATATTCATATTAAATATGTGAAATATGATAGGAGGGTTCACGGAGAGACGGCCTGGAGAATGGAATCCAATGAAGCTTCGTAGAGGGGCCTCAGCGGATGGTTCAGGGGAGGATGAGATGTGAATAGGGAGGCGTGGGTGTTGGTAGGATCTGGAAAGGAAAGCGAGACAGGGAGTCAGCAATGATGTTACAGCGACCGGGGATATATTTAGCCACAATTACAAATAGATTGCAAGCGGAAATCCAGATCAAACGTCTGAGCGGGGGAATGAGAACTTTGTTTATGAACTGTACGGTGGATTCGTTGTCGCAGTGAATAATAATACTGGTGGTGGACCATTCGCTACGCCAGAGACGTTTTTTGCCTGAGAATTTTCGAGTGGCAATCCCGATCGGGCTCACTCAGAAAATATCGAACGGGGAGTTCTTAAATGGACCTATCATAAAACCCCCGTCTAATTATATTTTAATCAGGAGATCGACGGAATCGGGGGTCTGTGACAGCTGACTGGAGATTCGGGCAGATAAGTGTTTGGTCGCGGAGGCAGCAGACTCCTGGATGGAACCCTTGGTTTAGATCTGTTAAGAGGAAATCTGAGAAATTACTGTCAGGATGAAAAGATAGTTCTTAAGCGAGTTGAATGATATTGACTGGAGTCGAGAGATATTTTCTTTGACTTTTATTTAGCGCTTTCTGGACCGAACAAACGAATTTGGCATGAGCCCCAAAGCAAAAGCTGCAGAGGTGCATATACCTGCAGCGAGCTCTATTGCATCTTCCGTCATTAAATTCAAGACAGACCGGAGTGCGAGAGAGTGGGTGAGGTTGGCAAGAAAGCAAAGAAGGGATTTTGGGGACATAACTAGTGAAGTTTCAGGTTGGAAAGGGGTGGATGGATTGACGTAGGGGCAGGTGGTGGAAGAATGGGAAACCGATCTGCAGACCGCGCAAGAGATGTTGCGGCAGCCGGTGAAAACTCGATTGTGTAGCTCGATGTCTGCACCTGCTAGTATCTGCGTGCGGAGGGAGGGAGACACCGGAATGGGTGGATTGGCATGACGGTCTGCAAAGAGAAAGGGGGGCAGGGAGAGACGGAAGGGTTAGCGTGAGGTGCTTGCATGCTGGGAGCTGCTGAGGAAGTAGTGAGGAAGGAAGGAAAGGTAGAAGCAGAGAGGGTTAGTCAGAGGGATAGGGAGAGCAGGGGTGCCAGCGAGGAGGTGGGTTGGATACCACGGAGGGCCAGGAACGGTCTCTGGTTGTTGTCGAAGTCCGAGGGTGCTAGAAGGGGGCGACTCCGGAAGGAGCGGCCGGCCAGGAGATGATGGGTTGCTGCGGCGGGATGGCGTGCGCGGCTGCCTGTGGAATAGCAGAGGGATCAAGGGAAGTTAGATCGACCGTGGACGCTGCATCCGGGGCTTTACCCAGGCTGGCGAACGGAGCGGTCTGGGAAGAAGATAGAGGTAGGGCAGACACAACAGATGGGTGAGTAGAGCGGGAATTAATATTATGTTTGCTTTTTGTAAGTGGAATATTAGTAGGAAATGTACTACCTGCGATGGCTGCAGCATGAAGTTCGAGAAGCTCTGCTTTAGTAGCCTTCCTGGTGAAATATACGCCCGCTTTAGCCAGGGTGTGTTTTAGCAAGGCCATCGTCAGTTTGGGAGATGCCGATGAAGCGTAGGAAGAGGCCGGGGAAGCAGGCTGAGGCCTTTGTTGTTGCCTTGAGGCCTTACGGCCTCTGGATGAAGTCACGGACTCTCTGGGAGTGCGGGCCGGAGGAGCGTTGCTGGCGGCGGTGGGGGCCTTGGGAGCGCTATTGGCGGCAGGGGGCGAAGAAGGCACTGTGTCCTCGTACTCTTGAGATATCCGAGGAGCTGCTGAGGTCTGACGTTGCTGCTGAATCCAAATGCTTAGATCGCGGATAGAGGAGGAAGGCATTCTGGTTATTTATAGGACTGCACGGAGGATTTGATAGGAAAATAGGATAATTGGATAATTGGGGGCGGAGAAATGTAACTGCCTTTAAGCTCTTCTCCCAAAACGAGTTTGAAAACTGTTTAGAATGCCTTCATTTTTATATTTGTATATATTAAGAATAGAGATCTAAATATTGAGGATATTTAAATAAATGCAATCTATCCATCCATCTATTTTTTGATTTCTTATTTATTTGCAGTTTTTGTTTTTATTTCCAGTTGATAATGTTGGTGCTTTACTAAAAAAAAAATACAACTAACTGAAGTATAAATTAAGCACATAATAATTATATTTTATTAAAACTTTATTTAAATTGACTGCTGCTTACATCTGAAAATGAATTTTCATTAGTTCTGTACACAATACACATTTTCTGACAGGTGTAATTGTACAAAAGAGGCTTTATAATGATAAAATCTACAGTCGCGTATAGATGAAATGTACTGTAAGACGAAACTCTTTATGTGTATTTTGGATGTTCAAAATTCACTTGGAAAAAAGCTAATGTAGTGTCTTGCCTTAAGCTGTTTCTACATTCTGATGTTCTGCAGAACTATAAACCGAGGGGATCTGGTGGAATACATCACAACACACTACAAAGGGCCGCGGATTGTATTAGCTGCAGCTGGAGGTAAATCAGCTTCACTGAATATGCTCATGTCACTTCCTTTGGTTTAATTGTTTAGATCCGTTACTCCCTCAGAGATCGACCATTAATACCCCAGTATTGTTTCTCTGTCTTTCAGGAGTGTCACATAATGAGCTTATTGATTTGGCAAAATTTCATTTTGGAAAGCTGCCTGCCAGATACAGCGGAGAGGCTTTACTGCCCTGCCACTTCACTGGCAGCGAGGTGAACGGACCACTACATCATTACATTGACACAATCAGAATTCATCACACATGTATTGGGTTAATCAAGCTCAAACTCTTGTGACAACCCATCAGTTAAGATAGAATGTACAGTACTTTAGATTCAGTCCTCTCTTTGTTGACAGTAACTGTTATAAGTGTATTATTGTAAATAGTTTACGAATTGAGGGACGATTAGTAAAGTGCAATCTTTAGCTTATTTATAAGATCAGAATTTTATTTTCAGCAACTACTAGAATACATAATTTAAATTAAGTTATTTTCCTAATATAGTTAATTACAGCAGGAACTCATTTTGAAGCAATTTGTTTCTTTAATCCCCGCCTTTTTGAGAAGCCAAGTCTGCTCTGATTGGTCCGCTGTCACATTGTTTACATATTATAGTTTTTACAGGATTTTACAGAGAGGGTAATGTGCTTTTGTTAAATATTAAGGTTTATTTGTATTTGTTTAATTTTACATTTAGAACATTTTAACATCTTAAACCTAATTCAGTTAGTTACCAATGCAGCATTTCTAATGAAGTTTTTCCCCTGATAGTTATTTTGTTTCAGTCTTAATCCAAATAAAAATGTTTTTAATAGTCTATGATGATTATCCTGCTTTCCTGCAGCGTGTTGTTGAAAATGTATGGTCTAGAGAGCAAGTTAAGTTTCTTTAAATGTTATGTTTGAAAATACAAACAATTATAAAAAGTTACATAAATATTTACAAAACCTAAATCGGAAAATTGGATAAAAATTTGCTTGCGTGTCTAGTACGGGAATCTGAATACATAAAACCAGGCTGAAATTCTTGTTTACTTTAGTTGCAGAGGTATGTGTTTGTTATTTTTTTTAAAATATCACTATAAACATTAGCTTTCACTAATAGAAGTAATGGCAGGACTAGAAATAGGGCAATATTTTTCTGTTGTAGAAAAGAGCTCACTTTAATGATCACACTAAAAAAAGCGTTAAACCAGCTTAATACAGGCACTTACTTCGAGTTCTGCTCTCGATCCCTCACAGATCCGTATGCGAGATGATAAGATGCCTCTGGCTCATATAGCTGTCGCTGTGGAGGCCGTGGGCTGGTCTCATCCAGACACCATCCCGCTCATGGTGGCCAATACACTCATTGGGAACTGGGATCGGTCGCTTGGCGGCGGGATGGTAGGATGCGCTTTCACTAAACCATTACACTGAAAAACACCCAAAACCCATCTAATCACAGCTGTTCTCCACCAGAACTTGTCTAGTAAGCTGGCACAGATGGCGTGTCAGGGTAACCTGTGCCACAGCTTCCAGTCCTTCAACACCTGCTATACAGACACAGGCCTGTGGGGGCTGTACATGGTGTGTGAACCGGGAACAGTCAGCGACATGATGCGCTTCACACAGCTGGAATGGTGAGAGCTCTAAATTCAGTGGGCTTTCTGTCAAGCTGAAAGATGAACGACTAATCCCCGCTTTCTTTTAGGATGTCTCTGTGTACCAGCGTGACCGATAGCGAGGTGAACCGAGCCAAAAACCTGCTGAAGACAAACATGCTGCTTCACCTGGACGGTAAGAGCAGCGGCGCATAACAAACACGGTTCATGAAGGACCTCTCTTTTACAGACAAAGCAAACAGACAAATCTAGAATACGGAAAGCATTTGTACTGTATCTTCAGATCATACTACAGGAAGTGATGTTTGTTTTTTGCCTAAAATTCTTATAAGTGCAAAATTATAAGAAGTCTTGTTTTATTGCAAATATATAAAAAAGCTGCAAATGGAGTAAGAAAAATAAACTTAATTAAGGGAAGACAAGTTTTATATGCCACTGACGTGTTTGCTTAAAATGAAAGATTACATTTCTCAAAACAGTCTTTCAATTAGTATATGAATTGAAGATCTGGATATTTTGCATTGGAAAACAAGACTTTTAACTTGAATTTAAGACTAGAATGGTGATTTTTCAGATTTTTTTTTTAAAAACCGAAATCCTAATTAAAGCCATCAGTCTCTTGCATGTTAACGAGGAGCTTTTTGTCTTGTGTAGGATCCACTCCCATCTGTGAGGACATCGGCCGGCAGATGCTGTGTTACAGCCGCAGGATTCCTCTGCACGAGCTGGAGGCCAGAATAGATGTGAGCTAACCTACTATCTCACCCACTTTCAGAAGCATCTATCACTTTATTCAGACAACTGTTTCTCATGGGGACGACTGCAGACATGGTTTTGTGCATGTGACTTATTTTTAAAATGGTTAAGTTAATTCTACAACCCTGCAAACATGTTTGTTTTGTGGAAAAATAATTTATTTCCTTTAACCATGTTAAAATAATATCCTATTATTTGATTTAAATAGAATATTAGAAAATAGGAAAACCAACATGCTTTGGTCTTCCATTTTCTCTTGGATGTTTTTTATAAATTGTGGAAATTAGAAGAAACAAGTTAATCCAAACTTTTATGTGCATGAGGTGAGATGGTTTTTTATTGCTTGTATAATTATTGAAATTAACATTAGTAACATAATACCCTATTTATTTTGGGAAATTCACCTGCTGTGGTTTAAAAGTTTTCTGTGTTGCATTTTAAAAATATGAAAGTTATCTGAAATAAGGGGACAATATAAATTTTCCATCTTGCATTTGATCTCTCAAAATGATTGTTGGCTCAACAATTTTCTTGACTGGTAATATTAATTGTTCAAGCCCTAATGTTAATGTATATGATAATATTACTGCATAACATTATTATTGGGAGGAAAAACACTGACATTCAGGAAACCACAGACTCACCGCTGTAAATGTAGAAATGACCTTCTGACAAACACATGTCTCAGTACTGCTGCTTCTCCTCCTCTCAGGCCATAGACGCCAGAACCATCAAAGACGTGTGTATGAAATACATCTATAATAAAGCTCCTGCTATAGCAGCCGTTGGTAAGTATTCATCGTTTCTTTGTAATATCTGCTGCTTTCCCAGGTCTGGCCCTGGAGTGTCTTCAGAACCAAACTCATCACTCCAGGACCTGAAAGAAAGCAGAGCAATGGGAAAGGCTTTGTCACTGATAACCAAACTCTTATTGTTTGCAGGTCCGATCGAGCAGCTCCCGGACTACAATGGCATCCGCAGCGGCATGCATTGGTTACAGCAGTGAGGAAGTGAAGCAGTACAGCGTTAACAGTCAATAACACAGAAACAAGAGAATTTAATGTGTGCTTTTTTCCATGTTTATTTTATTATAAAATAAAGAACACAATAAATTTAAAAGACCATGTTTTGTGTGTGTGTGTGTTTTCTTTCCCTGTGGCACATTTGTCATTTCTTGTTTTTAGCGGTGACCTGCTCCTGGGCAGCTTTCTTAGCCTTTATCATCTCCACCAGCTCCTGCAGAAACACATCAACAGCTTTATGTAGAGATCAGTGTTTACATGTTTCACAAACCGAGCTTATCTTAAGCCAGGACTAGACATTAGTCAAATTAAGATGTTTAAGCTACTTTCACAAAAATGTCTTCTAAGAAAATATTACAGGTGTGCATTTTAACACAGAACAACGACAATTAACCTGTTTTAAGATATATCAGAGCAAGATATTTTCATCTGAGACAGCTCAAACATGCAGTTTAGTCTTAAGCCTTGTCTGTGAAACTGGGGGTAATTTATTTTAACATGAAATCTTAAACGTAATTTATTTGTGTTATTAAAAAGATTCATTAATTACAAAACACCTTCTAAATCTACATTATTAATCAGTTTGCATTATACCAAGATTGTGAATAACAGACACTGTAATAATAATTCATGCAATTAGTTTTTTTTATTAAATAGGTACAAGTATTGTTTATTATGTTTATTAGTAATAGCTACTACAATAATTTGTATTATTATTTAGAAAATAATTTAATTGACACCTTATTCTAATTCTACTTTAATTTTTGTCATTTTGTGTTAAGTATAAAATCCAAGCAATACAGCTTATAATTTATTTAAAAAACAATTTCTAATATATTTTTATTTTCCACTTTTCAATTTTATTTATTAGTAATAATGGATTATTAATGTTTTGAGTATCAATTTAATAATTTTTTAAAGATTATTATATACTCGGCACCTTCTAATTATACCTCATTAATGTTGTTGCTCATTTGTTTTGTGTATTAATTCTTAGGCAATGCTGTATGTAAACAGTTATGCCAAAATAGTATTTAGAAAAAAAGAAGATAGCTACTAGTTTGTGTTGCACAAGTCTGTCAGTCTTTGATGAATAACGATGCAGAAGATCAAACCTTGTATCTCTTCATGCAGTCTTTCTTGGAGCGTCCAGGCACGGCGTCGGAGATCTTCTCCCAGCGCTCGGGTGTGTTCACCGGGTACGTCTTCAGCGCCTGCTCCAGCAGCTTCTGCTCCTCTGTGGTCCAGGGTGAGGAGTTGGACTCAGAGCTAACAGCTGCAGGAAACATTCGGATGATTGATTGTGTTCAGAATGGAACTGTTTTTTTTAATCATGACCACGATTTATTTGCCTGCTGGTTTATTTAGAAAGCTTTCCATTTTAACTAGCATTCTCGTGCATGGTATTTGGTTTCCAGATGAAAGTACTTAAAACTTAAAATGAATTTTCTTCTATTTTTTTTATGTCAGTTGACATTCTCTTGGTTTAAGCTCATGTAAAAACTAAAATAACTGGATGGAAAAAATAAAAATCATGATTAATCAGATTGCATTTTAATAAAAGTGTGTCCCAGAAATATTATTACAATTCAAGTATTAGTAATATTATTCATAAGGAAAGAAAAGATCATCTTATTTGATTACTTGGCACCTTATTGTTATTCTACTTTATTAAACAGCGTCCATTATTATAAAAGTGTGCTCTAAACACCATTATTAATATATATACTATATTTCATTATAATAAAATAATGTGTTACGACAAATATAATAATATTAAGATATTGGAACTGCACTAATATAATCATATAAATTAATAAATATTATTTATTAATTCATTTAAGAGTAAATCATTTACATGCATTATTTGATTTATAATTGCAATCTTATTCTAATTCTACCCTAACAATATTAACTCCTGTGCCTTACCGTCGAATCTCTCTGATGGCAAAGCATTGTCTACGGTCGGAGGAACAGCTGAATGCTCCTTCTTAAACTTCTCAAAGGCCTTTCGGTTAATCTCGTCTTTCTGGTGAGGATCTGCCATCAAGAAAGCAAGCAAATTAGCCGTACTACTTCAATCTGGCATACAGCATTGACCCAGAGTGCTGTTACCCACCCAGCTTCTGAAGGGTCTTTGCTTTACTAATGACGTCTTTGGCGGTTCTTCTCACGCCGCTGCTGGAGTGCTGGTTCATGTAGTTGGCAATCACCTCCCACCTGTCCGATCACAGCAACACCTCAGTCAAAAACACTGGATCGTCTGTACGGTCGGAGATATGACAGGCGGTTTTCATGGAGACTCACCTGGCGTTGGTTCCGGCGGGAAACAGGTTGACGGCTTTGATGAGCAGCTGCAGATCTTCCTCGTTCCAGCCTCTGTTATTGAGTCCTCCTCCTCCTGCGCTGGTTTGCTCAGCCCCGCGGCCCGGTTGCTGCGCCTGCATCTCCGCCTCCTTCTCTTTCTGCATTTGAATGTTCACCTCCTGCACCTGAAACACACAGACGAGACTTCAACTACAGACAAACAGAACCATTCAGAAGATGAGTGTCAGGAAGGACCTCTTTTAAATACATTCAAACCGATCAAAAACAGCAGTAAAGTATTTGATAATGCTGCTAAAAATATATGAACAATTATTAATAAATGGTTAAATATATTAATATTTGTTTTTGTAACTGTAACATTACTTATAATTTTTAGTAGCATTTTTATTTCAAATTAACGTTCTTTTGGACTTTATATTCAACAAAATAATCCTACAAACTATTATCATGGTTTCCTAATAATAATAAAACAACTTATTATATTAAATAATTTTAGTAATTGTAAATTATTATGAACAATTATCATTAGTATTTTTGCACTTCCTATACAAAATATTAAGATGTATGTTTAACATATGCATATAAATATTATTAATATATTTTTTATTACAGATCATAATACTTTTTTAATGCTAATATAAATTCAAATATTTTTGTAATATTATTTGGCACTTTATTTTAAATCTACCTTAATATTTCTTATAGCTTTATACTTTGTCATTATTAGTTATGTGTAATAATGCTTTGGTATTCAGCTTTTATATTTTACAGATATTATAATATCAATGAATATTAATTAAAATAATATTAAGAATTGCAATTATTGTTTGTTTCTCTAATAAATGCTGTTTTTGAAAAGTTCCTTTTCATCAAAAAAAAAAAAAACAATTCAAAGAGCAGTTTCCACAAAACAAGACAACATTTGTATGTGTAGAGATTTATAAATTAAAAAGCAAACAGGGTAAATAGTGTGGTTTTGTACAGTTTGTGTTTCTAACCTGTTTCTCCAGAGCCGCTTTACTCTGCTCTTTATTCCCAGAGACCAAAGCTTCATTCAGCGTCTGCAAACTACAAATCAAACCAAAAAGATGATGTTCTCCCACATGCAGCTGTGTTTCAGAGAACCAACTCACCCTGGACCACAAAACCAGTCATAATCTGCTGGTGCATTGAGAAAATCACTTGTCCAAATGAAGTCTTTAGCAATGCATATTCCTAAAAAATCTGATGATCATGATCTTTACTTAACATCCTAATGATTTTTGGCATAAAAGAAAAATGGATGATTGTGACCCATGCAATGCATTGTTGTCTCCTGCTACAAATATACGCATGCTACTGATGACTGGTTTTGTGCTCCAGGGTCACATATTTCCAAGCTGTACCTGATGAGCTCTAAGCGGTCACAGAGTTTCTCCACCTCCTCCATCATCCTGACGCTGTCGGCTTCATTGTCTGTGAAGTAGTTGTGAGTCTGAGAGAAGCGGAGACAGAGATGAGCATGGGAAGCTCTCAGAGAGCTGAATGTGTGAGATCGTACGGAGGGTTTCCTGCCTTGCAAGTGGTCCTGAGCTTCTGCCGCTCTTTCTTGATGGCTTTCTTCTGGGCTTCTTTCTCTTTCTTGGCCTGCTGTGCTGCCTGTCGGTCTGCCTCTTCCTTCTTCTCCCTCTGCACCCGCAGCGCCGCCTCCTCCGCCTGACGCACCTGCACACATAAAACAGTGAGACACAACTCCGAGTGCCTGACAGACACTATACACAACAGATTAAAGTGACTAACAGGATACTTTAACTGATAACTACCTCACATTACGGAGTACTATATTTACAGAGACCCTCATATATGGGTTAAGATCATTGGAATGGCTATGGTAAGCATATAGAGTATATTTATTATGCACATGTAGAGGAACTTAACTGTAAAATAAAGTGACACTTTAAGTATTTTTCCTTTATTTGAACTTTCTGAAATTAAAAGTCTTTTTTACAGAAACGTCATTGAGTAAAAAATAAACAGGCCCAGCTATATATAATTATGATACCTAATAAAATATAGATTTTGTTGTGCATTAGTGTCATTTGTATAAGCTGTTTTAATATGTAATTGTTTTGGGTACTTTTATACATCAACATAAACTTTTAAAAGGACAAATATTGCCTTGGCATCAAGCAACCTTAATATTTAACAGTTTATTTCATGTAAGCTATATAATTTATAATTATTTTTAGCTATTATAACATATATAATTTATTTTTTTCTGCTATCATCGCTGAATATATTTCAATGTACATTTATACATACCAATAAAATACTATATCCAGATTTAATCAGTTCATATTTGGCCATTTACAGCTTAAACTAATATTTGAGAAATGTGTTGCACAGGTGAGTGTTCGGGGAACTGACCCGCTCTTTCTCCTCCTGCTCTCGTTTCTTCGCCTCTACTTTGGCCTTCTTCCCCGACTCTTTCCTGGCTTTCTCCTCCTCTTTGAATTTCTTTATGCGCGGGTCACAGTTGTAGGCTGTGTCTGCATCACATCACATCACACACACATTCACACAGATGCTCACAGTACGATCACGACTGTGTCTCACCACAAACTTACCAACGAGTGTCCGTATCCTGTTCATCTCTTCCTTCTTCCTCTGAGCTCGAGAGGCTCGGTTCTGTTTCTCGATCCACCTCCTCTCATCTCGACTGAGAGAAACACACAAAAGTGTTATTTTAGTATAACGTTTAGTATAAATTATATAGTTATTATATATAGTCTTAAATTAGTTTTAGTTTTTTGCCTAGATTTTAATTAATCATGTCTTTTTTTAATGAATTAAATCACTTTAATTTGTGATTTATATACAATTGTTCATTTTATTTTAATTAACATTTTTAATTAAATCAAATTCCTCAAGTATAAAAGTGTTATTTGAGGGAGTATATGCACACAAACATATTTTAATATATATTATAAAGTCATTTTATTGTGTGTTGTATTTTTTTTATTTTATTATTATTTTATTTTTATTTATTTTATATTTTATATATATTTATTTTTTATTTTTTTTTATGTCTAGATAATTTTTTTTTTAATAATACTTTATTTTGGTCATTAGTTTATTTTTACTGAACTCTAATTCAATACAAACTTTGCAACTAGTTTTTTTTAGTTTGTTAACTATAAGAACCACATAAAGTAATAATTACTATTTTACAAAATACTGAACCAAAACCATTAACACACAATCAAAGTATTGCTCACCATTCAGCTTTTTCCTTTTCCTCTTCATCTAAATATGAAAATTCTCTCCACGAGTCAAAGTTGTACCTTCAGAAACAAAAGGAAAAAATTATGAATTTGTTTCCTTCAGTATTTCTTTGCTTCAAAATTTATAAATAAATGTGATGTTTTACTCACCAAAAGGAATAGAAATGATCCACCTCTTCAAAGGACGCGTCCACGGCTCCCAGACTGGGGGTGTGTTTTTTAACAGACCATCTGATTGAGAGAAATACAGCAGCATGATCTCCAGCCCTCAGCGTGAATCACCTGAATCAGTCATGTGAGACGTTTACCTGCTGTTCCTCTCAAACACCGGCGCAAACACCTCAAAGAAGTTTTCTTTGCCTTCTGCTTTTGAAGGAACCATGTTGTCAAAAGTGGGATCCACGCTGTCAAACGCTCTCCGCTTCACAGGATCTGACAGGATCTCCATTGCTGCATCACACAAGATCAGTTAAAGGACCTCAAGACTGATCTTCAAACGCAAACACCTTTATTTCACTTATAATCAAGTCCAAACCTTTTGTTATGCAAGTGAAATAATCATTATCGCCCTCCACAATCTGCTCTCCGGCTGCTTTCCGCTTGTCTGGGTGATGTTTGAGGACCATGGCTTTATCTGTGGAAATCAGCAGAATGTTAATGTAGAGATTTTCAGGTCTCTTCTGCTCACCCGAACATCACAAATAAATCATATTTCACAATATACTCACAACAGTTATATTTCACAAATTTTGACTTTTGACCAGTCAAACTTACGAGCAGCTTTGATCTGTTTCTGGGTAGCTTTGTAACGGACGTGTGCGAGACCTAAAACAGCGTAGTGATCTTGGTTCTGTAACATCAAGAGAAGCAGGTCAGTGCATTCAGTTCACACAGTCTCACGGCTCTGACACAGAGACGCGTCTCGACACACACCTTCCAGTCTTTGGGGTCCAGTGTCTTCAGCATGGGATACTCCTCCAGCTGCAGCTCCTCATCCTCCTCTTCCTCAGATAGCTCCTCCTCTTCCTCCAGCTCTTGAAATGATGCAGACACATTTCTACTTCTGCGCTTCAGGAACGCCTCAAACCAGCGACCCACAGGCTCAACCTGAACCTGCACTGAGGCTGTGACAAAGACACAAGGCATTCATTTAAACATATATATATGTGTGTGTGTGTGTGTCCCCTATGGTGTGACAGCAAATGTACAGAAACGTTGAAGATAAAGCTCTCCCATTTTATGTTACTTAAACACATTTTTCAAGTTATTTTCTAATTTTTTGCTGTCACATTAATAAAAAATAGAACAAACAGAAACACAACAGTATCTGCTGTAAAAAATACCACGAGATTTTGTTTTTCACTACAATCATTACTGTATAAACAGTCCATCTTATTAAATACATATGCCCTAAATGACATGCGCCCGTTTTTAAACAGAAAATAGTTTTTACTTTATTTTGCGTGTTTTAGTCAAAACGTCTGGTAACATAAATTAAAACCAATCGTAAATATGTTTATTGTCAGAAAGAGTGAACATTTGCTCCTGTGTCTTCATTCATCTCCGCTAATGATTTATCTCAGGTTGTATTGTCATGCTCTATCGCTAATCACCATGTGACCAAGACAAATCTTTCCAGTATAATGTGTGATTTGTCCAGATGAGTGTATGAAGCAGATCTGCTGTGTCTCTCATCATTACTGTCACACTCACCGGCGACCGTGTTATAAAGCACAGTAAGCTGCCCGTCCAACGCCTCCTTCAGCATCTTCACTAGTTCACACACACGGATAACCTAAAAAGCTCGCATTAGCGTGAAAGATCGGCTTGATTCGGGGATTTTTAAGCCGCTGTTTCTCTCGGGTCTGCCAGATCCACATGGGCCCGCACAGCTGTCTGCTGGGGAACCTTGTGTTACACTCACAGACTTCCGGCGCGCTACACCGCTACAACATTGGGTTCCGCTACCACAGAGCTAACACCAATTCACCATGGTAACGATAGTTCCCGCCAAAATCCTACTTGATTTTACTACAATAAAACCGTAATAAATATAAAGATAAATTATTTTTTAAAAATCAGCGGGAAACGTTTAATAATATTTTTTCTGTAGGAAACTACCTCACTTATATGGCACTACAGTTTATTAACATCTTTTTGCTAGACATTATGACAAACACATTTATTTTTAGATGTATTTTATTGTTTTGAACTGTTGTGTAAGTTGTAAATAGGTTTAAAAACTGAAATAAAGCGTTAATTTTCTAAAATTGTTACTTATAGCAGTAAAAAAACGATACTGTGTTCAAACTGATCGTTTCTAAATAATGTAATTTTCAATATTGTAAACAGTAATACAGTTATGTAATATACTGTAATACAGTATTTACAGTAAGAAATACTAAAATACTGCTTTTTAAAATTAATTAAATAGTCATGAATTAAGGACAGTGCAACAAATGACGACATTACAAATAAAATATAATTTAAATATTAAACATAGTAATAATTTT
>JAUCMT010000056.1:19520-34051 GCA_032357475.1 Enteromius thamalakanensis
TGATCCAGCCTCACCTACAGAAGCAGTGAGTATAATGTCTTTTAATGAATCTTTGCAAATTGCCTTTCCTAATAATGTGATGATTAGCCAGTTTCACTTTGAATACGGCTAAAAAAAGATCCTCTGAGAGTGCCTCGGAAAAAAAGGGGAAGGGGAAGTACACAGAACACAGTGATTTCTAAAGAGCTGTTTTTGACAGGGTAAAACGGTTGTTTTTACACTACCATTGAGAAATTTTAAACAAGCTACATAACAAACTTTTCATTAAGACCCTCAAGAATCATATCAGCTTGTGGAAAATTGGCATTATATGACCCCTTTAAGTATGAGTCCGTAACTTTTCAACAGAAGCTGGAAACACCACTTTGAAGTTAAAAGGATTTGTTTCTAGCTTTTCACTTCATACGATGTTAACTGATGGACTGGAGTGGTGTAGATTACCGTCATTTTTTTATCAGCTGTTGGACTCATTTCTCAAAATCTGTTCCCTTAATGAAAACACTCATGTAGATCTTTGATGGCCCGAGGGCAAGAAAATCTTCAGCATTTTTGTGTGTGAGAACACTCTTCCTCTAAGTCTGTTTTTGTGGCCTCGAGAAGAAAATAAAATGCCATAAACGCATTCTCTATAAAGCTCTTTGGGAAAACTCAATTTTCAACTTGCTTCTTAATAAAGACAACATTTGAGGCTCAATAAACACTTAGTTTTACAAGATGACGCATGTAGGAATTTGCAGCTGTGACGCTGCTTTAATAAGCTCTGTAGGCAGTAGTTCTCTAGAACTGACGTTAATCTGTCAGCCCATCTTTAACACAGATGCTGTAGGGTTGATGTTCACTTAGGATCGTTTCTGGTCAGTGAAGTTCACCAGTTTGGACTTAGAACTGGTCTGGGAGGGACTTACTGTTGTTCTCGGGTCTCTAAACGGCAGCTCTCGCACCGGCTGCAGGTGGGCCAGGAGAAGGCCGAGCTTTCATCCACTGCTACCACCACACCTGCACATCAACATACAGTAAGCCAATCACCCAGAATTAAAATCATTTCATTCAAATCACTATCACATGCACACCATTAAAAGGTTCCAAAACCAGTTTATCGCAGTGATGTCAGAAGAATCATCTTTGGTTCACTTTTTGGAACTTTTGGAGGAAGTGATGTTAAAGGTTCTTCATGGAACCACAGATTTATTTCTCAGAATGTAATTAGTTTCATCACTGTTATTTGTGCTCCTTGTTGTATAGATGAGCTCATCACTGCTATTTTTACCCTTCTGAACTGACCTACTACTAAGAAATTAATTATAAAATATTATACACAAATAAATCATCAACACATAATCTATGACTGTGTTTGTTCCCGACTACTGCCGAGAACTTTAAATTTAGGTTCTGCACGGACATTTTCTGACAAATAACATCGTAAAAGCAGCAAGACACATCTGTGTTACATAATAGACAGCAGGCAGTGATAAGACCCCTGCGTGAACCTCTGATCTCTGGAGGATCCTCCGGCACGCAGCCAGAAGCTGAAGTTGCTGACCACTGCAGAAGATAATTTGTGCTTGTTACACTTTGAGTCAGATGATGTGTCTTATCTTCAGGGTGAAAAGGCCATGGTGTTTCAAAGTCTAACATGGAGTGTCAAATATCTCGTTTCTGTTCTCTAATTAAACAAACTAAAGATAATGCATGAAACCGGAGTATGGATGAAAATTTTTAAAAATAACATTGCATAATAGAATCTGTATTTATCACTTGATGTCCTGGGACATCCACAGGGATTTCAGCTTCAATAACTCTCATTCAGTAGTTTTGAACATATCCTTAAAACAGATTTATCTAAATCTGTAATGTATTATGAAAACATGTGCAGGGCATATTTCAAGAGGGAAGAAAAAAATATTTATTTCTGATACAGAAAATAATGCATCTCCATCAGGATTTTGCAGTTTTTAATTTTTTTTTTATTGATTTATTGATTAAAGTTAATTATTTTAAGAAATACTACCCAGATGTACATACATGCATAACAATATAATGAAAAATATTTAATATTTTATTTACTAGAATTTATTAAATAATATAATATATTGTAATTAATTTAATTGTTTTTTAGTTTCAATAATGATAATTATGTCAATTAAAATAATTAATAATTTTAAATAAAAAATAAGCAATTTAAAAAGGTTTAAAATAAGTATTTTACACAATAGTCACTCAAAACCATCTAAAAATATTAAAATGGTTCATGATTCATTGAGAATCTACGGTTTTAATTAAATTAAATGTTAGATATTTAAAAGATATATATATACACACACACACACACAAACACATATATATATTTTAGAGAAATTATAACTACTAACTATACATATATTTCCCTGTTTTCTTTATAGCCAAACTGCTTCTATATGACGTAGGCCTATGTGTTTAATCGATGTTTAATCTGGACAGCTCTCGGTCAAAAACAAGTAGCAAAGTTTTCTGTTTTCTGAATGATATGTTTTTAGATGTGTGGTATTACTGATGACATTTCAGAAGTAATGAAATAACTCAAAAACTATTTATCCTAAGAAACTGGTCAATATCCGAGGATCATTTAAAACAATATTGAAAGATGGCATCACTTTGCATGAGTTTAAATAATATAACGAGAACCAACAGAAAACTCGTGAAAAATGTGACTTTTAAATCTCAAAACCAGACAAGGAGACAGCTTCAACATGTGGGAGAAAGATCTTTAGGAGGGAAAAGCAAATAACAAACCACAAGAAGGTCCCTAACAAAGCATCAAGAACAAAGCCTGGGCCAACAAACAACTGGTTTCGTTTAAAAGGCCAAACATGCTGTACCCCCCTGAGATCTGGTTCGTACCAACTCAAAAACAAAGGAGGCTGTGGGGGAATATACCGACCTGTGACAGTGCACAGAGAGTATGGGAGGGTTTCTGGACCCAGGTGATCCAGTATGATGGGCCGTGGTGTGGAGGAGGATGGGACGTCTGGTTCTAGTTGGATCACCGTCTGTTCCCAGCAGAATATCTGAGCTGGTTTACGAAAAAAGAGCAGTAGCTTAATGTCATGGAATGTTCCTCTGTCATGGCTCTAAAAAATAACAACACTAAGATTAATGTAGGAAACCTCGAAATCTCAAAATAGTTCAGACATGAAGAAGCAGCCACAGAGACTTTTAGCTTGAATGGCTTCTATTCAGCAGTGTTGAACTTTTCCCTAAAACAGATGCATTTGTGGCGGCATCTCAAGAAAACACGTACAGGTCATATTTCACCCCCCAAAAAAGTGAAACCTATTTTTAGTGACATTATTTACAATTAAGCACAAATTCCTATTTGTTTTTTGTTTATTATTATTATTATTATTATTATCTATTTAAACAGATACTACCACGATGTATATACTGCATTATGTCAAATATAAAATGATTTATTCTAACTTATAATTAATAATATTAATATTTCCCGCATCAGTAATGACTGTCATGAAAATAATGTCACAATGTATAATGCACTATAATACCTTATAATCAGTGTATTCAGTATTATTGGGATATATTGTTATTTATTTTACTTAAAGCTTAGCTAAAACTACTCTATGTGTTTTTCTTTATATTTGTTGTATAGCTTGTATTTATTTCGCATTTCTGTTTTAATGCATCAAAGCTAAATTGAATTAAAATGAGAAATGTTGCCTTGGCGGCTAAAAGGAAGTTAAAAGATTGTATATTTCTATTTTGTATCCTTAATAACTCTGAAAATTGTGATGTTTTAATTGCAGATTTACAAAATCTGAAATATAAGGTTATTTGTGCGTGTGTATGTGTGTGTATATATATGTTAATTATAATACTTCAGAATTACTACCATTATGGAAGGCAGAACTAGTAATTAGCAAGTCCTTGAAAAGGCGCAGTGTCAGTATAAAAAGCTATGTATGGGATAATACATTGAGACAGCTGATGTGTTCATGTATGTCTAAC
Source organism: Enteromius thamalakanensis (assembly GCA_032357475.1). Taxonomy (NCBI): domain Eukaryota; kingdom Metazoa; phylum Chordata; class Actinopteri; order Cypriniformes; family Cyprinidae; genus Enteromius; species Enteromius thamalakanensis. The sequence continues at coordinate 23,520 of JAUCMT010000056.1, forward strand.
AGGTGAAATACCATTCTCCTTCACAGCGTCTCTGAACATCAGAACAGGCTTTGTCTGGAGGGTGTCCAGGACCTGTGTGACTGAGCTCTGGATCAGGCAAGATGGACTCAGACACACGGCTACGGTTCTTCTCTTCCCGTCTGTGTCTGGCTCCCTTTGGAGACTGGGATCTGTCACAAACAGCAGCATCTCTCTCTCGCCAGCGTTTGAGCTCTGAGAGACCAAGAGGCACGTGGAAAACAGTGATATTTATTTGATAAATTATCATGAACTGGCATGCCATTCAACTACATTTTCTCTTTTCAAATACGCAGACAAAAATATTGTGTAAAATTGTGTGCAGTAATTCAAGAATTAAATAAATATTATAATCCAATTTTGGGAAAAATAGTATATAAAATCATAAAAAACAACTAAAATGTCTGAAAAAGATAAAAATGTGTTTACAATAATATATTTTTTAAACATTATATTATATAATATTATATTACATGTGTATTATTATATTATATTATATTATATTATATTATATTATATTATATTATATTTAAATGAAAGGGACACTGGATTGTTTTTATAATGAATGCATAAGCAAATTTGGGGAAAATATTTGTTTATCAAGCGTAGGTCTGAATACACAAGGCTAAATAAAACTACAATTGTTTTGCCTCATTTACAAAGACATAAATCTGTCATTATCAGAGGAAAAATGCTTTAGGGCCAGTTTCCCAGACAGCCTGTTCCTTCATACACCTACGCAGATGTGCAATGTGCAAACCGAGAGAATCAAAACAAAACAAAAAAGGTTAATCTACTATCCACACGAGCATGTATGCATGACCCTTAACCTCTTACAAATAAACGGCAGGTTAACAAATTCCAAAATCTGACCGTTCGCTAGATCAGACAGGCAGATTGTCAGCGGATGATGTCACTTATGGTAAGCTTGCGTCAAACAGCGCACAAAGCTTTTCCAAAGGTGTACAGTTTGGAAGCAACCCTGAGGGATGAAGACTTGGCAAAGGTGCCGGGAAACTGCTGCGTTGGGTTCCTAAGAAGACCATCTATAAAGGAGCTATGCTAAGGACTATTCCCGCTCTCCTTAAACCAGGCGTGTCAAGGTATCCCACAAAGATATAGCTATGATGAAAAATACTCTGATTTATGCATTTGTTGGTAAAACTAAGTTAAGAAAACATTACCAGTAATTGTTTATGAACCACAGTGGCCTGAAAGCTCCAACGACACCTCGGAGATTCATCCTAAAACACAAAAGAAAAAAATCATTTAGAAATCATTTTTATATTAAAATTAAATTATTTCAGGATTTGCAGACCACTGTTGGCAATGTGAAAAACGTAATTAAATATCATTTTTATTAATCGAACGAAATATAAATATCAGATGAAAAACATAAAACGCTTAGAAATTTGGAAATATTACGTTGATATATAAGTTCAAGTACTAAAACCAAAATTTAAAACATCACATATATAGGTAATTAATATTTATTAAATGATAAATAATAATACAAATAGTTAATAAATGAATAAAAAGTGCATAAAATTACTAAAATCTAAACTAGAAAAAAATATATATAAAGACTGAAGCTCATTTAAAATGCAAACTACAGAAGTATATAAATAATACTGAAATAATATAACACTGTGACACACCAACCGATTAATTTTCAATAAATTAGCATTACTGGATCTTTAAAATTCATTCAAAATATATAAAATATGTAAAAAATATGTCTGAAATGCTATAATAACTGCAGTCATTTATATATATATATATATGGGGGCTTTATAAAAGTCTCCAAATTTCAAGATACTAAAAACATAACATTTTAGTCCTACACATAGTCCTATTAAATATAAATGAAATATAAATAAATTAAATACATATAAACACATGCATTATGTATGTGTTCATATACACACATAGAGTTTCTTCATACTCCCACGTTTGTCTGCATTTTGTCATAAATTTTTAAGCATGTCTACTAAAAGAGTGTTCTGTGTGCTGCACCTGGAGGATCTCTCTTAGCGTCTGAAGTACAGGAGGTCGATACAGTGGAGATTCAGCCTGTCCCGGTAACGGAACCATGTGACCCTGCTGGACACTCAGCCTGTAGCAGAAACAGGGCGGTGGGACTCGATCCTGGAAAGCAAAAAGCTGGCCTGACTATTTAAAACCCCAAGTAGTTTGCTAAATAGCACAGAAGGGTCATTTGATGGAAATGCACAGACACTACTTATATCCGTCACCCAAAGTAAAGCTCCCCTCCCAGTCATCTTCGATTAATTATAGAAACAAAACAGCAAGAACTCTCATTCAGAAGCCACCATAGGCTTTTTAACATAGATCTGCATATGTTAACATCACTTGGTCTGATCTGAAGTTAGGTAAGGCTCAAAAGCAGTGTCCTTAAAGATACAAAAGGATAGAAATGCTATAAATATGGATTTCTTTAAAGCTGCTTTTTTAAACCCACCTCAGAAAAAAGGCGATGAATGTAATTGCTTGTGTCCCAAGCAACACATTATCTACAAAACAAGATACAGCTGACAGTCATGATATTCTGATCTCTGAATGTTCAGTGTAAGTCTAAGGGATTTGTTGCCTATTAGGTGAACATCTGAAATATATATTTACTTCTGATATGGGAAGTCGCTCTGCAAAGTTTTCCATTCAGCGTCAGAGGTTTGTTTAATTGACTAACTCTTAGTACGAGAAATTGCAGAAATGTTTGTCTTCGCAATCACCGCTAATGAGAAATGTAGTATTTTTAAGCTCTGAAGGTTTATTTATACGTGCTTTGGTTAAGAATGCAGCGTGGTTTGTTTTGACGTCGTACTGCCGCTATCCAGGAGGAATCTTCCAGAAGCTGGAGGTATGCGAGATAGATATAAGGTAAACATTTATAGTGTGATTTGAAGACCTACGCTGGGAGACCGCAGGAGATCTTCAGGAGATTTTGGATCGACCGGAAGAGGCCGCAAACTGTCAATCATACTGAAGAGTGGAGAACATCTGCAAAGCAAAGAAGAGAGAGGAAACGAAATAAGGTTTCAATCTCTGAATGTTTAATTTCAGGGGTCCTTTCAGAAATGCGGGAGCTGAAGGTGGAGTGTATTCACTGTCAGTCTCATTAGCTTCGGTTGGACTGACGCGCTGCTAAGTTGAGCTTCTGTTGGAGCTCAATAGTGTCTGCTGACAAGTGCGAGATCAGTTTCACTAGCAGGCAGAGGCTTGTTCACTCTCTCACACACACACAGACAGAGAGAGAGATGTAAGTAATCTGTCATTAAAACATTAACAATTCAATTTTGGCTATTGAAAATGCTGATAATTTAACATTTGGCATGCCGAATGTTATTATAACACTCCAATTTCGAGTTTTTGTTGCTAGCAAAACATCTCAGACGGACTGACATACAGACAAAAGGTCAGAGATCAGCTTTATCTGTGTTTGATTTAATAGACTGACAGATAAACACGCCCACAACAATTATAACGGATATGTTGCAAGTAGGTAACTAATATCGAAAACTAACTTCGTGTCAACTGAAATGAGGGAAAGGGACATTTTTAAATTTACACATAAATAAATAAATAAATACATTTATTTTTAACTACACTAGAAATAAAAACTAAAACTGAAATAAAAATAAATCTATAAATTAAAATAATCTAAATAGTTATAATAATCATTAAAAAAATAATAATAAATATATTACAAAAGATTAAGCTAAAATTAAAAAGAAATATACTAAGAAAAGTAATAACTAATTCAAAACATGTAGAAAAAAATAAAAAGCAAAACAAAACTTACTAAAATTTAAGATAAAATTAAAGAATTAGGAAAATGTAAAAAGAAACTAATATGAATTAAAAAGACTTTAAACATAATTAAAATAACAAAAGCCTATTAATAAATTAAAATTAAACGGAGAACGATAAAAAAAAAAAAAACTAATTTAAAATACTGACATAAACTATGATGGGATGAGATAATCAGAGATACTAGATTTTTCATTAGAGATCAAATATAGTTTCTCAATTCCTTAAAGATCTCATACATCTTTCTAGAACTCAAGAATAAAATTGTTCTTAGTGGAGCTTAAAAAAAACATTCTTAAACCCCGTGTGTGCCTCACTCACAACCAGTTCCACAGCTGTCTTAATCACAGTCTAGCTCTCCTTTCCCCCCTCACCTCTTCCCTTGACCCGCTCAACCGCCCGATCCAGTCCAGCGGGACGAGCCTTGGCTGAAAACACTCACACATACTGAGAGAACGAGACCGATGTTAAGCCAGATATATCTTATGCCTTGCAGTACAGACAATGATATTGTTCATTTCTGGAGAAAGTTGTCTATTCCTGAGCATTAAATAAAAAATAAATAAATAAATAGTTTTTAAATTAACAGATACTTTTATCCAAAGTAGCTTACAAAAGTGGAACATTATTTGGCAAAAAAATCAAACAATGGCAGATTTATTAGGCAACTTATAAAAAGTAGATTAGAAAATTAGAAAAAAACAAGATGAAACAGATAAGATTAGTTAGATCAATGAAAAAATGTGCATTACAGAGCCTTTTGCCTGTACATAACATGCATAAAATCATTTATTTAAGGTGTAGTTCATCAAAAAAATTACATTTTGTCATTTTCTTTTTGCAAATAGACATGATGCTAAAATAATATTTAAGTATTTGATTAAACTAATTGATTAAATGGACTGACTTTACTAACTGGTAATAAACTAAAAACTAAAACTGAACTAAAACAAAAATAATTAAACCTAAATAGTAATAAATAAATACAACAGATCTGACAAAACAAGTGATCTAAAGCCATTCACTAGCTTTATGTGAACAAACCCAACAACGAATATTATCAACAAATAACTTCTACAATTTATATTTTTATTCAGATAAAGCAATCACATGGATTTTATTTCATATTAATTCTTAGTATCTTTTTGGAGACTGACAGTTCCAGTCCCCATTCACTTTAATTCTGTAGAAAAGAGCAGCATGAACATTCTGCAAGACCTCTCTTTTTGAGTTTCACAGAAAAAAAGTTTGAAAGCACACAACAGCCTGACAAAATGATGACAGCATTTCCTTAAGTACCCTACCCCTAATCTCAAAGACTCTATTCACCATGTAGATGGCCACTGATTCCAAATAAGCAATTCATGCTGAAAGGCATCTTGGGTATTTGTGTAGATGGCTCATGTTCATATGTGTGGAAACGTGTCACCAGAATTTCTCATCACGTGCCACCTTCAACTTAAACAACACATATGTTAAAGCAGTGCCCACGCAGACAACCTTGAGTGAGCAGACGCATGTGAGGAGAGGCCAATAATACTCAACGCAGACGGAGTGCTGCAGACACACTGACACTGTGAGCTGCTAATCTGAGCCGGAGCAGGTGGAAATACAAGCTCATATTAACTTTCAGTTCAAGGGAGTGCAGTAAGGTTCACTAATAATTCACAAATAGTGCAAAACATGAAGAGGATATGCTTTTTGAATACTAAACAAGAAGATAAATACAAATTATTTTACATTTGCTCTTTATATTTTCATTTATTTTATATAAATAAATATTTCATAACTTTACATTCTGTAAATAAATATGTATGTTAACACATATTATAAGAATAATACCAATTTATGTATTCATGTACATACACACACGCGCGTGTATATAAGTTAAAGACGTTAAGATGTCTGCATCAAAAGAAATTCACAAAAAATATTTATTTTATGGCCAGAAAAAGCACTTTAAATGTAAGTGTAGTGTCTACTTTTAAGGTAGATATTGCAATAATGTTACATTGTCATTCAGTGTAACACAATATTTATATAAAAATAATAACAACATGCTTATTCTGACTTCGAATATTAAAATATATTAAATTATAAGGAAAAATATAATTTTTTTGTTTTAAATGAATAAAAAATATTACCAATAAATGGGCAAAACCTAGATAATAAAATAAAATAAAATAAAATAAAATGAAATAAAGTAAAATAAAATTAAATAAAATAACATAAACACACTTAAATACTAATAACAACAATTTAAAAAAATATTTATGGGAAAATAAATATAACAAAGAGTAATAGAATAGAATAGAATAGAACAGAATAGAAATCCAGCAGGCATTTGAGTCATTTTATAATATACTGTATAGTGTTGCTATTGTCCTAATTTGTAAATGGATAAAAATGGATTAAAAAAAACATACCTGCTAAATTATTAAATGTAAAAATAAAATTAAAAGTAAATCTTAAAATGATATTTTTCAGATCAGCAGGATGTTTTTAGTGTTGTGTTATTATATCAGACTCACTTGTCGCGTGTGACACGCTGGATGACTCTCAGGGCCTGGAGGTGACACACGCTTCCCTCCAGCTGCTCTGAGTTCTGCTGAATCTCTGATTCTGTGGACACACAGTGCAGAAGAACCTCAGCAAACATCCCGTAACTGTCCTGAACAAGAGCACACAACCTGAAAAAGAGTGGGAAAACAATGATTTTCAACCATTTATTAACCTTCAGTAAATTATTCCCTACTGCCTTGCACTACTGATTTAGTTTCAGTATCTAATATTACTTATTCACCCCATTTCCTCTACTGTTGCTTTATTTCAAATATCTCTCAATACTTTTGCAACACAAATGTTTAGTTATTTTATTGAGGTAATAATAAAAGCAGGCTAAACTAAACATTTAAATTGCAAGAAGGAGAGTGGTTAAGAAAGACTAAAGTAGCAGGCATTTAAATGTATTATGACAAACTGCATTTATAAATAAACTGCTCAAAATTAATGTGGGCCTCTGATGAAAAGGGAAGCTTCGTCCCAACAACAAACACTCACATAGATACAGATAGTGTCTACAGATTAAATGTTGACTTTGGCACCAGACAGGGCCTAACTAATAACTTGATCTATGGACTGACTCGCAGCGGTCACATGGCGGTGTTTCTATACTCAAAATCATATTTTTGCAGGTATTAATAGTCTCTACAGATAGTGGGTTCACAGAAAGTGGCGACTTTTTTGGAGCCAGTAAACCACAGGACTAAACAAACAGGCTGGTATTTAAATATATTTTCACATGCTAGACAGTGAGTTGATTGCACGGTAGAGATAACTATAGTAGAATGCAAAAATAAACACAGTTGATTCGTACATTCTTCACACTGATTTGAAGACGTGTTGTTTAGTTAAGAAAGTGCTTGCAAGGCAGAACTTCACTGATATTCCTGAAATAATCTACATTTATTCTTGTTCACATTTTCTGCAAATTATTCGGCTCAAACCACTTAACGTGCAGACAATTAACAAACACAGTTTGGGAGATTGTTTAGAACTGAGATTCACAAACCGAACCCCTTTGACCCAAATTTATCTACTTGAAGAGCTTTTTTTCCAATTAAATATTTAAATAATTTAATATCACTCATTCGCTCAAGCTTTTCGGATGTTAGTTAACGGTCACATAACACGGAAAAACAAATAAAATATTTTATATTTTTTTATTAAGGGTCAAATTTATAGTGCAAACCAGGATTTACTAAAAGACACGCAGTGAAGAATTAGCGCTGAAAAGGCATGGACCCCTTACCTTTTAAAATGAATATTAAAATGAATCACGCAGTGATTTACAAACGATTTACGAACATCAGTGTTTTTTAATATGTGCAGTTAAATATTATATTTATAATCATATTGCCAGTAAATCTGCAGAATTTTCCTCTACCATCGCTGCTTTTTACGCTTTAATGCTAATTTTCAATTTAATCTGGCCCTAAGAGTTTCATTTTTACTGAGATTATTTCATTTGAATTTAGGTTTAGTTATGTGTTCATCTGCAGAGTCGACAGAAAACAAACAAGATTCTCTCAAACACGTTATCAAATATGAACCTGTTTCAACTTTCACACTGATTTCGCTTTAACTCATCAATTTATCTCATCTTTTGCTAAAGGTGACGAGATGATGTGCTGATTCTCACACAAAGCTGATAGAAAACAAGATTCCCGGAAGTTTATTATAAAATAATGTTTCTTATTTCTGATGTTTCTGATTTCAAGTTTTCCTTTCTCTTTGGAGTGTTACACATTGGTAGTGCATAGATAAGATCCCTAAAGTTGCACAGACCAGAGATATTCTTTATAAACGGAATGATTTTTCTTGCTGTAGTGTTGCTGCAGCGCCATGTTCTGGAGAAACTACTTTGTTTGTGCTTCCACCAGAGGAGGTGCTTAAGTTGTATGTATAACACTGGATAGTTCCAGAACAGTTCAACCCAAATATTAGAGTCTGCTCAGAACATTTATGGAGAGCAGCCTATGCTAGCTGTGCAAAGAGACCAACTCTGCAACGACAGTCTGGCGCTTCTGACTCACAACCCTTAACTACATTTTTTTATTAACAGAATCTGCTACTTACTATTCAAACATGACTTTTGAGCGGCGTAGAGTAATGCTTGTTGGCTGTCGTTTCTCCGATCATTAATGCAGACATGGTGTTATGTTTACGAGGTGTGATGCAACGCAACGCCTAAAAAGCGTAATTATGTCCTCACTATATGCAACAAATGCCTCATTTAACGTAATGACTTTTGTGTCACAGCGGCGGAAAATGGCATCACGTAATGGTAAGGGCCGTGACATTTCAACAAAACGCTTGAGTTATTCAGCCAATTACAGTGCACTGGCTAACTGGCCAATCAGAGCACCCCTCGCTTTTTAAGAACGATGAGCTTTGTACAAATCAACCCATTTCAAGAAGTCAGGCTTAGAGGAGAAACAATTATGTACAGTGTGTGGAAAATGTGTTTTTGAAACATAAACAGAGTGCATTACACCACACCATACACAAAATAGTGTTCTTTTTAGCAGCATCATATGACCCCTTAAAGCATTCTATGCTCCAGCTCTTTAGGAAACACTAACATTATCATCCAGTTCAGGTTTCTTCCAATAATGTCTGTGCAATCAAGTTGACAAATAGTTTAAATAGTAAGTCTCAACTCCAAGCACTAACAAACAAAGCAAAATCAGCTTCAAATCAGACCAAAAAAAAAGCAGGTAAACTTGATAAAAGCTAACTTTGATGTGTGATATCAGCTGACCTTTGATAAACCATGACTGGCATATCTGGATTCATCCTGACCTGTTGTTACCCTGTTGTAGCGCTGCTAAAGAACACGGGGGTTAAGTGAGTGTGGTTGTGAACACTGAGGCTTGTTTAGACCCGTGTGTCTATGAAACCAGAGAACAGGAGGGGTAGACTGGGCAGTAGCATTCTGTGGTATGGCCAGGTTGACATAAACAACCCCCTTCTTTATTCCCTGTTTCAGGCGCTTCCTCCAACGGAGCAGGACTGGGGGCCAATGCCCCCACCGGGTCTCTGTCATTGGTCAACCGCAGTCACTAGCCACTTTCAGGAATCTGTTATTGTGAGCGTTCGCAGGAATTCGCAGCAACTTGGAGGCGCTTCCAGGAACTGCGATCCATTGAGCTTGTCCAAACACACACACACACACACACACACAGACACATTTCACACAAGCCTACTCGATGTAGGTACCCCACTCCCCTCCATTTCCTTCAGACATGCACCAAAACTTCTCTGGCAGATGACTGGCTGAAGCGCAGTGGGCGGGATTCCTTCCGCCACGGCTCTGGCCAATGGGAGCGGAGCTTTTGATAAACAGGGCTGTAATCCGACACGTAAAGCACATTGTGTTCCACTTCTTCTAGAAAACATCCAACCCCTCCTGTCTGAGCACAGAGAACTTCTTCAGCCTGTTTATACTGCTCTGAGTTTTTACTGGAACAACATATCTTCTTGGACCAAAAGTTAAATGCTAATTATTGTCTGGAAAGTGGCCACAAAAACTCAAGGAGGAGAAAGAAACATAACGGAGAAAAAAAAGAAGGGCAGGACGTAACTGCAAACTGGTTGTAATGAGACCGGTGGTCTTGTTGAAGCACACACATGAAAATAATAAATATTGTCAACATCTAAGCTGCACATCTGAGGGTATAAACATGGAAAATGGATTTCAAGCATATGTTTATAATCAGATTTTAAGCATGTGTGTAGTGCACTTATAAACCGAGCCAAAGACAGCTCAAAGTAAGAAACAATACCTACATTTGAAAATATTTACATTTATGAAATAAAATGTTAATATTAGATCAAAACGGCATAAATACAAAAAATATTAATATATCTAAATATTACAAAGGACATTAATGATAATATTAAAATAACAGCTTTTTACTGCTGTGTAACTAGGCAAACAAATATATATTAAATATAAATAGCTCACAGTTTAGCTTCAGAAATAAGTTTGGGAAAGACTTATTTAGTTTAAAAAAATGTAAACCATCTCCTCACTATAGCAGATGAACAAACACGCACCTTTTTCTCAAAATGTCCCAAATTAAACAGAGACAATATGTCTAGGCTGTTGCTATATGGGG
>JAUCMT010000056.1:62358-81470 GCA_032357475.1 Enteromius thamalakanensis
GTGGTGTCCCATTTCTTAGGGGAAAATATTTAACCCTTCCCCTTTCCACTTTATTTTAAGGGACAAGGGGAAGGGGCAAGGGGTAGAAAATAGAATTGGGATTGGGCCTTAGACTGCAATGATAATGCTGTATCTGTTCTTAAATAACCTTTTATATTCATCTATAAAAATTAACAGGACAGGAAATATTGGTTTGGTTTGGAGTTGAAATCATTACTCTCTTTGAACATTTCATATAAAATAATCTTACAATAACACACATAAAAGAAGGTGAGCAATACAACTATAATATAGTTATATTAAATTAAACCGCAAGGTAATTTCCACTATATAGTCAAGTGCATGTGTTAAGTCTACAGTGACATTTATAGCCTAATGGGTTATTTTTAAATGAAAATAATTTATTTATTGATTCCAACCTTAACTAAATTGTAGTAACGTAATGCAACTGCACATTTAAAATAATCTATGATCAGACGTTTAGATAGCTTTTGCCCTATGTTTATCATATTGATTTAAATAGGATCATCTTCTACCATGCTGATATAAAAATACAACAAAACAAACAAAAAAATCGATATTTTCAGAATTAACAACATGAAGTGGATTAAACATTATATTAAATATTACAGCAATGTTTCCCAAACTGGGTTTGTGAAGAAACATGAAAAGAATAATGAATAAAATCATAAAAATGTTAAATTAAAATAAATAATTTTCCACCGTCGCTATATGATACATCTTCTTACTTTAATAAAAACAGGAATAAAAGGAAGAGTATTACTTTCCAAGCATGGCCGACCCTTTGTCAGCATTTAGAAGGATTCCCAGTAGATCCAATGTTACTAGTTGTGTGTCCTCTCTTATTATGGAAGATCAAGTGAAGTAACATACCTAACTGAGAAGGGCATATCATCCGTGTTTGCAGGCAAACATGAAACAACGGACGCTAACATCGCAACTGGCCGATTTAGTATTGTGTTTGGTTCTCCAGAATTGCTTGTGGGTGTTAAAAGTGGAGAGATATGCTTCAAACAGATGTGTATCGCGAGCGTCTCATCAGGATTTTCTCTGCTGACTGACTTGTTGCACGCTGTTCTGTTGTTGTGGGGACATATCCAGGCCCTGAAATGTGACACTGAACGAAACGAACTATAATTGGTTGTTTGACATGTCGGTCAAACGGTCTTATGGGCGGGCCTTGACCAAAGAAAGCGGCTATGAATTCCAGACCTTCAGCCGTCAGTCTGAAGGTCTGGCTACGCGAGACTAGCAAGTAACTTGCATGTTGCTAGCATGACTAGCAAGTTACTAGCATGTTTCTAGCATGATTAGCATGTTGTTAGCATGACTGCAGTGTGTTTAGAATTGAATCTTGACAGTTGGTAGGGACTTGGCTCATCTGAACATTCTGTGAAGGGGAGTCTAAGGGACTTTTTCCTGTTTTTTTTTTTGCAATTTTTACTAAAATCGTAAGTCGGATCAGTTAGAAAATATATAGCAACTCGAGTCAGATCAGTCTGAAGATCTAGGCCAAGTTTGGAGTTTGTAGAGGTCTAGGAGGAGTAGTGTTTACAAATTTTAGTCTCAGAAGAATAATAATAAGTTTAAGTCGGATATCAGTAAATTGGCTTTCTCAAGCCAACTTAATGATGCTAAGATTAGGAACAATCTGACTGACACAGTAATGTAAATAACAGCTGCCCAATTATCATGATTAGTTTTCCTAGAGTTTTCAACAGATGTACTGCTCCATCACGTCACCCTCTCACATATGCTAGCACTGTAATTGATTCTCTGCGAGGTTAATGGGGACATCTGAGGAGTTCCAGCAGGGCAGATGATTCCTCAAAATGTCTCACTCGAGCTTTAATAATTTTTTGGCGAAGGGAGAAATGAATCCATGTATGACTTTATCACAGCTGTTAATAAATGAGGTTTGTTATTAAAGAAATTTGACAACTGAAAAAAGCTGAAAGTGTTGAAGCTTTTGAGATAAAGTCAAAGACGGTTTAATTAAACAGTGCTGGAGCTGATCAGTGTTGGGCTTTGTTTTTAATATGTTATTTTGTATGCTGTTATTCAACAATAAAACAATGTAACCTACTTTTGGGAGAAAACACTTTGCAAACAGTTCTTAGTTGAAGAATGAAGAAATTATTTTTTTTCTTTCTGGTAGATTTTCTGGGTCTAAATTTAAAGTTGGTAATTAAAATGTGTAAAGGTTTCTGTCTATAAAATGTTTAAAGTGATGTCACATTTTACTGTAACATGTTTAAAGTTTTTATCCCCAGAAATTAATAATACAAAAATAAATAAAAGGAACAGAGGTACCAGTATTGGTACTGCTGATAATGCATTTATTCATAGCAAGAAAATATATGTATGATTATTAAATTGACTCATTTAAAATTTTAGATGCTATTGGTTACTAATTATATTAGTTTATTTTATATTTATGTTATTATTTAATTATTTAAAAGCACCAAAAATATATATATATATATATAAATATACATACATCGATTGTAGATAGATAGATAGATAGATAGATAGATAGATAGATAGATAGATAGATAGATGTTTTTCTGGTGCTTTTAATCGATTAAAATAGTAAATGATAGCATCTAAAATTCAATGTTAATTAGTAATCATACCTATATTTTTGCTACAAATTTATGAATAAAGACAATAGATGTGTGTACATCTGTCTGTGAATATATACATTTTTATTTTGGGAGATAAAAAGGGTGAATTTCTTTACAGATGCATTCCCAGAATTCCCTGCATGAGCTATAATGATTCACAAGTTTGTGCTTCCTCATATCAATAATAATTATTATGTTAGCGGATTTGGCGTGTTGTCCAGGGTGAGCCGGAAGGACCGCGGCCTCCAAGCCCTAGTGATTTGAACCCTAGTGAGGGCAGAGCTCGGCGTCTGACTCAGACCCTGCATGCTCCCCGTGAAAGAAGGCGCGAAAACGGGCAGAGGAGGAATGCACGAAAGACGAGATGGGGAAGGGAAGAAAATAGGTTTATTGTTATAGTGGGAAGGATGGATCTGATTGGCTGGTGAGATGAGGAGATTGATTAGATAATGCCGTGCCAGTCGTGGTTGATTTCGTAGGAGCTCCTCCCGAAACTAGTTTTTTTAAACAAAACATCACTTGTTAACATTTTATTTTTAATATGAGCGCCAAAATGGTGTTTTATGTTAGTAGCCTATAGTTGCACATAGCGTTATTATAACTGGTCAAAGTTTATTAACTTAAAATCATCACTTGATTTTTTTTCATTGTATTGTCTGTGAGTTAGTATATTTAACAGAAATCCACAGTTTTGTTGCTGTTAGTCAGGGGTGATAGAGCCGAGGTGACATTTGGCGACTGACGGAATATAGCGCCTCTCTTTAAAACCTCTGAGCGGATGATGATGATGATGGTGGTGGTGGGGCGCGGGCACGGCGCCTGACGTGTCTCTTCATCATCAGCTGGCTGTAGTGGGGAGCGCGCGGTGGCACTTCATCGCTCTCTCCTCTCTCGCGCTCTCTCATTCCGGCTCGAGCGCTGTGCCATGCGAGCGCGTGCGTCTTCGCGTACCAACCTCGCGTGCGCTCGAAACATCAGACACCGGCGAGATGCGGGAACTATAACGACAGCTCAGATGTTTGGAGGTTCTCCACTGGATTGTTGGTAAATGTTCCTGTCCCACTCTCTGACGACCATGCTTTATTTCCAGCTGGTGATCATGGCGGGGACTGTCATGCTGGCATATTACTTCGAGTACACGGACACGTTCAACGTGCACGTGCAGGGCTTCTTCTGCTACGAGACCGCGTACACGAAACCCTACCTAGGACCCGAGGACACGAGCGCCATCCCGCCTGCCGTGCTGTACGCAGTGGTCACCGGAGTCCCCACGCTGCTGGTGAGTCACTGAAGACGGTGCCTGTGCCAGTCACTTCATTGATTATTAGGTGCTATCGACCAGATTATAGTGATTAACATTGAAAAGTTCAATTATCGATCAATGAATGAATTATTGCATAAAAGCAGATCTTGCTTGAAGTTGATGCATTACAAGCTATTAGTTTATATATAGATCATTGTAGATAAAACAGGATTATTGTTAAGCAAATTAAATTTGAGGTGATAATTGGTAAAGTGTTATTGATTGACAAGTGATCAGTTGAAGGGCATTCACAGTTAATATAAAGAATGATTGGATCAAGGCAGATTAGATTGATAAGTGATCTCATAATCTGATTTCATATTTACTTATCTGTTAAGAGTTGATAAATTGATAATTGACTGAAAGCACATCAGACTTGGAACTGATTTATAGATTACTATAAAGCTTACTGAGTTTAGGATTGGTATGTAATTTTATATTGGTTTTCCGTGATACCTTATTTGAATTAATTTATGAATTAATAATCACATATAAGGCTATCAGATTGATGTGATCACTTGATACTGATTTTCTTTAATATTAATACTGATTTGAGATTTTGATATTGATTTTCATTTGCATTTTTAACATTATTAAATCAGAGATTGCATGCAAGCAAACCAAACTTGAGATGCAAAACTTGATTTATTTTTTATATTTATTTTTGAAGAGATATAATACATAAATACAGTATGCTGTGTGTATGATATTATAATTTAATTTAGTGATTTTTGTGTCGGTTTTCAATTATGCATCAGCATCACAAAATAATAATTACTTCATCAGAGTCTATCAGACCTGAAATTGACTGCGATCACTTGATATTGGTCTTTAATACTTCTTTGTACTGATTTGAGTTTTCGATATTGATTTTCATTTGTAGTTTTTGCATTCATGAATTATCAAATGAATAATTGCATGGAAGGAAAGCAAACTCGAGATGCAAAACTTGATTTTGATTGATTACAGAAATGATTGCATGAAAGTATGAAGGGACTGAGACTGTTAGTGGTCTGATATTATTTTTTTGCCAAATGCCATGGGATAAGTGGTTCCATAATAACTATTACAATATTTGTTTTAGATTTTGATTGGATAAGTGATTATCCAGGCTTGATTTCTGATTTGATATTTAGAGAAATGCATAAGAACACTTTAACGTGAGCAGTGTGGAAGTGATTGCATGAAAATAATTCAAGCTAGAAATCCGTAAGAGAGAGGTTTATTAAAAAGTAAATAAAAATAAATGTAAAAAGAATTCGGAATATGTGCAACAGTGCTGTGTGATGCTGGCAATTCTGTCTAAGATATAGAAATAATGCACACCATAAGTCTTTAAGACGAGACTTGTGTGTGTGTGAGTCATAACTGTATTTAGTCGACACTGCTGTTCATCATCTCGTTCACATTCAGATACATTCCAACTCTGCTGATTTAGTATGTTTATTTATAATTTTAAGGTTATTTCTTAAACCTTTGCTTAGAATGCTTATTTTCACACATGCGGGACTGTATAATTAAGCAGATCCAGATATGTTTACTGCACATGTTCCATCTTGGTAAATCAGCATAATGAGATTTCATTATCTATGCATGCATAAATTAAACCTGCATATCATAACACCCCCTCTCTCTTCATATCTAGCTGAAGACGAAGGCTTTGATGTTAGATCACACCAGGCACTGCCCCACTACTGAATGCCATTAGCTTGACTCTTCACTGACAACCGTGTCGTTGTTGAATAACACTTGTTCATTGAAAACTGCTATTTTTTTTATGAGGGAAAACAGCAAAGTGTGAGTATAGACATCTCACTGTCTGTAATTTAATGTTCACCAGCCCACATTATTTCATCAGTGGCAGTGACTCAATCTAAAGTGCCACCACGCTGGACCTTTGCTGCTCTGTCAGCTCAGTGTGCTTCTGTATCCAGTTAATGTAACAGATGAATGGCAGCAGATAAAACGTGAACTTCTCTGAGTTCTCTTTTGGTTTCATTATTTATGTTACTGTAGGATTGCATTTGATTGCACTCTATCATTTTGATTTAGATTTTTGTATTAGTCTGCTTCTGGTAAATATACAATAGCATGTCATGCAGATTTGCATTTATGATTTGATCTATTTTTTATTTACTTGGGCATTCAGTGGGCAATGTATAATCTTCTTTGGCAGGAAATTGGTTGGAGATATTTAATAGCAAGTATGCTATCCTTGAGCCAGGGTCTAAATGTAACATAGGTTACACCTGCCATAAATATGACTTATCCATAAAAGTATGACTTAAATAAAAAAATAAAACAACAACAGATTTTATTAATCAGGGGTGATTAAGACAGGGGTGATACAAGCCGAATTCATTCAATGGTTGTCTCATTAATTGTTTTAAGTATAATGAAAGGTACATTTTTTTTTTATTTCATTTAGTATTTTTATTTGTAATTATAGTTTTAGCTCCTTTTTCTTTGTATGCACTTAAAATGCACTTTTTACTTTGCCTTCAGATTTCCCACACCTCATGGGTTGTCCCTTTACATGTCGATCAAACAGTTTATTCCTGTTGACTAGAATAAACTGCAGCACGGACACAGCCAAATGTATGGCAGTAGTGTTTATTATGTTAAGCTTGGCTGGTATGGCTTCATAGATTGAATGCAAAAACAGATAAGTGGAGGAAAGAAAGTTAAATATAGAACACTTATTTTCTGTGATTCCCTCCTAGACTGTTTCCAGACTCAAAATAGATGCATTTTTCATTTACAGTGCTGTCAGTTTATAAGTGTTGCTACATGGCAGCTAGGTTGTAATTTTTTTTTTCCCCCAACACCTTTTTGAGTAGCACAGACAGATATTGGCTCGTGTTTTTCTAGACAGAAAAAAATAACAATCTGGCTGATACGTCGCAACACTGTGACCCCAGCCAAAGCTGTCGTAAAGAGAGATGAACTCTATCTCCACAATGTACTGCTCATAAACTTCACGGCGGACTCATACTGAAACCATCACGCTGTGATTTGTAGTCTGAAAGGCTTGAGGTAAAGATATGAGCTTCAGAGAGAGATATTGCACAATTTGAGCTGATATTGGCAAAAATGACATTGATGTGTTGAGGTACGGATTATAGGGGAAAAGCGAATGATTAAAGAAATTCCTCAACATAATAAGTTAGCTGCCGGATTTGGATGCGATGGTGCGATACCACACGTAGACAGTCAGACGTTTGGATAAGGCAGACTTGTATTCCTGTCACATCTTCATTTAAAGCAGATTACAACGTAAAATCCTATTTAATACTGATAAATCTGCTGATAATGAATGGAATTTGATGATCACTGTCAAATGTGCTAAAACACAACAAAGCCCATTCTTCATTAGAGATTATAATGAGCAAACTTTGAGTATAATCATTTTACCCACACATTTAATGACTTTTCATGATGACTTGAGTAAATGAGTTTCTTTCTTCTTCAGAACAGATTTGGAGAAATATAGCATTACATCACCTTCTCACCAATGGGTCCTCCGCAGTGAATGGGAATGGGTGCCGTCAGAATGAGAGTCTAAACAGCTGATAAAAGCATCACAATAATCCACACGACTCCAGTTAGTCAGTAGTTGTGCTGTGAAGTGAAAAGCTGCCTTTTTGTAAGAAACAAATTGATCATTAAAAAAAAAGGAGAACTCTCATTCTGACGGCGCCCATTCACTGCAGAGGATCCACTGGTGAGCAAGTTTTCCAAATCTGTTCCTATAAAGAAACTATCTCACTTACATCCTGAATGGCTAAGGGTGATTACATTTTCATCAATCTATCATTTCTTGGTGAACTGTTCCTTTAAGATGCAATGTGCCAGTTATTATAACACCTTATATTGAATGCCAAATACATTCTCATGCACACTCGTTAAGATGTCCCCTATCATCATGTGCCCTTGAGCAAGACATTTAACCCAGATTGCTCCAGGGGGACTGTTTCTGTAATAAAGACACGCTGAAGTCACACAGGACAAAAAAGCAATTACCACACAACTAATAACTATAACTAATACACTAATAAAAGCATGCACATATTTATCTGACTCACTTGTAGAAATAAAGCTTCCAATTAGAGTTTTACAGCTTGATGTCATTTCAGGTTAGTCTCATAGAAATGTTTTATTCATAAGAAATAATATTTAAATTAAAGGAAAATCCTGGTATTATTACCTTTTTTGCTTTGAAAATGTACTGCTACGGTCATACTGTAAAACAAATGATGTCTGAACACGTTTTCCTTTTAAATCAGTGTAAACTCAAATGCTTTGCAAATACTTCTATGATAAATACTTTATGATTTAAATATTATATTTTGTGCACATTAATGATTTATTAAGGGATTATATATTGATATTCCCAAAATATGCCTCGCATAATTTTTCTCCTTTATTTTCTTTTGATCATGCGGTGAAATATGACGAGATGCATTCATTAAAATTTTATTCAATTCATTCACAAATAACTTGTTATTGGTTTTCTTTTTCTTTTTTAACTTCTCTTTCTCTTTTCTTTGACTACTGTATGTGTGAGTGTTTAATATGTACAGTACTGTCATCGAAATGATCAGTGCATTTCAGTATTCAATATTCATTTCTTTGAAATTATGGTAGATTAATGATTTTATTAAATAAAATAAAATGATGATACGAGGTAAAATTATCAATGA
The DNA here is from genome assembly GCA_032357475.1 of Enteromius thamalakanensis. Lineage (NCBI taxonomy): Eukaryota > Metazoa > Chordata > Actinopteri > Cypriniformes > Cyprinidae > Enteromius > Enteromius thamalakanensis. Next base: position 71,013 of record JAUCMT010000056.1, read on the forward strand.
AAATTCTTGAATTGTTAAAAAGCCCTGAAGAACCTTTTATTTCTTTGAGTGAAGTGTTTACTGATTTGTGTCTCTCTGACTTTGAAGCTGGTGAATTAGTATTTTTTTCTGCTATGCTTACACACTTTTTTAAACCACAGATACAGATGACAGCGGTCTGCTTCATCAGTCAGATGTGATCGAATAGATCATCATCTTCTTTCATATCCCACTTCCCACTTCTTATATTAAATGTATTTTGTCTGGCAGTTCTTTCAAAGTGTGTATCAATAAGTAAAGCACTTAAGATTACAAAATGAGCAAGTGATTTCAAAATCTTTTAGTGTTCTGCAGTGTGCAAATAATGTGTGTGAGTTTCTGGCAGTACTAACCACAAACAAAGTCCCTTTAAGCAAGTCAGTTCACTTGGCAGCCATCTTGGTAATGGAGATGTATTGCTGTTTTAACTTATAGCACTCTGTTGTAGAATTATATTGATTCTTTTATTGGCTGTGTGGATTATTTATGGGCTCAAAGACAAGAGAATTTGGTGTCCATATCAAGTTAAATTTACACACGTGATTTTCTTTTTATCCATAGAAAACATATTAAATGCGAGCAAAGTGTCTACTTTTATGTTTTAGATAACTTTTATGTGACAATAAACACATGAGTGCAACAATGTTGCATCGTCAGTCATTTGTTAGTGTGAAAATAAAACCACGTACTCACTCTGACCTGCATATTAAAATATATAAAATAATTAGTGATAGTGTAAAATTTTATTATTGATTAAAAAATGATTGATTATGTTGATTTAATACAAATTATAAAAAGAAAGAAAAATATTTCTGAAAAAGGGGATTTTTTTTTCTCAGAAATAAATAAAAATTAAACCGAATCTATTCTAATATAAGGAAAACAAGATGTATTCAACTTTTTTTTTTTTTTTTCTTCTTGAAAACCCCTCCCTATCTTTAACAAAAAAATATACTATTACCATACTCTTTCAAAATTAGTTTGAAACATTTTTCAATACCTAGGAGGTATGGAAGCTTCCGTTTCCACCATCTAAGAAGAAAAAACATGATTTGGTAAACCATGATCATAATGATAGAATAATGACATTATTCATGTTAGCTAATTATCCCATAATTAGGACTTAATTTTATCATTTTGGTTTGACAATTTGTTTTTTTTTATTTAGGTTAAAGATTTTCTGTCTCAAGACTTTTTGTCTCATAATTGTGTTTTAGAAAAGCATGATTTTGTTTCTTATGTGATAAAAATGAACTTCGATATACTGGTTGGTATTGGTAATTATTTTCCATTTTCTAGGAGGAAGTTACAAGAAATCATTCTTTTTCCTTGGTTTTCTGAGATTATCCAACACTTACAGTACGCCATTACTGAGATTTTGTTGTGTTTAAATTGCTTGTGTTTATGTCTCAGTGCTCGTGATATATTCATATTCGTTTGTCAGTTGTCTTTTCACATCCCACTAATGACACTGAATTCAGTGGCTAAAGGGTTTCTGTATAAAAAATGATTTAAAATTTTATCTTTAAAAAAAAAAAACATCAAGGATTTTTGACTTTAGTATGTTCTCCTTATTCAGTACATTTAAATAAAAGACCTCTACATTTCTCTAAGACTAAAGACTCTCTGTCAACAGAAAATGCGCCACGAGGAGAATGAAATAGCTGTTCATTAACACAGTCCAAACAAATATCACTCCATTGTCAACAGCGATCATCTGGGCCTTACAAAGCAGCGAGAAACCAACAGATGTTCATGTCTGGCTGAGTGATCAGGATTTCATGCTTGAATTGCTGTGTGTTTATAGAGTTTTAGCCCATTAGGTTGGAAATGGTTGAGTATACTGGCCCAGTGTTGGGCATTAGCTCCGGCCTACACTTCATGATTGTGCTGTAATTTAATAGAGTGACGAGATGTAGAAACAAGAGAATATGTTACTATAAAACCGTTATTTAACAGGTTTTAATCAAAGTCTGTAAAAATAAGAAGGAAGGAAATTGGTTCAGATGCATCCTTTGGATGTTTCTTCTTCTTCTTGAGATTTACGTGCAGGTACATAGTGTAATGTTGAGGTGTTCCTGCTCAAGTGGAGGACTGTAACCTCATGCTCGAAGGTTTACCCTGATTATTCTGATGCAGATTAGTTCTTTGTGTTCGTTAGTTCTTAAAACCATCTTTGGTGTGAAAGAACCCGTTTCAGAATGTTAACAGGTTTTAACCAGTTGAAAAAAAAGATTTAATGTACTTGTGACAGGCCGTTTAAAACTGAATCTAGTGCTTAACCACTGACAGTATAAACACTCAGTTTAAAGCTAATTTAGTTAACCTACTTTTAGACCTCCTGTTGCTATTCTGGCAGTGATACCATCTTAGTTTGCTAATAGTAACTGCTGTGAAAGAATCCTTACAGCAAGATTAACCAGTGATGTAAGTTTGGGGGCGGGGCTATCGGTTTGCTTGACTAATGAGAGATAGGGAACACGTTTGGGGAAACCCATAGTGGTATAAAATTGGCAGGCATTAACTTATCTCATTATTCACTGTAAGAAAAAAATATGATTTCATGATCTATCATCATCAAATCTATTAATTTATCAAATAAATTGCATTCCTTTTTTAGCAGACATCACCAAGCTCTCTTATTTTTCAGCCCTCTTAGTACCTGTCATATAAAAACAATATTTCACAACCCAATAAATTCCTAACGGATACAATCCAGATATTTCTTTCTCCTCCTGTGAGTTTGTTGCATTTAATATATTATATATGTATATTTTACCATGGTAAATCTTAAATTCTCCTAAATTACTTTTTGTCAACAAATAGGCTATGATGTAATATGTGATTAATCTGATTAATCAACACCTTGTGTAAGTAATTTGATTGACAGCCCTGGTTTAAATCTATTTCCTGATGGATGTAGAGATCAAACAGAAGCAGTCATGTGTTTCTTAACTGGCTATGTTTTTTCTTTCTTTTTCTCTTGTCTTTTCTGATCGTTTTCTCTTCTGCTGGATGCTCATAACCTAGATTCTGCAGTATGTATGTGTGCAAAGCCTTGAGCGCTTGTGCTACTGTTTTGAAGTAAGGAGGGGGGCAAAGAGGCCACCAAACTCTTACGCTTCTCTACCCAGATTTTTTATGTGGAGGTTTATGCAGTTTGAGAATGTGAGATTAAGTCGCTCGGCTTTTGGAAGTAGAAGATCCTGCTTGCATCTATAAGCCCCAACAGCAAACCCTTGAGGAGCTGGACAAGCTCTTAAATCACTCTGACAGATCAGGAAGAGCCTCAAGCTCATGTGTGTTCGTATCCTGGTCTCGTTACCTCAGTCAAACCAGGATCTCTGTGCTCATGAACTGACGAAGAGAAAGAAATGTCTCATTAGTTTTATTGCAGATAGAGCTTACTTTAAATGCCTAACATCTATGGAGTCTAAAATTCATTTTTGATTATTTGTATTTGCCCGATTTACTTGATGTAATTAAGTGATGATTCAGTCTTAGATGAAGTATCTATTACTATATGTGATGTTATTCTGAATGTGGCAGAGTATTAAACAACCATTGAGAATGAAATAGATTGTGAAGGGGAGGGGCTAAAATGAGAGGGCTTGATGACATCAGCAGAGTAAAAAATTCGTTTCACAGGCCAGTGAACCACAGCAAGAAAATTAAGAGAATTTTAATAAATGGATTTTAAATATGAAAATGATTTTAATAAATGTAAGTGTTTTTATAGTTTTACATAAATATTTCAGAATTTTTTTAAATATTTGAAGCATATGAAGCAATGAGGGTCAAGTAGGCAATGAAGAATAAATTTAATCAATGATATCAGTCTAACTGACCAAATTATTTAGTCTTATAGAATAGAGGCCTGTAGTCAAAGCAAGGCTTCTGTCTAGAACAATATTGCAACACTTCATCTACTAATGGATGCAAATAAGGGCAGAACGAACTCTAATTTGGATTTATGGGACAGAAATAGCGCCCATTCTCATAATGAGCATCAGCACAATAAAACACAACACATTTATTATGATAGTGATTTGCAGAGGCAAGACTGGCAGGCTTTAACAATGCAGTCAGGGACTAATCAATATCTTGCTTCTGTTTCAAGCTTGTCATTTTATAAACTTTTTTCATTTAGCCTTTTTTTTTTTAAAATTGGCAACTGAAAATTGGAGCTTTCCACACACTCATATCTTTTTTTTATACTGGGTTATATACCAGATGAAATCCTAAATGTTTTGATTGTGTGGTAATTTACTTGGAGTGTTAAGAAACCATACCTAATAAGCACTGCTCACATTTTCTCCAGAAAATATAGAAATATATTGGTAAATTGTTATTGAGATGTTTGACATTTTCTGATGTTCCGCTCTGTTTCAGATCACCGTGACAGAAACTGTGTTGTTCTTGATACAATACACATCGAAAGACCTTGACAGTCGAGAGAAAACCATTGTGACCGGGGACTGCTGTTACCTCAACCCATTAGTGCGGAGGACTTTCCGTTTCCTCGGTATGTCATGGTTTTTCCACTTCATTTTATGGATCCTTTTATGGAACTTTGTGCTTTCAGCCCTGGCATTCAATTTACAGTTAAACTGTGAGAATTACTTGGAAGCGTTTTGTTCTACTCAAAAGAAAGAGAGGTTGCACAAACCCACGGTAAGTACACTAGTGTCAAAAACCCTTGAATATGAGGTTATAACCAGTGATGGAAGGTATCTGAAACTCTTCATTTTATATTAGGGACTATTCACCTAAATAAAAGTTGCCCTCATTTATTTATGACTTTCTTCTGCACAACACAAATGGAAAAATTTTTAAAATAAATAAATAAATAAATAACTACAAAATTATAGGATAAAACAGTACCTTCAGACAGTACTCTATATTTCTTTTCTAGTTTTTTGAAGCTAGACTTGATAACTTGGATGTACTCAATTGGCTTCAATCAGAATGATTGAAATAAGATGAGGGGACTGTAATTTTGAAGCTTTTTTTTAACCCTTTTTGGAGCTTAACCACTGTAGTTACTTTACTGTGTGTATTGTTTCATGAAAAAAAGCTTTTTCTAAATATAAACTTTTGTGTTACTGTATATACTAAAAACAAATAAGAGCTTTTCCCTCATTGTAACAAGCTGCTTTTGAACGTTTCAGCTTTTATTTTCCTTTTACGCCATAAAGACGATATCACAGGTTCATCAAGTGCATCGTTTGCTATAATATTTGTTTTGTTTGTTTTTGTTTTCAGCTAAATAAATACCGCAATTTCGAGTGCAATGTTTTGGAAAACAATTGATCAGGTGCTTCAGTACTGGGAATGCATCCTGTTTTTCTATATGATCTACATGTGATTTTTGCTGTGTAACCTCACGTGCTTTACAACATGGTGATGGAAAAGCCTCTCCAGCCACGTCACGTGCACTTAATACAGTTTAACAAATTAAGACCAGACTTAATCTGAGCTGTCTGTCTGTCTCTCTTCCTTACTCTTTCGTTCTCACAGTTAATTTTTTTCCCCTTTCCACTCAGTTTCTCCCTCTAATGCTTTAGTGTTTTTTTTGAGATAACGAAGCAGCAACGTCATGGATTATTAGCCTGATCCTCAGAGAAAATCCACTTCCATCTCCTATTAATTTCTGCATTGAATGGTTCCCGTTCACCCACAGACGCTTTTATTTTTATGGCAGAACGTACAGTACTTTAGTCATAGTTTCACAGTTTGCTGCACCTCGTCATCCAAGCTGCAGGATTGTTGGACATCTGATGGCATTAGCGGTCTTAAAGACAAATCAGATAAGCAGAACTGTTCCTAAGCCTCCTACAGGGCACTGAGAAGATCACCTTTACTTTACTGACAGCATCTGTCACTGTTCAGCATCAGTCAATGTGGCCTAGAGGAAATCGGATCTAACAGAGATCTCTCTTTTTTTCTTTTTTCTTTTTTTTACAGCACTTGACACGTTGAAAGCATGTATGATCAATTACATTCATGTCAATCTCATGTCATTCTAAACCTGTTGGACTTCTGTGGACAAAAAAAAACCCAAAAAACCCAGAAATGAAGAAAAGTCATTATTCCCTGAAAATACATTGCAATTCTCAAATCCCATTTACTTTTGACATCAGTGACACTAAATGGACACCAAACTAAATGTAATTCATTACATTATATGTAATTTATTAATACTTTATTGAGTATTTAAACACATTAAATTTATCCAAAGTGATAGAAACCTACAGTATCTTTCATATGCATTTATTAATCTTTTACATTTAATAAAAGGTTACTGAAAAAATCAATAGCAAGTTTCCACAAAAATATTAAGCCAGACAATTTTCAATAATAATAAGAAATGTTTCCTGAGCAGCAAATCAACATATTAGAATGATTTCTGAGCAATAATGTGATGAAGATAGGAGCAATGGCTGAAAACTCATAAATTACATTTTAAAATATATTAAAATGGAAAGCGGTTATTTTAAAGGATTCAAATATTTCACAATAGAACTGTATTTTCAAGCTGATGTCAGATGTCATGTGTGTTTCCAGATGGTGGTGGCTGCTTGAAATGAAAATGTTTTGAAGATGTCCCTGTTTTGTCTGCCGTTTGATGACGCTTCTCAGCTGAAAAGCATCAAATGAGACCAGTTGCTTCGTGACCTAGAGTCACTGGCTTGTGTTATTTGCATAATGACTCACGCTGCGATGTTCTCCGGGAGAGATTAAATTTAGAAAATGGCTGTGGGTCATGGTGCACACTCAGGCAGGCTTTTTCAGTAATGTTTCCCCATCTCTCTGCCTGAGAAGAACTCTTGGTTAACGCCAACTCTTCATATCAAAAATGATTGTGAATGAAAACAGAAAACACTTCAAAGAAGTGCATTTGTGGCAGAATCATTAAATGGCTCCTGTTCCTCCTTCAAGTTATATCAGTGAAGTACAAAATCTGGTGTATTCTGGAACCATTTGAACTCAAGCATGAAGTATCATTGGGAAGGTAATGGATTTAAAAAAAAAAAAAAACAGACATAATTGGATAAAATCTTTTATTTTCATTTGAGGCCAGTTAATGAGTCATGTTTTGTAAAAATTATTTTTCAGCCTAAAGCAAAAACTAAATTATGTTTTGGATCTACCCATGTCACAAAACCATAATAATATGTGTATAGTGTTAGGATATGTGACCGGACCTAGAAAAATGAGTCACAGTGTAAGAGTTTCAAAAGAGTGATTTTGGAAAGAGGAGATGCAAATGAGAGTAAATACCCCAAAAGATTTCAACATTTTTTTAATGAATAAAAAATATTAAATATTTATTAAATGTATAATAATAATAAATTAAAAAATCTAAAAAAAAAAATTTTTTTAATTTGGAAGTCTGTTATTTAAAATCTGTATGGTTCACGTCCCTGCAGAAAGTTTCCTTTGATTTCATTAGTTGCTATATAACCAATGAAAAAGTAATTTTAAAACATTTACATTTTGAAGTAATTGAAATGTATTTTTAGAAAGGCAACATGTCCTCTAGCGGTCTCCAATCTGCGATTTCAGGCATACAAAAATTTAAAACAGTCCCAGTACAATATTTTAGGGCTAAATGGATAAAAATGGTCTCATTTTGCATAAAACACCTTAATAATTAATTATTATTACTGTATTTGTTTAAGCTCTCTTGCTGCTCTTGGGGCGGTGTGCATCTCACGTTCCTTTCGGGTGTTTGAAAAGGCTAAACTCAACAGCGGATTGGTCTAGGCATTTGATCAATGTATTTTTGGACAGAGCTGACTGGTAGCTTTTCATACATATCATACACTACGTGATGATGTAATCGGCCATCATTTAATTTGTATAATTAGAATATTTATTTTTTAATGTTAGTGAATCTAAAAATACAGTGCAGCCAGTGTTGTCTGATTCACTAACAAATGATTCCTTTTAATGAACCATTCAATTTGAATCAGTTGAATCTTTCCAAATGAACTTAAGTAGATACAAATGAATGCTAGTTAATTTAACACATTTATATAGTTTTACAGACGACAATGTTTTTTTTTTTTTTAGTGTCCACACAGTTGTTGTGATAACTGAGGGAGGGTGAATAAGCCATATTTAGCTTCAGTTTGTCAGTGTCAAACTTTTTATGTAGCCAATGTGACAGAAAATAGAATTGATGTAACGCCAGCCGGTGACATTATAAGATGGCCTTTTTATGCCAACCCCAACTTGCAATGTTGAGTCTCCTAGTAAAACAAGACCAATATTTTCCCTCCAAACCATCTGCCAAACTTGTTTTGCTATGTGTCATGTAACAACTTTCGCAAGGCGTTCTTCTGAGTGGCTGTATTTACGGAGGGAAACATGCTAAACGGGGCTTTGTTAATGTTGTCTGAATACGTCTGCCAACAGTTATGAAAATGACTTATTGTTGATACAAGTTTTTCCATGGCTATAATAATAGCCTTGTCAAGCCTGTCATTCTGTTGAGCTGAAAAGATGTTCCAAACAAAAAGAACATGACATTTAGGAGTGAAGGAGAAAAACGGAGCTCTTTAAGAAACAATGGTGACTTCCTGTTCCTCGGCCAATATCTACCTTTGTAAAACTCCTCAGAACAGAAGGGAATATTATGAAGGGAGAAGGCTAATTTGTGATGTGTCCATCATGATTTGGGGTTCCCGTTCTCGTTTTGCTTCAGATTCTTCAGTTGGTGTGCCAATAATTGTTTTGTTGAGATTTTTGTTGATGAGGTCATAGTTGGACTGCTGTAGGTAAAAATATAAATCATTACAGTCTCCGGATTGATCCAAAGAACAAATAGTGTTTCCTAGGTCCAAAATAAATGAAATATAATGAAATATATGTATATACTGTATGCATGCATGTGTGTATTCACACTACCAGTCTAATGTTTGTGGTAAGAAAGATACTAAATAAAATTAATACTTTATAAATAATAAAGAAAGCTTGAGAATGACATGCACTTTGAGCTCTTTTAATAGAGGTATTATGGTTTGGTTTACAGAGCAGCAATGAGAAAGACTCTGTTCAATTATGAGGTTTGGTTATCATCTCATCAACTCAGAACATTAGCTCCACTAATGCGTCCTCACAGCTCAGCGGAGAGATGTGTGCCACTGTGGAGATCACCTAGTCTTAGTCTTATCCATCCCATTAATGTGCTTAAGTAGGAATTTTCGGTTCTGGTACGCGTTGTGCTAACCGAGCCCACATAAACAGGCCAAGCGCAACCGCTGAATAATTAAACCAATTTTTTCAGGTCATGTTTGTCAAATACATATTTTAAGCCCCATCTTGATGGATTCTCTTTAAGGGATTACATACTTTTAATACCAAATGTAGGCAGGGAATTGTAATATCTAATATAAGAAGTGTTTAATAGTCATATTGAGTTATTTTCTGACTATAGCTATTCAAAATCATGTTTTTTTTCTCCATAGGTGTATACATGTTTGGCCTTTTCACCACAGACATCTTTGTGAATGCTGGTCAGGTGGTAACGGGGAACCTGGCCCCTCATTTCCTGACAGTGTGCAAACCCAACTTCACAGCTCTGGGTTGCCAGCAAGCTCTTCGCTACATCAGCCATCAGGAAGCCTGCACTGGCAACGAAGATGACATCCTAAGAGCCCGCAAAACCTTCCCTTCCAAAGAGGCGGCGCTCAGTGTGTACGCCGCTGTCTACATGGCTGTGAGTATCTCAGAAATCCACCCCAGCCTCACTGGAAAAATGTGCCTGTGTTTACAATTGTTTACAAAAAAGTTTACAAAATTAGCAAAGTCATACATATGGAATTGGTTATGTGATGCAAACATCAAAAAAATTTTATAATTATGAAGGTTCTTATTTTGGTTTTAGGAGTCCCCAACAACAAGTTGATATACATGCAAGGTCAATAAACACTTTCAGTGTCTTATAATATGCATTTATTTTTCCTTACTTGCCCACTAACTCCCAAACGATTAGTTTAATGCTTCATTTTTCCAAACCCCTCCTTTGTGTGACTCTAATCTGCAGTCATGCCTGATAAAGCGGTGTTTGTGCTTTGTGTACAGCTGTTTTTACCACTCCAAAAGTGGAACCTAGTGGCAAAGAATGAACTTGCATTTTCATTCAGACCAACTCAAAAAGACCAAGTGGGCGGGCAATATGCTAATGTTTCATGTTGTCATCAACTTAAAATGGCTTGGGATTCTTTGTAAAAATTACTTGTTTTAATGATTCAGAGTCCGCTCTGTTTTTTTTTTTGTTGTTGCGAGAGAGACCGTAAACTTTATTTAAAACTTTGTAGTAGTGTTGTCACGGTACCAAAATTTCAGTATTCGTTACCAATACCAGTGAAAATCCACGGTTCTCGGTACCAATTTCGGTACCAAAGCAAAACATAAAAACACTTTTATATA
>JAUCMT010000056.1:93891-104142 GCA_032357475.1 Enteromius thamalakanensis
TGTCGTATATCTGAAGGTGATTTGGTTTTTACACACACATTGTGAGCTGGGTTTATTTGACTTCTTTGTGGATACTGTAATCTAATTGTTTTAAATTGTAATAAATTGTAATAAAGGTCTGTTAAAATTCAATTCTCTCTCTCTCTCTGTCTCTCTCTCTCTCTCTCTCTGTCGTGCGCATGTGCGGCGTGACTGTGAGGAGCGTGTGAGTGTGGAGTGTGTGGAGTTACTGAGTGAGTTTTTCCAATTTCCTTTTCTAGTCGTTTAGTTTTTTTTGAGTTTTGCTTTAAGGTAAAGGAGAAGGTTTTTAGTGGTTACTTTTGTCAGCTCGGCTGATAAGATGGGTTTAAACTCGGAAGGGTTTTCCTGTTTGTCTGCACGGCACGCGTGCAAGTGCATGCCGGCAGATGAGTTAGTTTCCATTGAGAGTGTCTTGGTCGCTATTGGGAAAGAGATAGGCGCACAAAATGTAATGTCTGCTTCCAGAATGAATAAAGCAATTGTTGTATTTTTGAAGGAAGTGGAAATGGTTAATCAGTTGGTGGAGAGTGGCTTGATTGTTCAAAATGTGTTCGTGCTAATCTTACCGTTGTCTAATCTTTCGAAAAAAGTAATGTTATCAAACGTACCTCCGTTTATTTCTGACAAAGAGCTCGAGTCTATTTTAGCTCGTTATGTAAAATTGGTTGGGTCAATTAAAATGATTCCTCTGGGACTAAAATCCCCAGAGTTGAAACACGTTATGTCATTCAGACGTCAGGCTCTGATGATATTAAGTGCGGAGTTTGAAACGCATGGGACTATACAATCTTTATTAGTACCGAGAGCATGAAATGTTTTATTTGTGGAAAGTACGGACACATTAAAAGAGGTTGTCCTGTGGTCAAGGAGGCTCAAAGCGCAAAAAGCGATGTAGAGTCTAAACAAGCGCACGAAAGCACTGCAGCTAATTTAAATACGGAAACTTCCCCGTCTGCTGAAATAAGAGAAGAGTTGCATCAAGGTGGTCGTGCTGAGAACGCAGAAACAGATGCGACAATGCCTGATACTAGACAGAGTGGAATAAATGAACCTGTAGAGATCGTTGAGGAATCAGAACAATCTGGAGAACAAGAAGGGCTTAAAGTGAGTGATGTCTTGGACGAGGTACAGGCACCAAGAAGTGATGGGTTCCAAACTGATGCTGACTTGTTGGTTGAAAATGCTAAATCACAGGTTACTGACAGTGATTTAGATAGTGAGTGTTCAGAATTAATCACTGATGAATCGCTTGATTTGTGTTCTCAGGAAAGTACTGTTGGGAGATTAAAGAGGCTTCGGTATTATAATGTAGAACAGTTAAATGACTTCTTGGATGCTACAAAAAATCAGAGAAAGCCGCAGATTGATAGTTTCTTTCCGGACCTAAGACTTTTTATTGATTCCTCTGTGGTGGCTATGAAGAAAGCGACACTTGAGGAATTAGATCAGCCTAAGCGTTATCGCTTAAAGAAGTTCGTAAGTGCTGTTAGGAAAAGAATAAAGAAAAGTCCTTAAAGATTTATTATGTGGTGGAAATTGCATCTATTTTGGGATTTACTCAATCTCTTTTTTTTCATCCTGATGATATCCTTTAACATCGGATCTTTAAATGTAAATGGTTGTAGGGATGTACAGAAAAGAGCTAGTTTATTTAAGTTTTTGCAATTGAAAAAAGCAGATGTAATCTTATTACAGGAGACTCATACTGATGTCTATAATGAGACGGTTTGGATAAACGAATGGGAGGGCAGTATTTTTCTCAGTCATGGTACAAATCTGAGTGCTGGTGTTGCGTTTTTATTTTCAAATCGTGTGAAAGGTAACCCAGTCTTCTTAGAAATAGTACCTGGGCGTCTTCTTCGAGCTGATATAATAATAGATAATAATAGTTTTTCTTTTTATAACATCTATGCTCCTAATGTAGGAAGTGAACGTGGTGATTTTTTTCTTAAACTTTCTGAGGAATTATTGAAGGGTTCAAATGAAAAGATTGTTGTGATAGGTGGTGATTTTAATTGCACTGTGAATTATAATTTAGATAGGAACCATGAAGAGCCTCATTTTGGTTCAGTAGATGTTTTTAAATCCTTAATTAACAGACATAATCTTGTAGATTTATGGAGGGAGGCTTATCCTAAAGTTAAACAGTATACCTGGTTGAAAATTCAAATTCAAATAATGTTTCTGCTGCAAGATTACACCGATTCTATACTCACAACTGTAATAAAGGAAGATTTTTTAGTAGTTGTATCTCTCCTACATTTATGTCAGATCATCATTATATTTCTATGTCTATGTCTGTTCTATCACCTAAATCCTATAAGTCACACTGGCACTTTAATAATACACTGCTTCATGATCACATCTTTGTACACTCCTTTGGTCTTTTTGGAAGTCTTGGAGAGAGGAGAGAAGTAGTTATACATCTTTAAATCAATGGTGGGATCTGGGAAAAGCACAGATAAAGGCTTTTTGTCAACAATACACAGCAAATAATATGAAGAATTTAAAGATGAAGATGATAGAGCAGGAAATTCTTCAACAAAGTCTCTGGTGTGGAGGTGATGCCATCAGAGAAAACAAGAATCTATTGAAGGAGTTATTGGAAGAACAAAGGAAAGAGACTTTAGTTAGAACAAGATACATGAAGTGTAATGAAATGGACGCTCCAACTGCCTTTTTTTCGGGCTGGAGAAAAAGTTAAAAGAACAGAAATTTTTTCATAGATTAAAACTTCCTGATGGCAAAGAAATAACTAATCAACAAGAAATCATTATTCTGCGATTTCTTTTTATGAGACACTTTATCAGTCAGAAGTTTGTGATGAAGCAGCAGTTGAAGAACTTCTTCTAGATCTTCCACAGTTATCTAAAGAAGAAAAGATGGAATTGGAGGGATTTTTGACTTTTTCTGAGCTTTCAGATGCTGTACAAGAGCTGAACAGTGGAAAATCTTCAGGCGTGGATGGCCTTTCTGCTGAGTTTTTCAAAAGCTTTTGGAATGTGATTGGACATGATTTATATGATGTGTTTCTGGAGTCCTTTAACCAAGGCATTTTACCTGTGAGCTGCAGGAGGGCAGTGTTGACATTAATTCCTAAGAAAGGTGATCTTGGTCTCCTAAAGAATTGGCGTCCTGTGTCATTGCTGTGTACTGATTTTAAAACACTGTCAAAAGCTGTAACTAACAGATTGAAGAAATGTATGGCAACTATAATTCATGAGGATCAGTCTTACTCTATCCCTAAAAGGACAATTTTTGATAATCTGTTTTTGTTAAGAGACATTATTGCAATTGCCAAAAAACATCAAATGGATCTTGGACTCTTATCGTTGGATCAAGAAAAAGCTTTTGACAGAGTGGACCATTTCTATCTGCTAAAGACTTTAAACACAATTTGTCTCTTGTATCAAGCTGCTTTACAGTGAAATATCAAGTATGCTCAAGATTAACGGTAGTTTAACTAGACCTTTTGCGGTAACAAGAGGAATACGACAAGGATGTCCTCTTTCTGGACTTTTATATTCAATTTCTATTGAGCCTTTGTTGATCTATTTAAGGAAACGACTACATGGTTTTTGTATTCCTGGGTTTCCAGAGAATCCACCTGTAAAACTCACAGCTTATGCTGATGATATAACTGTGCTCATAAGGAATAATGATGATATGGCTGCTTTGATTTCTAGTTTGAAAATCTTTCAAAAAGCTACATCGGCTAGAATCAATTGGGATAAGTTTACATCTCTTCTGTTGGGTGAGTGGAGGAATATGACTCCACCCCAGATTCCACAGCACTGTGAATGGAGCAAAAATGGTTTTAAAGTTCTTGGGGTGTATTTAGGATCTGATATTTATATGAAACAGAATTGGGAGGGTTTAGTTGATAAAATTGTTGGAAAACTACGGAAGTGGAGATGGATCCTCCCACAGTTATCTTTTAGAGGGACACTATGGTGTTTTAGAACCATTGTTTTTTAATCCTCTCTTTTTCAAGAGTTTGCGCTTTCTCATTAATGCAAGGGGTGATAGTGAATAGATTAGTGCTAATAATTTAAAGCAAGTTTGGCGAGCTGTCCGGGAAGCGAGATGTGGAAGTGAGGGAAACGGTGAGATTTATAGGGGAAAGGAGGAAGATGATTGGGCGATCGTGATGGGGTGATGATTAGGAGATGAAGAGCAGCTGTGATTAATTCGACCGCTGCTCCTCCCGAAACTGCGTTATTGTCAAAACGTTTGCATAGTTTTGATCAGCAGAGTCACACACCTCCCAATTGAAACCATGTGTGTAAATGAACGATTCTGAATGGGATTCGGTTTCTTTCAGATTGGGCCTGTATGAGAGCATAAGGCAGCTGAAGGCTAAACAAAACCATTAGTGTTTGCTGTTGCTTGGTCCCTGCGGTCAGCCTCATGTAGGAACTTTGACTGTTTGTAGATGGATGAAGGAATACTGGGAGATTTGGGTTCAAGTTAAGCTGTCTATATATATTTGCTTCAAACTCGCATCATTACAAAATGGCACACATGGCTGGTCTCTGTCTTCATGCATTAATGTTTTACTGCATTTCTAAAGTGCTCATGTCAAGTCTTACATTTTGAGACGCTGTGAAAAACATTTTATGCAAAAATGACATTTTGAGTAAAATAAAAAATATATATATGTCACCGTAGA
Source organism: Enteromius thamalakanensis (assembly GCA_032357475.1). Taxonomy (NCBI): domain Eukaryota; kingdom Metazoa; phylum Chordata; class Actinopteri; order Cypriniformes; family Cyprinidae; genus Enteromius; species Enteromius thamalakanensis. The sequence goes on from JAUCMT010000056.1 coordinate 98,585, forward strand.
CACATAACCAGTGATGAAGGTAACAATTTTGTATTGATTTATTGACTGATTTAAAGCTTTCCATTGATTGGCCAACATACAAGTATTTGAACATTTGGAATCTGAGGGTGGAAATAAATCAAAATATTGAGAGAATTGCCAAGTTATTGTATATTTACCATAGGATATATACAAAATATTTTTATGGAACATGATCTTTAGTTAATATCTTAATGATTTTTAGCTTAAAAGAATAATCTATAATTTTGACCCTTACAATGTATTTTTGGCTATTGCTACAAATATACCTGTGCTACTTAAGAATGATTTTGTGATCGAGGGTCTAATATAATGTAATATAATAATAAAAAAAATAAATAAACAAATGAATGCTGTTATTTAATAAGAATGTATTAAATTAATCAGAAGTTACAGTAAATGTGTATGTTACAAAATATTAAAAAAAAAATCACAATTGTATCACCGTAATAAATTACATAAAACACACTAAAACAGAAGTGTTGTAAAATATCACGGTATTATGTTTTTACTGTTTTTTCTTTTTCTCAATTATTTTTTTTTTTTAAATTTGGTGAGCAGAAGAGACATATATATATTATTATATATAACAATAATAATAATAATTTAGGAACACTTTCTGGTTTTGTTTTGTCTTGTTTTCCAGTTAAATTATGTAAACATCCTTAAGGTTTACTTAATAAGTGCAATTGCATCTCATATGATATTAAAAGTTGTTTTTAGTGAATATATCAAATTTCAATACATTTATACAGTATAAGCTTTAAAAAATATTTTCAATATTTAGCAAGACACTCAAAATACTATAAATTATTTGGTCTATTCTTTCATGCTGTATGCATTTTTGTAACTATTTGAAGAGGTTAATAAAAAAGAAATAAAGCATGTTATTTTGCTGTGAATTTGCAGTGTTAAACCGCTGTAGTCACACTTGTGTGAAAAATCTTTTTCTCCTCAAACCTTGTGTGAAAGCAGATTTGATGTGTTTGATCTTCTTACGTTTTTGCTGACATTATTCCTTCTGTCTCACTCTGTCAACAGAATCACATCGCCTTCGCTGAGATCACGTGACCTTGATTCTCCGGTGTGGCAGACACATTGGACATCCACGCTGTTTACCGTCCAGTCCCGATAGTCCCGGCTCAACGCTAACGCAGTGGTCATATTCTCTATGGTGTCGTTTTGGATCGTCCTGCCCTTGCTTTGTGTGTGTGGAAATATTAAGACTATCAACTAATAACTGTTACCATCATGCAACTAAAGACTGAAGCAGCGCTTCCCATTTCCCTGAGCGGTTCTGTTGGCTTTCTTGCAGATGGAGCTCACATCTAGAGCTCAGAATATCTCAGCTGTATGTGGAGAGCGTACGTGTCTGTGTTTGCGTTCCAGAGGTTTATGGCAGGTTGATGCAAATACCTGCTTTCGGAATTCACAATGGACTAATCTTGTAGTCGTGGAAAATTTCATTGTCATATATTCCAGAAAATGTATGTGTTTATTCATGTATTTTTCTTGTTTAGTGCTTGCATTGGATGAGTGCAAACATATGGAAGCATATTTTTGCCTCAGAGTTGAAAATATATATATGTTTATTTATACAAATTGTTACTTTATTTCACAATGATTTCTCAAATTGTGGCAGAATTCATAATTGTGTATTATGTATCTCATAATTGTGATTTATATATATATATATATATATTTTAATGCCTCAGTTAAAAAAAATTTATTATGATACTTTATTGTGACTTCTCAAATTGTGGAAGAAGTCCTAATTGCCTCATAATTGGAATTTTATCTTATAATTGTGATATTTAACTTAATATCTCAAAATTTCAACCTTGTTTCAAATTGTTATTTCAAAATTGGAACCATATTTCTTATAGCTGTGATTTTATGTCTCACAAAAATATCTCTGAATTGCAGCTTAAAATTTCTCTTAATATCATCTTTTTTTATCAAATTGTGACTAAAGTCTCAATTTGTGAATTTATACCTAAAAACTGCATCTATTTTCTTAAAATTGTCATTTTAGATATCTCCAAACTGCAAATTTATTTCTCTATACTAGGATTTTTTTATATCACAATATGACTCTTAAATGCTATATTATATCTCACAATTGTGACTAAAGTCTCAATTTTCATTCATTCATTCTCATAACTGCAACTATATATTTTACAAAAGTAACTATTTTTCATAAATATGATTTTATAATCTCACAGTATGTTTATTTTCTTTCATTGCTGCTTAATATTTCTTAATCATGAATTTATTTAGCTTAATGTTTTTAGTGTCTTTTTTTATTTTTAACTCTAAGGCAGAATTGTGCTTCCATACATACATAAATACACTGTGTCCACAAAAATAAGGCAGAAAATAAGCTAAAAATACCTTTTAAAAAGATCACATTAAAAAAATACCAAAGCTCAGATAATTCAAGTGCTCAACCGACTACACAGCCAAAAAAAAAAAAAAAAAAAAAAACGGTTACAGATCCATCCGTAGATAGATCACTCTATAACCAGGATTCAGTTTCACCTCATAGCCAGCAGGCTTTCACAGTAAAGCTGTGTTTAAGTTAAAGAAAAAAAAAAGCTGTGAAAGACAGATCATCTGCTAAGACAATCACCAGCCATCTCACTAAAATAATGAGTCAGTCCATCAGCCGCCTCCATTTAACCAGTGCTCAACATAATGATACTCACATAGACGTTTGTTTCGCACTGTTTTAATGGCCAGCGCATCCTTCATCGGGGATCGATATTTTTAAAGAATTAATGAGTCAGAAAGTCACCACTCCTGTGATCATTAAAAACAAACCGTGATACCTCATGTGTAAAATTGTGGATATAAATTAGTCTCCAACATTATTTTAATTCTGAAAAGATGCAGTGCTAAACTCATTTATATTTGAGATCTCGTGAGGCCATTTAAAGGAATATTGTGGGTTATGTCTTTTTAGCGGAATGATGCTAACATTAAAAATTGGGGGTTGCATTGAATTGAATTAAATATGCCAGTAAAGACATTTAAAATTTAACAAAAAAATACGATAAAAATAGAAACATTACAAATCTTACTGATAGTGTTTAATGCACAAGCTCAATTCATGGTCTAATCTTTTAGCATGAAAAATATTCTTTAAAAAAAATAAAAAATAAAAAAAAAAAAATATATATATATATATATATTGTTGCCTGGAGCTTTTACAAAAAATAACCCAGAATATTCTTTTAAAGGTTTTGGTGCTTAATGAAATATATGGTTTCCCTCGTTATGTCCTGCTGATGTGACCAACCTTAAGCGCAATAATAATGTGATTCTCCATATTTCATGAAAAAATTCCCATTTGGCTTCCCCTCAAATGATATGTATATTTTTATTGATATACATATATATATATATATAGACATATATTATATATAGGTGTGATAAATGGTATATTATTGCTAAAGCACTAATCACAGAAGTCTGGGATAGCTGCACTTTATAATGCAGAAGGGAAAAAAACATGCAAAAAAGATAAAAGAAAGCGATCAGCTGTTGCTGCAGTATTAGTGAAAACCAACATGGTGTGTACAGTGTAAATGTACATGACTATAATTTTTGTCAGAGATTATCAATGTTTATTTTCTTATGTTTGTGCTGTACATGTATGTGTGGCTGGGGGTTTGTGGGTGTACAATGGCATACTGTAAGTACATATTGTACTGTATTTATTCTTTCAATTTTAGCTGTAGTATCATGCTGGTTTACTGTGTACCAAATGGATGTTTTTTAATTGTGTTTATATTTATTTATGTTCCATTTATAGCCTGCACAGAGTTTTTTTGGTTGTTAAAAGATGTACTTTCGACCTCAAAAGCTTTAACTTTTGATTCCTATATTTTCTCCTCTCATCCCACTTCGAGAGTCATTGCTAAATGGTTTATTTGAATACTGTAGATGGATTTCTTACCAAATCGATGTTAATCCATCTCTTCGAGTCCTTTTAGGGCTTTGAATTCATGACCTTTTACACTGTAGAGACGATGAAATTTAAAGTTTGAATAAAAAATATATTCTAAAGCCTGTGTTTTTTTTTTTTTGACTAGCACTTCACTGATGTGCGCAAACTATGAAAGGAAAGATGTCTTATATTGAACGCTCTCAGCAACGTTTAAAGAGCCCTGCGGCATCTCTGGCCCCTGACCTCTGGAAAATTGTCTGGTTTGCTTTGGAGAACCTGTAAAATATGGGAGAAAGTGACGTGGTGCGGAGTTGGAGGGGATTGGGCGTTCTTCAAGCATCCAGACTGACACTCGATGTCCTGAGGAGAAACAAACGAACAAACAAGCAATCAGAAAAGATGGAGCGATTCGACCAGCTCACATTTATAAATGTCACTCAACAGGGTGGAAGTGGAAAGGCTCTATTTCTATTTCCTCCTTCCCCACATCACAAGAATTCTTTTACGAAGGGAAACACATTCTCCTGCTTTGAGATTCCTTCTTATTTTCTACGGTCTGACAGCTTAACTGTCTCGGTAAAGACTGAAACCAGTGCTGGGAAATAGGCCACCTGGGCTTAAAGTGCCCCTATTATGCTTTTTCAAAAATTATTGTTCATGCAGTGTGTCATGTAGCTGTATGAGAACAGTTGTGACGCTGACAGTGCACGATAAATAAGTTATTGTCTATCAAAAACAAGAGTCGACTCACATTCGCCTACACGAGTCGTCAGCAATTTGAATTTTTCTCTGTTGCCGAGCCACGTCACTAGGTAATATATTTTGCATAATGTCCAACCACGTTCTACGTCGCGAACAGTTTGCCCCGCCCCTAAACAGTACCATTTCCGTGTGGATTACATCCAGTGAAGAAGACCCTGTATCCTGTTAAGAGTTAATTTTGTTTTATATGCCCTTCTGAAAGATGAATCTACAAAGAATGAGTGATTAACATTCATTTTTTTCAACAACAGCTCAGCAGTACAGTCTCTTGTTGTGTTCACGTCATTTTACTGATGACTGCTTTTCCAATCTGGGAGTAACGTTACAACACGATATTTACCAAACGCCTGGTCTTAAAAGAAGGATCAGAGTCCAGTTTATTTGAACCTGCTTCTCCTCTGAACACCTACCTGTAAGTAAGATTAATAATTGAAGAGTATATTTTCTTGCGATCGTATTTGTGTACGTTATGTTGTGTAACAACTCTGCATATATCTTGGTAACCGGATAGCGAGTGATGCAGCTCGACTGTAAATGGAGGGAAGAATCAGGTATTTCCCTGCGGTTTGGTTAGAAAATGCTTAACTTCATGTGAGCGCCCTATTTACATAGGTTTGGCATAATCATCATAACTGGCATTATCCCGCGTGACAGCGTATTTTTGCGGGTTGATATAAATGACAAGTTTTTTGAAAACGGTGTTGTGTGCACAAAGATATTATTAACGGAGGGCTATGTGTAAATGTGGCCTAAGTAATGATAAACGATGGCTGCAGTGTTATGCTTTATGCAATGCTAAAGTTCATTACGTAGAGGTGTGCCCGAT
>JAUCMT010000056.1:115124-127823 GCA_032357475.1 Enteromius thamalakanensis
GGTCTTATATAGACAGGTGTGTGGCTTTCCTAATCAAGTTCAATCAGTATAATCAAACACAGCTGGACTCAAATGAAGGTGTAGAACCATCTCAAGGATGATCAGAAGAAATTACCAGCACCTGAGTTAAATGAGTGTCACAGCAATACTTGATGAATACTTAAGACCATGTGAATACTTCTGAATACTTAAGACCATGTGATATTTCAGTTTTTCTTTTTTAATAAATCTGCAAAAAATGTTTTTCTATCAATATGAGGTTTTGTTTGTACGGTAATGAGGGGGGAAAAAATAACTTAAATGATTTTAGCAAATGGCTGCAATATAACAAAGAGTGAAAAATTTAAGGGGGTCTGAATTCTTTCCACTGTAAATAATACACAAATGCTATATTGAAATGTTTTGTAACGTGTACATTTATAGCTACAGGTAATAGTTGTTATATATTATATAATTCACATATATATAAATTTATACGTAAATAAAATACACAAATAATATATAGAAATATTATATATATACATAGTATATATATTAAATAGTATAGATTTAAGAAATATTGTAATAGGCATGCAGTATATATATATTTAAATATCTTATCTTATTAAATCTGTACACCAATTATTACAGTTTAAGTTTTTTCTTTGTAATACAGAAATCTACAGTATTAATTATTAAGCTGCTGTTTTTCATAATAAAATCATACCCAATAATTAGTTCATACAACTTGTGGGCCATATTATTTTCTAAAGTCAAGAGAGTTTTAATGACACAAAGGTGATTAAATATCAGAATTATAATAAAACATAAAATTTAGTTATTTAACACGCAGATCAATATTTAGAAAAATGTAGGAAGTATAATAGGGTAAAGCAGCTAATAACTGTACCTTTTAGACTTCAGTTTATTTTCCATGAACTGCATGTCGGCACACGTTTGTCTTGTGGTCTCTTTTTGAATGCTTTGACATGGTCATGTTCACACCTAACGCCATAATTACCCACAAGAAACACAACAGTAACCAGGAACTTGGATACGCTTCAGTAACTGCTCAAGGTGACGTTTCACAGCGGCCTTCCCGCTGCCAGCAGCCGATACCTGAACAAAACTTACCAAAAACATTACTTTATAGCTGCTCTTAATGCAAGTCATTGATTTTATTTCTTCTGAAGAATGTGAGGAGAAACATCTAAGGCAAGGAGAACTCCATTAAGCTTTTCAGTTTGAAATGGCAGGATTTGAAATCATCCTCTGGCAGTTTCTCTTTAGTCACGCTGAAGTCTTGCACTGGAAGATAGAAGCATGACGAGAGGAAGGGAACTGGGGGCTTCCCTGAGGCTGTTTGATCCATCTGGTCATTCAGGCATGCATATACTTCCCTTCTCAGAGTCTCAATAAGGAAAGCCCAGAGCAGAGATGCTTTCTGCCAGCGAAGGCTCAGATGCTTGAGTCAGGGAACAGCTGCTGCTGATGGCAGTGAAAAATGAAATTAAATTCATCTGCTTTTACATTTGTAGCGCACTTACTTACAAACCAAATAGCAAATTAATATTGCTGTGGCGACACAGACATATGTGCTTCTGCCAGAGACAATAGTAATTAAGTCTGCGGGTGAACGGAGTACATTTGGTAAAAGTGTTAGTTCTTGGATCCGGACAAATCTGGGCTTGGTTTTCCTTTTTCCATTCCAGGCTTCTGGAGTGTTCATGTCTTCATGGATGGACTTCAGTGGCATGGGGAGAGAACTGAATGCAATTGAAAAACTGATATATTAATTATCGCAAGTGTCATTTGTTTGTGGACTATAATTGTACTTGAATTTACAAAAAGAACCAGTTTGGAGACTTGGTTACTCAGAATTAACTAGTACACTTTATATTTTGTATTTAATCATCTCCTCTAGTATATAAAGCAATAATTTTATGGCACATAGTTATTTAAGGAGCTCTTTAATGTTTCATGTGATCAAGCTGTGATGGTAACCCAGTTTAAGATCCAACATACCCAACTGTTTGCTCATTTTCCCCTCGAGAGAGAATAAAAACACACACCCCAAGACTTCTTTCAATCATTTCTTTACAGCTATTCCAAGAATACATAGATCATTCCAAAACATGAAATTCCCTAAAAGCATAATTTTAAACCAGGTTGCAATTCATTACACTTTCTGATATTAGTGCACCGCATTCAGAATCATCCGGGAGTAGCTATAACAACACACTCATTTTAATATTCAAAGGCAACAGGTAAATTATTTTGATTTATGCACTTCAATAACATGTAAACAATTCTGGAATGTCAACATCATCTTCAATATATGATTTTTGCATGAAAACGCAGCTTCGGTAACCTGAATAGCACAATGATGAATTCAGTCCAATGCAAGAAATGCATCTATTCAGAGTGCATTTATATTTATTTCTACACTAATCGAATGGTTTTTGCAGCAAGGCAGCTCTGATAAGAGGTAAACAGCATTTGCATGGATCTGCAAAAGGGCAGGACATATGAATCGCAAAAATCATATGGATAAAATCCTCACTAGAAAGGTCAGATGATGCAATAAAGCCATAATGTGTGCATTTTCATTTTCCAGGAACTGTATTATTCTTTTGTATTTATATAAACAAAAATGAAAAATAGTTCTCTGTATAAAAGGTTTGGCAATACCGTTTTTCCCTATTATCAAAAATCCAAACGTGGGCCAAATGTACTGATGCCAGAGAAAATTCGGTGAATTCTGGGAGATGTTTGTACAGGGCGACTGCCCCTCTCTTTGGTGCCTCAGTCTCTAAATATGAATCTTGTTGGCTTCTGCAGGAATAAAAGCGTCTTTGGTGGTCCCGTTCAGATAAAAGCACCATGAGAGATTAGGAAAAGTCAACCTTTCCATTTCCTTCAGCATCTGTCTTTTGAGAATTCAAAAACGTCTCCCATACAGCCAAACACTGCAAGAGAACATACACACAAGCAATTTAATAAATAAAACACATGTAATAAATAATTTAATAAAAATAATAAAGTGTGTGTGTGTGTAATATTTAAATAATTGTATTATACTAATACATTCACTAATAATAACTAATATAAGAAAAAAAAATACATAAAATATAAATATTACAAATTAATAAGAACAGATGCCTGTATTCAATAAATAACACACACAATGTTCAATAATTAAGATAATGATATGGAAGTATTATAAATAATTAAATATTATTTAAATATTATAAATATATTAAATGATACCAATTTACAAATATTTTAAATAATATAATTATTAATATATATAAATGATAAAATATCAATTGTACTATTGATAATGCAATACATATTATTTTTATAAACATAATATATTTTTATTATGTTTTAAAAAAAATACATTTATATATTAATTTATTAACCAATTAAATTATAACCAAGTTGATAATAATTATTACTGTATCTTTATTTTATTAAATGTATTTTCCAAAGCAAATGTGATTGCAACGCTATCCATATACAATATTTATATAATTTATACTTTTTTATTTTATTTATTTATTTTTTTTACGTTCTCACATGTTAAAAACTCTAGACTGCTGTAAAATATCTAGACATTTTAACTGACAAGCGCCTGCCATTTGGTTTCCAATTTCATTCACAAGCTGCGGTCGCTCCTCATTCCGAGTGCCATTTAGGTGTCAAGATTCTAAGCCCTTGATAAATGTCCTCACCAGGACTCGTCAGTCGCCGCCCAGGCCCCTAAACACCTCAAACCCTCGGCCCAAACTGCTCTGATGTTTCATAGCAGAACCTCTGGAGGAGTGTTGGCTGCGGCTGACCGACTGTCAAAAGCAGTTAATCAATGCACTCCATCACCACGGGATTCGGACGTGACGTGACCTCGGTAAACGACTTTAGACAGAATGTGTTTAAGGCCGCTGGACCACAGTCGCCCTCCAAATGACACTAGGACAGGGCTATATTTGTCTCACTTCCAAACAGTGGAGTTTAGGGAAACAGTGGACATCTGTGTCACTCAAGTTCAGCATATTAATGAAGCTGTAAATTGTTGAACGCTAATAACAGTTATTTTACCATGCTTTCACTAGTTTGCGCTTCCTCATTCATAGTAGTGTTGGGTCAATAGACGCTGCCATCGTCCATCGCCGATGGCCAATAGACATCACAATGCTGAGCCGGCATCGCGATCCTCCGCCCCGCCACACCAGCAACCAGCTCGCGAAAAACACACTTAATGTATGGCAGCAAATCTATGGCATTAATAAGCGAGCGCATCACTGATGCTGGCGAGCGTGGTAAATCATTTCAGCGAGAGGAAAACAGATGTACATACGCTGAAACGGGGCCCGCGAGCTCTACTAAACAACTAAACACTCCCCCAACTGTAGATTTTTATTTATTTATATAATAAATATATTAAATAATACCAAAAAATAGAGCAAAATTATGAAATAAACAATTATATAATATTCTAATATATCATTATAAAAACATTAAAAACAGACACTAAGGTTCAATAAACAATTTATATTATTATTAGCTTAATCAAGAAACGATAACATTTATATTATTAAATAGTAAATTCAGTAGATATTGAATATAATAAGAAACATAAAGTGATTTTTATATAAATATTATAATTGACAAGACATCAATAATAAAAAAACATTGCAATAATAAATGTATTTAAATTATAAATATATTATGATAAATAAGAAATGTGTTGTTATATTAATGCACACATATTAGAATTAAAAACAGACATCAATGTTCAATAAATAAACAAACAAACTTAAGTTACTCAACTTTGGGATAAATTTAATATTCTAATTTATATTTTATTACAAAATTGTAATGAATAAATCAACACTAATGTGCAATAATACGAATAATTAAGAAAATAACATTATATTAATTTACATATGAAATAGTAAATAAATTAAATATAATAAAGAAATATAAATTTATATCATATAAGTATTATAATAATTATCTGAATTAAATTATAATTAAGACATCAACATTCAATAATTAAATTGATACTAATATAAATACTAATAAATACTAATTTAAATAATATATAACAATACCAATATTCACCAATATTCAATAAATAAACAAAAACAAAAAAAGGTAGGAAGAGAATAACTTTAGAATAACTTTAGGTAAATGATAGAATTCACATTTCTGGGTGAAGCCTCTCTTTAAAGACCATTGACTGACTCTTCTTGGTCAAACGAGGACAAGATAAAATGAAAACGAATGCGTCCCATTTAAAAAGGTGGAAAATACATTATTCTCATCTCAGCGAAGAATGATTTGTCGGCAATATTTCCATCTGTCGTGAGAAAATGACTTCAAGCTGAGAAAACAGTAAATGTGGAAATGCGAGGAAAAAAGAAGAGAAGAAAGAAAAGTTGAACACGGCTAACTTTTACGAACACGTCAGAATCAACAACAAAAGCTGTTCTTGCAATGCAGTGCACATAAAAGACACAATAACACTATAATGAAGCAGAAAGGCACAATACAAACCCATGTGACCATTCCACTGAACACTGACAACCTATTTCAGTCGTCTAGAGAGTCTAAGAGCTTGGTTTGCAACACGTCCCTGTCTGACACACACTTAGTCTCTGTAATGGCTCTTGTGTTACCGGGAGAATCATTACCTCTGATGCCAGTCCAACCGCTCTCAGACAAATGTGGCGCTAATCAGGCAGCGATGCATGAATAATAACAATCATCAACACAGACACACCTGAGACGTAACTGTGAACATCAAAAACATTGTGTTTCAGCTGCAGGAATAGAGACGCGGTCGTAGGGCTTGAGATGTGAATTTTTAAAGATCAGTTGCATCAGCTGTAGGTAACAAGTGGAATGTTTCTGTGGTCTGTGTCTGATGACTGGCTGAATTATATCTTACATTTAATGACAGCTTCCTCATCTTTGCTATCGTTTCGGCTACAGCCTTGTTGCTATGGCATCTCCATGGCAATTCTCTGTAGTTGCCATGTTGCAGTACATGGCTGCAGTGTTTTTTTTTTATTAAGCGGCATGCAAATGTTGAACATCCACCCACACCATTATGCAGGGTTACACTGTTCCTTATATTAGAGTTTGCATTGTTACAGCTTAACGATGTGTACAGGGAGGTCAAATGCAAATGTCTTTATGATTCAAAAGCAAATGGAAAAATATATAATAATTCATATTATACAGTAGTACAGTATTCAGTAGTGATGTTTAGAGCTCCTCTAAAAAGATAAAAAAGCTGAAAAAAATATATATATTAAAAATTCTAATATAAGAATATAAGTATAATATAAAGAAGTATTTTTTTTAAATGTAAAAGAAATTATATAAAAAGATATAAATACAGATAATTATGATATTCATAAAACTTATGTAAAAGATTAAATATTTTAATAGTAATAATAAAAGAAAAACATGATAACTATAATATATAATTAAATATTGTAATATAATAAAATAATTTATAATTATATTGGGTTTCACAAAAGAAAAAGTCATACAGATTTGGAACCAATAATAAATATTAACAAGCAAATATATTTAATAATTATTTGAAAGTTTTGGGTGAATTATCTACTACTATCTGAGTACACTGCTTGACCCCTGCAGCTGAAAAAAAAAATGAAAATGAATGAGTCACAATCTGAGGTGGAAATGCATTTTTCTCATCTCAGCAGTGAACGACTTGTCTGCAATTTTCTCAACTGTCGTGTGAAAATTACTTAAACTGGGAGAGGGTGCAAGGAAAAAATGAACAGAGAACAAAGAAAAGCTGAAGATTAGCAGTATTAGTAGAGCACTATTTAGTGCTGGGAAAAAAACACTGATTCAGTAATTGTTTATTAATAAGTCCGAGCAATTCTAAAGTAACTTCAACCTCCAAATTACCAGTCTGGGACAAATACACTAAACACATCTTTTTCTCAACAAATAATATTAGCTGCATAGCAATGTGCTCCACATTTTTCTGGTGTGTAAATGATCACATGCTTTAAATGCATAGTTCACCCAAAAAAAATAATTCTGTCATTAATTACGATTAAAGAAACAAATCAAATATAATTTATTAATTATAAAAATAAGGTTGAACCACAGATGGACTATTTTGATGATGTCCTTAATACCTTTCTGGGCCTTAAATGTGGAAGTTGTATTGCTGTGTATGGGAGGGTCAGATTTCATTAAAGATTTTTTTATTTGTCTTTTGAAGATTACTAAAGGTCTTATAGGTTTAGAATGACATGTGGGTGAGTAATTAACCATGCAGACAATTTTCATTTTTGGGTGAACTGTCTCTTTAAGATCATCCGTCTCATTTAGATCAGCATATAAATCTATCACAAAAATCACCAAATAAGGTCGCTCTAAATTTAATAAGGTCCCCAACACCAGCGGTCTACTATGCAACACTATCTGCTTCCACACCTATGTCTGGCCACATTTTCTAGCTTGGATCTTCTCTTAATAACAGTTATCCCCACAGACCAATGCTGGTGAAGTTCTCTTACACAAACACATTTTCTCATTCCTCCACCTACTCTGTTCTTTTTTTTTTTTTTCTTACACCTTATTCTCTTTCAGGTCAGTGTTTGATGCTGTCAGGCTCTTCCTTCCACATTAAATAAAAATGCCTCTTTGCCTGGAGGTTACATAAAAAACACACATGTGAGGCACTGGCTGTCTGCAGGGCCCTGGGAACATGCAGTTTTTATTTAGATTTCTTCCTTCAGTTTAGTTTTAATGGTACCTCAATAGGTAATTATAATAATGTCATGTTCAACTACACGTCATGTGGACAATTAAATAATAAATATGGCACTGCATGCTCAATTTAACAGTAAATATTCTGATATCTCAAAGGCATTTATGATTCAGCAGTATAGACTGGATTAACTAGAACAACAGGATGGTGGATTAACCATAATTTAGAATTTTTTAAAATATATTTCAGTTTTAATTTGAGGTTATTTGGATCATGTACATGAGACATTCATTTTCATTATAATGATAATTATAAACTTAAAATAATAATAATAATTTTTTTTTTTTTACATACTGCAAATGGGTAGTTGACAAATGAAAATGCGACTGTGTCCTATGGTGTGACAGCAGAAATGTAAAAAATAAACTTAAAAAATATATCTTTATTTATTTATATATTTTTTTTCAAATGTTACAAATAGCTTTAGAGAAGTTTATCTTTAATGTTCGATTTTTTATTTTTCTGCCACACCATAGGAAGCATTGTTACATCAACTACCCAAATAAAATATTTTTTTAAACAAAACAATTTCATATTTGGTGTCATTTCTAAAAATAAACTATTTTACAGCATTACCCACTGTAAGCAAGTCGGTTTATTATTTTATATTTTTTATCATATTAAATCGGCCCCTAAATTTCACATACAAAACAAAAAACCTAAAAGAATAATTTACTTCGATTTAATTCACTTTGTTTAAAAACGTTCATATTATAGTGAAAGTTATTTGTTTTTCTTTTACAAAACGCTATTCTGACTTATCTTTCACTGCTGGTTTTTGCCAGTTTCTGTCTGTAGTCAAAACTACTTTGAAAGTGCAGCTTGCAAAACTATTCATTTAAAGTAGCTTCCCCAACACTAGTGTGAGTGACAGTTCTTGTACAGGGAGGCTTTTTCTGAGTCTGTTTGCATCTAAAATTTCCCATTGGTTGTCTTTTCAACCTCTCTAGAGACCAAACAGAGAGTTTGTCATTTGCATTATCGCTATAAACTCATTCATCTGTTTCTGTCCAACAGCAGACTGTTTTTCTAGGTCCTCTAAGGGCACGCACGGCAGGTAACCAAGATCACAACATCTCTAAAACTTTAAAACACTTTTTCCTATGCTTTTCATTTTATTTTATGCTACTGTAAAACACCTTCAACTCTGAGGTCGTAATTTACAGTTTAAGGCTGAAAAGCAAAAGAAGAGCGCTTTAAAAAAAATAAATTAAGCAGTGTACCGGCTTATACGCATCCAATCTACCGAGCAATGTCAACATTTATAGACTTGGAGTGCAATTACTTGTCAGCAGGGATAAAAATGAGATACTACCACCCTCTGCTGGCACATATCCAGGGCGGCTGTGCAAATGAATGCAGGCAGATGGCCACAAGCATCCCTCTAAAATCTGTTGGCGGTTTGTCCAATCTTCAACAGGGATCGTTTTTTACCACCTCATACTGTAGCTGTGAATGTTTATCTCTCATGCCTAAAATTTCTCAATTGCAGCATTATTTAAAGCTTGATGAAATTTAGAGCAATAACCAACAACCTCAAGCGGCCTATTGCTTTTATAAAATGCCAACAACAAATTTAGAAAAAGGTACCAAAAATGTGATCCATCACAAAAAAAAAAAAAAATATTTAGGCTAAGCAAGCTCACCTTTTCGTAGTAGCTGACGTTCCTCTCTGCTGTGTCGACGAAGGCTGTTCGTAGGTCAGTTCTCATGACCTTTTGCCAGCGGGTCCAGTCACTTTTGAGTGCGTTATTTGCCCACTCCATCCGGTTCTCAGCTTTATCCAGGTCATCTTTCATCTGAACACACAGGGATTGGTTGGTGAGCATGGTCCAGTTAGCCTCTGCCATTAAATGTCATAACTAGACCATCAGGGAACCAAACAGCTTCATTCTCTATTGAAGGCCATTCACAAGTATTCAGGTAATTATTTAGAAATATGTTTAAGTTAGAAAATAAAGCGTGGAGTTAGTTTTTCTAAATTCAGTAGTAGAAAGCAAGTCAAATTTGAATATTAACTATGCATTCTTGTTAGTTTTGTGAATTGGTATGTTTCATCACGCCTCAAAGGAATATAGAGAGACTACTATCAGTGTAAATAGCTTCAGGTTTCTTAATTATATCTCCCAAGGGTAGCATGTACAGCATGTCCTAGTCTGCGTCCGAAATCGCATACTGCTTAAGTAGGTACTACATTTAAAACCGAACGTACTACTCAACCGTTAAAACAGTAGGTACTATATAGTATGAATGTGGGTAATATGAATGGAACTGGAACTCACATGTCACGCGTAGTCACAACAGCGCGACAATTTAAACTTTCAATAAGTCATCCGTTTATTTAGATTGTGTTAAAGAAGTGTAATTTAATCACAATAAACAACATTTTCTTCCTGAGGTGCTTACACTTAAAATGAGCCGCGTCTTCACTTTCCGCATTTTTTTTATATGACGCCTCCTCTCCCGGAGCCTTATGGGATAGAAAAGTGTCCATGGTATGCTTACCAGAATAACTTCCGGCCAGAATTTGGCCGAAAGTAGTAGGTCATCCAGGTACTTCTCGCCTACTGAATTTCGAATGCTATGAATTCGGACATACTACTCGCCTCGCATGCTGTTTTTCGTCTACTATATAGTAAGGAAGTAAGCGATTTCGAAATAGCACACTTGTTAAGAAGGTACTTTTAAAATCTACCCAACCATTAAAAAGTACGTTCTATATAGTATGAATGTGGGTAGTATGAATGGAATTAATACTTAATTTAAATTTAATTTAATTCGCATGCCAATGCAATTTACCTAATGCCAACATAATTTTCAAACCTTTCCAAAAGATAGTGGTGGTCGGAAGAATCAAATTCAGCACAAAGTAACACTTACAGAGAGATGAAACCACGATTGGATGATATAACCTTCTATTCAAAGAATCAGTAAAAAATATAAGCAAAACTTTTTCAACTTTGATAATAATAAGAAAACACAATAAAAGGTCCAGCTATTTATTAGTTGGAAATCTGTTACTTATTCTGTTGAAAGGGCTCCATTAACATTTTACTAAGAACTAATCTAATTGGGTCTGTTGTTTCAACACTAAACAAGCCTCATTCTATAGGATTTTCTTTGGACAGACTTGTCGACTAATCCTCCAGATGACATACTGACTAACCAATATTGAAAATATGTAGTTTTGCGGATCACTAATCCTGACTCTAGAGATGACAAGTCATGTAGCTCTGAATGGACAAGTTAAAACCAAGATGGCAATATTATCAGAGTAGCTCTTCTGCCATCAGAATGCTGACATACAGCCGTTTTTAGAGCGTTGTAAAAACTTTCATTACTGAGGAGAATAACTCCTGTAAGGTCCTGCTGAGCTTGCAGGAATAAATTTGATATGCTGATATCAACTAGATCGGTCACTGTAATTAAGTTAATTTCATTCTTGGCTCCCAGCAAGTTGTCTCAAAAGTCTTACAGAGTTGTTTAAACATTGATGTTAAGTGTATCTGACAGATTTGAATCTGCCTTCAAATCAGACAATCATATTTGTGAGTTTTTCATATTGACTCGCCTCCAAATTCATTGATCTCCCTATGCTACTTTTCAAAAGCTTCAGGTCTGTACGTTTTTTAAAAACGGTTATTATAACTTCAATTCAGCAAAGATGCATTAAATTGATCAAAATGTAAAATAAAAGATTAGAAATGTTAAATGTACAGTTATTCTGAGCGTTCGAACCATCAAAGAATTCCGGGGGAAAAACAACAACAACAAAAAAAAACACAAAAACAGCATATTATAGTGATTTCTGAATAATTCAGAACATTCAGTTTTGCCATCACAGGAATACATTTCTAAATATTTTAAAAACAGTTATTTTAGATAGCAATATTTTTATTATTATTATTTTACATACTGTTTTTGCAGTTGTTATCCAATAAATGCAATTGAAATTAAATTAAAACTTTTATTTTCCACCCCCTCCAATTATTCCAGGGGTGTTGACAAACTTTTGGCCATAAAGTGTATATTTAGAGCATCTGTAGCCTCCGATTGGCTCGCAAGGTGGCTGTTAACAACTCTATCCTACTCTGTTTAGTGCAATGAGCTCTCTAGGGGTGTCTAAACATAGAGAGAGATGATCAGGAAACATTCCCAGTGATGTCTGGAATGACAAGCCTGTGGGAACAGTGGCATGTCAACTCAGTGGGCCAAGAATGAGAGGAACATTTAAGAAAGACGGAGCAAGCTGTTTATTGACAGGTAAGCTAATGAAGGTCAGAGGTAGCTGTCTGTTAGAGCTCCATCTCATTTCCGTTGTAGCGTGTGTTCGTGTGAATCAGATGTGAGGAGGTCTTGTGGAACAGCAGTTGTGTTTATAGAGTGGACATAATGCTCTAGGGATGGGAAGTTGTCTTTAGCCACGTCACGCTTCTGACAAGCAGGCCAGATCATTAGTTCCGCTGAAATGATGTTGCTGCATATTTATACACAAAGCCAAACAAATGTACTCTAACATCCACTCTTAAAAAAAATGAATTAATAATCTTGCTTCACACATTCATGTTTGTCAATGCTAAAATAAGTTTTTCATTTATTTAGACCTATTGGTGAGAGTTTATCATAAATACATGATGATTTGCCACTTGTTTATAGTGACCTTTACTGCCCTCTACTGGATAGAAAGCACATGATGGCATACTTTAGTATTTTTCTCATTAATTTAGTAAAAGATATGACAGGAAATTATGTGGTAAAGAGAAAGCAGCAGGATGAGAAAGTAACGCAGACCGGGCAGTGTTTCCCACAGGATTGTAAGAGACTTGTGGCGGCACGTGACGTCACATTAATTAGCATACACATGTGACGTCATTGCGTCAGTTTGCGTTTAG
>JAUCMT010000056.1:127923-140936 GCA_032357475.1 Enteromius thamalakanensis
CCCTTCCTCCTCCAGCAGTATGGCAACATTTCGGCTACCCGGTGAAGATAAAGGATGCCACTTCCCAAAGTGACTAGAGTTGCTATGTTCGCAAACGAACTGATTCTTTTGAACGGCTCATAAACATGAATGATGGGATCCGAGTCGTGGCTGAGGGGGGAGCAGTTCTTTCTGACGATCTTTTTTTCCTATGCGTGTTTCACACAGATGCACACACATGAGCTCCTCTGCGAGACAGAGCAGTTATAGAGGGAGGGGCGCACCCAGCGCAGGGGTGTTTTTTAAAGGCTATTTGAAAGGAATGGATCGCTTTTTTTCTCCCACAACCTACGGAAAAAAAAAAATCGCGATACAAAGCGTATCATGGGTCAAAATTCGTGATATGAACCGAATCGTGGGTGTGGTGTATCGTTACAGCTCTAGTAGGCATAATAAGCAAGACTTCTGCCTACACCTTTTTCAAGAAAATGTTTGTTTGTTTGTTTTTTGTAAAAAGTTTGTGAACTGAAGACCGAAATAAAACTATATTGATTGATATACATACATACATACATACACACACACACACACACACACACACATACATACACACATACATACATACACACATACACACATACATACATACACACAACTATAACAATCCCTCAACGCCAAACCTATAAAAAATAAAAATTCTAACTGAGGGTTTGCTCAGCCTGATGGGTATGTTGCAACTGACTCTGATCTCCAAGAACATATTAGCATACCTTACCTCAACACGCCATATGATTTAATGTTTCATTCAAATATGTAGCACAAAGTGAACGGGGAAGTCTGAAAAAGGTCACATGCAACACACCTTGATTCCATGAGAAAAAGCGTACTATACTAACAAGCTCGGTGGAGTGAGATATTAGGCGGCTATCCACTCAAAATAGCAACAGCATGTTAGACAGCATTTTAGGAAGCGTAAATGTTGACATCACGCACCACGTCATTCAAACATAAAGCCACATGCTGGCCTAAACTAAGCAAAAACGTGTGAAACAAAGACAAGGCGAGAACACACCCTCATATCAAGGTGTGGTCGTCTCAGAAAAACCATGTCAAATGAACCCTTGAGTAGATAAAGCCATAAGAAGCTAGTCAGGCCAAGCCCAAGCACTAAGGGGGAATGTTACCTCCTTAATCTCGCCCTTAAGTTTCTGTTGTTTCTGCTGTTTGACCTCCTCAGGGGATCGTCCCACCAAGCTGTCCCATGCTAAACTCAGCACCTTAGATTCCTTCAGTGGACACATGAGCAATTGAAACATGAATATGAACACGTCTGGACTTGAAGTCAAAAATCCAGTTTACTGCGAGAATAACATCACACTAAGTATCCAGAAATGCTATATTGGGTTTATGCTAGGATACTGGTGGTGAAATCCCAGCAGGCCATCAACTAGTAGTTTTTGTAACATAACATAGCTTTAAACTCCAGCAAACAGAAGCAATGATCAAACACCCTCACCTAGAATTACGTTTTAGTCAATTGCCTCTTTTGTGTAAATGAACATGTAAAAAAATTAATAAAAATGGTATTTTATTGGTGCTCTAGGTCTGTCTGCTGTTGATCGTCATTTAACTGCAATAATAAATATCATCTAACATTTATGTAAAAAGATATTCAGAGTACTTAGTGTAAAAAAATTAATACTATATATATATATATATATATATATATATATATAATATTTATATAATATTTTTTTATAAGAGCCTTTATTAAAAAACAATATTTGCCACATAATATTTACATTTAATATTTAAAAATAATTAATATTTAAAATTAATATTTTATATTTAATATTTAAAATTTAAATTTTTACAATTTACTCCCCCACACAATAAAATAATCATCATACATTTAAATAAATAAAAAATATATATACTGTGTATATTTTTTAACTAGTTGAAATTGTGTAACATGTAACTTCCCCTAAGTACAATTTTCAAGTACAGTCCCTTCTATTACTTACTTTTCAATAGTTCCTTAATGCAAGATTTACACAATGATCCAAAGCAGAATGTAGACAAGCATTTTTGCATAAGGACCATATTCAAATTTATTATATGGATTTTTGTTTTTTCCACACACTGGAAGTGAGCGCATCTGAGGCATATAGTTCTTTGGTTTAAAAAAAAATCATGCCATTGAGGATACCTTCTCATTTTAGAAATGGTCTTTTGTAGTAAGTCAGCAGGGACCAGGCTCAATCAAAGCACATCATTAAATTGACAAGAAAGCCGTGATGCTGCTAAGCTTCTCTGGACAGCATTGGTACTTTGTCCATTAATGCCCTTTCAGAGCGTTCAAGCATCCTGCCCCTGATATTTGATGGAATTGACAAAAATAAACTCAAACAACCAAAGAGACTTAAATATGGCAATATTAGCTTGGGCAATACGAGTAATATTTAAAGGCGTCCTACTTTAAGAGTGGTCTGGCTTTAAGGGACATCTACAGCGATCTGGAGATAGTCGTATAATCTCTCTAAATTCCTTTCACAGCTGAAAACTCTGCGCTGTCTAATTAAAACCAGGAAGACAGCTAGAGCTCGATTTTATTAAAAATAATCTCCATGAATTTTCAAAGGAGCACTGGATGGATTATGTGGAGAACTGAAAGAGTCAATAATAAACCCACCGTGTCTCTGTCGGCCTTCTTCGTGGCAAGAGCTTCAGTCTTCGCTTCGAAATCCGCCTGGATGTTGTCTCGCCTCCTTAGTACCGCCTGAAAAGCCATGATCAATACTCATGAAGTATGAAAATTGTGATCAATATATTTTAATGAAATTTAAGGCTGGATGAAATATGTAATAAGCCTCGGAAAAACATAACGCTGGTTGTATTGATTTTAGCTTTGCATCAGATGGGATGAAATGCAGCAACATCATATCAATTCAAACATGATTTTTATACTAGCAGGTCATTTACCTTGAAAACAATACAACAGAACATTTCATTTCACCGAAACAAATGAATAACATTCTACACTTTCACTTATGATGATGCCATTCACTCTGTACCATATGCCTTTTATTTGATTGATTTTTAAAGCAAAACAAGATTTTGATGCTCGTTCAGATAAATTCATACAGTACTGTTTAAGATTTTGTGGTTGGTATGATTGTTTTATTTTATTTTATTTTTGTCTCTTATAATTATAAAGTTATTTGATTAAAAATACAGTAAAAATTGTTTTTTTGAACAATTAAAATAACAGTATTCCTGTTTATATTCAAATATACATTAATTCTTGTGATGAAAAAGCTATAATTTTTTAGCATAATTTCTCCCGTTTTCAGTATTACACGATCCTTCAAGTATCATTTTAATACGCTGTACTGCTGCATAATTCTTTTGTAACATTACAATTGTCGCTACTGTCACTCTTGATCAATTTAATGCCTCCTTGCTGAACAATAGTTTTTTTTTCTTTAAAAATATGATCTTTTTTGTGTTCTGCAAAAAAATTTAATAAAAAAAATCATACAGGTTTGGAATAATATAGAGGTTGATTGATTGAACAATATATTAATTTTGAATATTAAGGTGAACTATTTCTTTAAGAAAAACAAATCAGAAGCATTTTGTCACTCTACCTTGAGTGTGTCAGCGCAGAGGACATACTCATGAAGGACGGGAATCAGGTGATCATTGACATGATTGACCTGCTCCTCTGTCTCCTTGCAGCATCTGTCCACACAGCCTGCCACGTTCTTCAGGGACTCGGCCAGCTCTTCCTCTGACTGTGACCACAGCGCGTATGTCGGCCCACACTCCTTCAGCTCCTCCAGGTACTCTGTAACAACAACAGCAGCTGGTTTATGCATCATATCCATATCTATAGCAGCTATAGTCCATGCAAATACATTTACTTTAAAGTGCCCCTATTATGGACTTTTTAAGTCTTTTCAACACAGCTCTAAATGAATGAAAACATCCTGCAAAGTGACGTCAATATGAAACATTAGCATATTATAAGACAATAACATGTTATTGGGGACTCCAAAAACCAAAATAGCTTTCATAACCCATTATAGAGATTTCAACCAGAATTCACTGAAAAGTGTGTAAATAAGACAAAAATAATCCAACCTTTCTGCTCTCTGACGATCCTTTGAGTAACTTTATCAAGCGAGCTGATCTTCTGACTGAAGGCATCCACATACTCCTGCATTTCTGTGAACTCCTGAGGCCGGTTTCTGACTCCTCTGACCGCAGCAGCGACGGCTTTGACCGTATCCCCCATCCGGCTCAAAAACCCTGGACCTTGTTTTTTATGAGAGGTCAACTCCTGCAGAGGATCATAGAAGCGGTACACGATGTAACTGAAGAGACTACAGCAAAATCCTTTAATTCTAATGGTTGAAAATGTTCATGGTCGGTCAGTAATGGGAACGCCAGTGCAAATAGCTGATAAAACTGTGAGCGTGTATCATAACATATAAAGCATTAAATATCCAAAACAGCTTCCTTTATTATGACTGCAGGGAAGTGGGGAGCTCTTTATAAACTACTTATCTTAGAGGTCACTCAGCCGAGGCTACATACAGAAACTGTCCCATTATCTGTGTGCATTTAACATAATCCTCTTATAAAGCAAAACTGAGATCACATATAGTGAACACACTGACCTTCAGTGTTTATCAGGGTAACGTGGGACTGTGTGTGTGTGTACAGACAGGTTTTAATGTTCTTATTAGTAAGAAAACGATGTCTCTGATAGACAAGCAAAACCTTCCACTGGAATATCAACAATAAATATATGTATATAATATATATTTTAGGGCTGGGCGGTATATAAATATTTCTTATTTGTATATAAATGCACACACTTGCATTTATATATTTTAAAACAATTTACATGTATTTATTTGAATATACATATGCATGTAAATACATGTAAATAGTTTCAAAATATATAAATGCATGTGTGCGTATTTATATACAAATTTGTTTATATTAAATATAACATTTTTCATAAATATATCAATGTACATATGTGTATTTATTTAAACATACACAGTACACCCACATATACCAAGCACACAAAAACTAGTACTTACAGCACTAAATAATAGTAATGACAATTAAAATATACATAAATGCATTAATAAATAAAGGCTAAAAAATAATCAATGAATGAGAAAGGAATTAATAGAAATACATATAGATACATGAATCAAATAATTCATTATATTTAGAAATTAATTAATTCTATGAAAAGTAAAAGAAAATACATAAACGCATAAATCAAATGTATAAAAATAAACTGCAGATAATATGTAAAAATAGAAAAAAGAAAAAAAAATTAATTAATATAAAAATTTATGCTTACTGTATAAAGTACTTGTATAAAATTTATAGGACAGATTTATAGATAAATAAATATAACTATAAATATAAATAATAATATATAAATAATTAATAAAATGTACAGATAAATTTAATTAAATGTATAAAAATAGATAACTGAATAAATAAATGAAATGTATATAATGTATAAACATATATAAATAGATAACTAAATATATAAATAGATATCAATCGATCTTACCCCAGATTCTGCTGTGAGAAAGATCTTAAAATCCTCACTGCTGGAGAAAATGGGATGTTCTGCTATTTTGTTCAAAAACCTGTGCAGCGCCCTCCTCCTCGTCTCGATGAAATCTTCATTAAACCTCTCCACCATTCCTTTCATCACAAACTTCTCAGGCAGTGGCTGATGGGACGCAACCAAATCAATGTTTTATGAGAACCAAAGACATTTTAAACTGACCTGCCTTAATTATTTAGATAGGGGAATGGAATTATGTCAAATTATAGCATTACTTTAAAAATAACAACTTTACAAGCATATCCCATGAAAAAAAAATCATATTTCAACCCTCCTTATCCCATAAACGTCCATAATATGTTCATTCTCACACACACACTCTTCACCTACATGAACAATAAGCGTGGGATGAGCTTCTTCCAGACGTCCCTTTAACCACAGGAAGTCCTGGTATCGTCTTCGCACCTCAAACTCACTGGAGTCGAACTCGCTCCGTGTGGTCTGCATGAGGAAGAATGATGGATAGGATTAGAGAATTATTCACAGAACCTGACTTGGTGAGTTTGTGCTCGGATCAGTACCTTGGTCACAACCCTGTAGGTTATGTATGTCTCAATAGCCGTTATGTAACTCTCCGGGTTATCCACTGTGACAAAAATATCTTTAGCGTCAGCATCTTCTTCTTCAAACTTGTACTGGTTTATCATTGAAGCAGGGGAGGTCTGCATGGAGGTATTGAAAGAGCTGCCGTCTGTTAGAGTTGTATTCTACAGAAAAAACAAAATGTGCATAAACAGCACGAGTGTTTAGACATCAAGCAAACAACACGTGCAATTTACGTGCTTTCAACCAACTCAATGTGGATTGGCTTGCAACTACATTTTATCCGGTATGGTACAATGCTCATAAAAATAAGAATGTTTGTGTTCTTTAAAATACCATGGAGAATTACAAATAAATAAAGAAAAATGCAAAAAAAATATAAATAAATAAATTAAAAATGTGTGTTTTTCTCCATTTATTTAGTTTAAAAAGTAAAACTTTAATATTGTAAAATATTATTCTAATTTAAAATAACTATTTTAACATCTGTGTTTTCAGCATCACGCGTCTTCAGCGTCACATGATTATTTTGATATGCTGTTTTGACGCTCAAGAAACATTTCTATTATTATCAGTGTGTTGAGAAGTGTTGTACTACTTATTATTTTTGTGAAAACTATGCCCATTTTTTTAGGATTCTTTATTAAATAGGACGTTCAAAAGAACAAATGGGTTTTTTTGAAAGTGAGAAGTAAACTTGATTTGATCCTGCTTCTTGAGCTGAAAACCAAAGAAATTATGTTCCTTCAAGGCTCTTTGATAATAAGAAATTTGAAAAGTGATTTTATGTCCATAGAAAGCATATTAAATGTAAGTAAAGTGTCTACTTTTAAGGTGTAAAATAGGTTTTGGGAAAATAAAAGGTCAAAATTTGTTATATATATATATGTTATAAATAGATTTTTGTTGTAAATATGCCTGACAAAATTATTATACTGAATTATACTTTAGTAAGTGTTTTCTGAAAATCATGGGAAAATGTATTATATTTGTTTTTTGCTCCGAAAAACAAAAACATATTTGCAATGAAATTAAGCAGAAAACTTTGAGTTTTAAGGTGGGAGAGTGGTTACAACAACATTGTGCCATAACACTGTATCATTATAACTGGACGTAATATTGCCACAAGCTTGATTTGAGAGCTGTTTGTGTTTTGATCACAATGAAAGACAAACATCTGATTTTCCTACTGTCTTGCTATCTTTTTCTGGTCCAAACACTGACGCATGCAAATCCCTTTCGCTTAGCCACAGCTGCTGGGAAAGAAGCCTGAGCGCCCGTTTCCTGTCATAACAAACTGGCCTGTAGTCAGCACAAACTGCACTGCTGCTCTACCCAACAAACATTGCACTTCCATGCATAACCATTCTCCGCTGATACCAACTACACAGTTAAACAGAACTGCATACATCTCAACTACCGACGAAAGTACGTAACAAAGTTTAATCTGAACCGTTCAAAGGTTGCATCCGAGTATCTGCCAGGGCACTCTAACTAACTATTAGGTGTTCTCCCCGGTAGTTTTGGTGTTCTAACTGTTGCTAGGCACGGCTAGGATGTTCTGCCTAGTTATTAGGGTGTTCTGACTGCTTTATAGGAACTTTATGGGTGTTCTCCTTAGATACTAGGGTGTTCTAGTGGTTTGGAATTGTTGCTAGGGTGTTCCAAATGTTTGCTGAGAAATGTTAGGGTGTTTTGTCTAGTAGCTAGGAATTGTAAGGGTGTTCTGCCTTGTTTTTAGGGTGTTCGAACTGTTGCTAGATGTTGTTAGGGTGTTTAAACTGTTGCCAGACATTACTAGGTTGTCTTTGTTATTCTGGCTTGTTGCAAAGTGCCAGGTGCTATTATGGTGTTATAGTAACTTATGGTATTTGTATAGTTTGCTGGGAACTGTTAGGGTGTTCTGCCTGTTTCTATGTGTTCTCGCACGTTGGTAGGGGGTTACTAGGTGTTGCTACGGTGTTCTAATTTTCGGCAGACATTGCCAGGTTACTGTAACTGCTTGAATGGACTACACTACAGACTGTCGACAGACAGGAGAACTGACTGACAGACACAGTCAGACGGATTCGTAAGATTATGTTCGCGACAGTGAGACGATAAACTCAGATAACAGATGTGTAACTTACTGAGCTGTTTCTGACTAACGTTATTTATAACTAATCAAACAAAGTTTAAAGTAAAAACTCAGTGGGGGGAAAAAGCTGGCATGACAGCGCCTGATCGCTGACCTTTGGAACTTCAGATCACAGCAAAACACCAAGAACTCAGTGAGAAGTTGAGATTTCTACGCCATTGCTTACGAAGAAAAGATATCAACTGGTTATGTTTCTGTTTTGAACACGCAACCGATCGAACAGCTCGCGGTCGATCTCAATTGAAACCAGTTGATTGTGAATTACCTTACTGAAAACTTCCAAGTCATCGTCTTCGTCTAGATCTAATATCTGCCCGCTGATGTCTGTCGGAATCGCAACCGAAGAACCGCCCGATGACACGGCGTTGTCGACAACAGATCCACTCATCGTTGCTCAAATCGCTACTTTGTTACAAGTTTTCTGGACTTCATCGGGTTTTCCGCACCAGCTCAGCCGAGGCGGATAAGGCTCTACTGCGCAGAATCGGAAACCGCGCGCCTTGGAAAGGGCCGAGGGTTGAGCCCTGCGGGACGCCCACGTGAAGGACTGTGTTTACGGTATTTGGCTTGAGGTTATGTTTTTTTTTTTAGGCCAACAGCTCTTGCCTTTAAAGGTTATTTACTTCTGAACCGTGCAACAATAGTGATAAGCACCAAATGAGTGTTTTTAAAGTTTAAAAGGCTTATACGTGTGTGTCCTGCATAAGTATTAGTGGGGATGAATCTCTATGATTATGGAGTCCTGTAACCTAAGTTTACTAAAGTGTGCGTGTGTAAACCAACATTTACGTGCATAGGCTAGCTTACTACCAATATACAATAAATCCTATTTAAAAACTGCAGTAATAACAAGACCATGTAATATGCAAGCGTCTTGAAATATTAGATTAAATACATTCCCATTCATTCACATCAGTATATGCATGCATTAGTTTGAGGTTTGTAAAACTGGCACTGAATCCATGCTATGTCCTTTTCCAACCAGCAGATGCTACTGTTGCTCAATTTAAATGCCTTTGCAATGTGGCACATCTCATAATTAAGACTTCACATGACAGTTGCAATTACAATTCTATATAGCTGTGCAAACACTCAACTATTTTGCTGTGTGAGACTGTATTATGGGACAAAATCGGGCATATCTAATAAGAAACCTATTAGGAAACATCTAATTGGGGACATGCCAGTCAGACTATATTAAATTGACGCATTTATCATGAGACCGCTCTAGTCATTAATATAAAATATTCTGCCACAGAATTCCTCATTAGTTGTCAGTTATTTCATTTATTTAATCAAATAACGACCATCCCCTTGGATATAATAAAAGTAGGACTTGATCATGTTTCTTTGAATTTGGACTTATCATCAAATATAATGCTTTACGTTCTTTAATTTTGTACTAGATATCGCTTTATATGTATATTACATTATGTTGTATGAAACTAAATCAAGAGCTATTCTATAGCGTGCATCCGGATAAAATAATACAGTTTCAAACCCGAATCCCCTCTGCATAAGAACTCTTGCATTATAAAGCATATCAAGTATAAGAACATCTGTAGAAAGGGCAGGCCTTACGCATGCCTGAACCAGGCAGCTGTAGCTCTAAGCACAGAAAAGGTCAGCCCCACCCCGATCACATTAGCGTACTGTCATTTTATATCATTTGCTTTCAAACCTGATTTAAAGCTGAATCTATAGGCCCCTTTTTCTCATTTTGATCAAAGACTTTCATAACCGTGTCACAATATCACTCAGTATGATGCATGAGTTGCTGTGGAACGATCTTTATTTAGCCGTTGCGTTGAGAATATTCAATGCACGCTATTAATTAAAACCGTTTTAAATGTAAATGATAAATAGCCTGTTGGAAAGTCTTTGTAAGGCAGAATATAGGAAGTGTGTTATGTAATATGCTACTGATATAACCTCATTAGATCAAATTCAGTACAGACCACACCCATTTTGACTTGCAAGTCATGGCTAAATCTCACAGAGCTGTAACCACCGTATATATAGTGTTTGTGCGACTGTCTGTGAATGAACAACATCCTGGCATCCTGCACAAATTTGTGGCACTGTCCCAAATCCTTCCTCTACCGACCTCCATCAACGGCAGATAATAATTACATCAGCATTACCCCACAACAATGGCGTACATAGATCAGCTCCTTTCAAATTACATTTCCTTCCTGTTGGGCCCATTAGCGTTGTCGACCAGACCATGTTTTTTTTTTTTTTAAATCCACTATTGCTGTTGTTTCTGAGTGCATTTGCCGCAGAGAATTTCGACAGTTCGTTAAAACCCCACTGGATGTCCCTCAGATGTAGAATAGGCTTGATTTGGGAGAACCGCTTGCTAATCTGCAGCGTGCCATAATAAACTGTTTTGGCAGGAGGAAAAACCTTCACATAAAGCACACAAAACATCAAATAGAGAAGACTTGAGCCACCTGGAGCGAATGCAGAAGAAGACAATTAAAAATCAATTTACTGTCAAAAAAGCCTTGCTTTCTAATTAAATCCGCACACAGCCGAGTCTCTCTCGTTGCTGGCTGATGCACAGTTGCAAAGCACACATTTATTTATTTATTACCCCCCAGACGGGTGCAATAGTTATTATCGCTTTTACGATATTCACTCTTTTTCTCGACTCTCTGTTTGAGACACTGAATTCTGACGAGGACCATTATACCTTATTTCATATGGTTGTAATCAGGCTTCTAAATGCATTTTAAATGTGACTGCTGTTCAATACCTACCAGGTGTCCAATCCAACAACTGTGCCGTCATGATCGCTCTCATTAGTGACTAGTACGTGCCGTAATAATGGCTAATCATTATAAGGCACTTCTTTTTTGTGGCCAAGCAGCTGGACACTACTTTGTCGTTTAATTCATCTATTAGAGGTATTTCGAAGCTTTAACTTCCTCTAAAGATCTGTACAATTTCAAAAAGGTTTTAATGGCTCTTTGAGGAGTGCAAATTAAGTTAAATGGATTTTTATTTTTCCCTTGTAGCTGACTTCGGTGTCACCGCTTGGGATTTTCACTAGTGAAGGGTCTGGAACTGGTTTTTGGATTGACGTTTGCGATGCACAACTGAGCAAAGAAGACCGCAAGCATCCTGTGGCAGCCAAAAAACTTAGCAAAGCCATTTCTCCAGGCCCACAGAAACAAAAAATTGATGGTAGAACAATTTTCGTTCAGAAATTGCGAGTAGATTTCACAAAAAGTAACAGTGAATTGACCGAAATGGCATTTTCTTGTATGGCGTTTTATTTACAACTTTGAAAAATCACTTTCCTAGTGTATTATAGACCTTCTGGATGTGGTGTTTGACGGAAAGGCCGTTTCTAATTGCACTCAACAATAAGCTCTGGAGGCTTACTGCGCTTAAGAGCATGCAATCTACGGATGGGTTTGGAGCCTTTTGAGATTTTTAATATTATTTTATTGACCAGAGTTCTGTTTGAGTCAACAGGTGGATCCATAGCACTAAAAATGTCCATTTACACAGCACTTTTTTGTCTCCCCGAAGCACTTCTCATTTCTGACATGGTTAGGCTGTAACCGCACACATCCAGGGCTCTGGAGCATGTGCGGAACTCCATCACAGACTTAATGACTGCCGGTGGAGCCACTGCGCTGCCCTTCCCTTCTCCCGAAATGTCCCACAATAACCCGCTTTAATGGCACAATCTAATTAAAATAATAATAATAATCTTGAACTTTCAGTATGTAGACCTCTAACCTGTGAAATCTAATTAAGTCTCAGTCACAAACAAACAAAAAAAGGCATTACTAATCAATCAGCTAGAAAGAAGATAAATTAGAGGAGGGGCACATGAGATACAGGGCTGAGAGCGGGAGATAAGCTGAGGTGAAAACAAGCGCAAGTGCGTTCTGCACAATTCTAAATCACAGCAGCGAACGCACGCAGAGTGAAAGGTGTGGCTGCTTTTCAATGCATTCATTGTTTATGTCCGTTTTTAACTAATGTGAAGTCTATTTTGAAGGACCGCTAAAGCGAGGGCTTCCAAATGTCTCAAAAGAGACTATATAAACAATGAAAAAGTTTTCTTTTAAACCTCTAAATGGTAAAAGAGCCTCATTTGAGGCGTCCTCTGTTTTTTGGTTTCGTAATTAAATTTCATTTTGAGTTAATTTGTAAATTGTTGTATTTTTTTATTGAAGCTGTGGATGTTCTCAAGATTTAAATTTTGTATAAAAAATTATTATTAGTAGTAAGCTCTGTATTATTTGAATTTATTTTTATAGCCTATTTTATTATTATTAAGATACTTTTAATGTTAATTAAGCTACTTTGAATGTTTTAATGTGTACTTTATTTATTTATTTATAAATATTTATAGAATATTTCCTTTTTATGCCATTTAATAATAATAATAATTATAATAATAACAATATATTATTATTCACTCTTTGTTATATTACAGCCATTTGCTAAAATCAATAAGTACACACAGCACCCCATATTGACAGAAAAACACAGAATGGTTGACATTTTTGCAGATTCATTAAAAAAGAAAAACTGAAATATCAAATGGTCGTAAGTATTCAGACCCTTTACTGTGACACTCATTTATTTAACTCAGGTGCTGTCCATTTCTTCTGATCATCCTTGAGATGGTTCTACACCTTCATTTGAGTCCAGCTGTGT
>JAUCMT010000056.1:170186-189754 GCA_032357475.1 Enteromius thamalakanensis
ACTCCCTTTTGGAGCCAGCCCCCAGCGGCTAGTCGATGAATTGCAGTTTTAACCACTTCCGTGTTGGTTTCACTAGATGGAGCGGGAGGTTGCCCCTTGGTTGCAATGCGTTTATTAAATCAGATGCATTTAGAGAAAACTACAAAAATGTATTGTCATACCAAAGAATATACTACCCGCCAAAGTGGCTAGTGAGACTAAATTACCCACCACAGCCGAATTTTCCCCGCGTTTGGCGGGTGGGCGGGTGCCAATGTCAAGCCCTGATATATATATACACATACATACATTTTTACTATGCATGTAAATGTGCATAAAATAATAGATAAATAAATATGTCAACCTTCCTTTTATATTCCTCCTCAGTCTTTTTGGAAGGATGTGATTGGTTAATTACAAACACACCAGGTAACTACATCCGAGATGGCTGTAAGTCATCGGTCTGTTTCTCGATATTGTGTCCAGGTGTCGGATTTATAGACATTATCCTTCCAGAGCTGTCATGCATCTGAACGTTTCCTCTTATAGTGGCACACAGAGGTCAATGGTCAATCTATGGACAGAAGACACAAATAAAACGGAAGCACTCTGTCTGGTTTAAGCCTTCTGGACATAAATATCCAGTGACAAGCAATAATTTTGCTTTGTCAGCACTGACAGACCGAGACCATGATGAGATTGGTGGAGTGTCTTGACAGCGAGTCGTTCACAATTGATATGTGACAGCAACAGAGAAAGAGGGAGGTTTCAAAGCATTTTATGCTCAGCTGTATGTCATGCTTTGTGTAATTCTGAGTGCAAGAAAACCCATGTTTCAATCAGATTTTTAGTTGTTGGCATTCTGAGGTTTAAGGGGATAGTTTAAACAAAAATGCTAATTCTGTCATCAGTTACTGACTTGCAAACCTGTATGACCTTTTTTCTGTGAATCACAAAAGGAGAAATTTAGCAGAAAGTTCATGCTGTTCTTTTACATACAATAAAAGTGAGTGGTAACTGGAGCAATCAAGCTGTCAGAAATGACAATGTTTTCATATGAATATATATATATGAATATAAACCACTTAATCTGTTGCTGTAGATTTTAGGTCATTTTGGTCACCATTCAGTTGTATGGTAAAAGAGCAGCATGAACATCCTCCCAATTGTCTCCTTTTGTGTTCCATAGAAGAAAGAAAATGAACAGGCATGGAAACAGTGAGTAATGAGAGGCTTTTCATTTTTTAGGTGAAATATCCCTTTAAATGTTCTCTACCACGCTCTGAAACAGTGAAACCCGCTAGAGTGGCAGATTTTCCAAACAACCTTTGCTGGTTTTTAATAACCAGAAAATAATTTGCATGAGAGAGCATCCAATTTACATACCTAGTTGCCTTTGTGTGTATGTGCATGCGTGTGGGAGAGTGTTTAAAAACAGATTTAGTTGGAGGAGCTTGGATTGTAGACTTCATCTTTCTCTCGCTCGAGTTTCAGGTTTCACTGGGTTTTATTGGAATGACAAATAATGTGCTACAAAAGCCGCAGAAGGTTAGACACTCTCTGTCTTTTACATCATATCTCATATTTTATGTTCCACCCTCTATATAATTATAACTGGCATGTGAATCGAGTCACATGATCTTGCAGTGGTAATAATAGACAGATTTAGGTACACTCTTATCATCATAATGCTCACACATACGGTTTCCTCCTCGCTGTGTGAAATATTCTATGTATAGTCACTTGGTGTGTGTGTGTGTGTTTGAAAGATCTTCCTCTGTAGAGATGGCAGTGTTGGTGTTGTAGGGCCTTGGCCAGCATCTAGGGGTCTCCAGCGCTCTGTAAGTCCAGTATCCTGAAGAAAGTGCTTCTGTATTAATGCACACTACGACTACACATCATTTTGAGTCATCACGTTTGTCTCAGATGCTTCTCCTAAAATTTCAATGGGCACAAATGTGACAATTGTAGACACGAGTTATCAAACTAACAGCTCAGATAATGTGATCTTTGAAGAATTAAACCATTTTTGAAGTCGTAATGAGATTTTTTGACTTTTTTTATTGCAGATTTCAGTATTTCGGCAAACCGGGGAACATATTGAGATCTCTTCTGAAACTCCTAGGGGTGAAATCATTCGGCCTCCTGTTCAGAAGATGTGTAAGAAACAAGAAACAGGAGTTTTTTTTTATTGCATTTCTATTGGTCACCATGGTCTGGCATTACAGAAGTGTTGCTATTTTTCTCTTTCAGAAGACCTAATAGTTATGTTTTTACGCTTATATTTTTAAGAGAAATAAAACCAGTTACAGAGAGACAATATAGACAAATAGCTGATGCAGTAAAGAGCTGTAAAATGATCATAAATAGCAGCTCAGATAACTTGATGAAAAATTGTCCAGATTCATACAGTTTAAGACAAGGCTGAGGCTCTGACCAACTCTTACATAACAGAGTTAGGATTTTAAGAAGGTTTGTGAAAAATTGCGTTGAAGAGTTGTCAGTTAAAATATCAACTTTGCATCATTTGTTAATGAACATCTTGTACTGTTGTGTTGACATGAAGACAAGAGCTATGAAAGTAACAAATGACAAAATAGTTCACATAATTGAGAAAAAAATATATGTTGAGATCTCACTTTGCAGAGAAGTTTGCAGGGATCTCTGACTTTTTTTAGTAAATCGAAGCACAGTTTGAGACTTCCAAGATCTATTCAGAAACTTGAGTCCCTATGAACTTGTTAGCTGTTAGCAGACACATTAATAACACATTAGCTGTTTATTAGTGCTTTTATATTCCGGATGACCATCCCTAAACTCAACAACTACCTTACTATTAATAATCAGCAAATTAAAAATGTGAGGCAAGAGACGTAGTTAACAGTTTGTTAGTGACGAGAACTGGACCTTAAAATAAATGAACAGATGTGATGATTCGGTGAAAAGCGTTTGAGCTCATGTTGAAACTGAGACTGCATCCAAGCACAATTTGAGTCATAGTTAGTTTCTTGTGAACCTCCAGAAGTCTCATGTGCAGCCTTCTTTTCAGAAACCTCCAAATGTCTCCATTTAACCTCAAAGCTAGAAGAAACCATTGAGATATGGATGACATTGTTTTTTCCTTTCTTTCGGGTGGTGCTTGCACCAAAGAAAAAAAAGGCTAATTGACTATCAAAAGTCATCGCAACCCCATAAAACATTTCAAATAGCGTCAAAGATGCTTTTTACCCCAAACGCACACATACGCCGTCTCATTCGTACACATCTCTGTGTTGTCTGTATCAGTGTGAGAATGAAAGCACGGTGTTTTAGTTGTCAAACGCTGCTGTTTTTTTCTTGTTTACTGTTGCACGGTCTGTCAGCCATGGCCTGCGGTACTTCTTTCTTTAATAATACATCTCAGAGTGAGTAATGCCATTTGGATACAGGGAGCTCCGCGCCTGGCCTTTGCTCCCTGCACCTCTCCTCTCTCTATCCCTGGAGTGTGTTTCAACCCACGTACGTTTGAAGGAATTCTATTTGCCGGATGCCCGCGTGCTCGTGTGCGCGAGAGCGTGCGCTCGCGTATGTGTGTTTATAAGCTTGTTGAATTGAAATACAGCCAGGCGATGTCGTCGTCGTCGTGGTGGTGGAGGGGGGTGTTGTTTATTGCAAGGATAGGTGAATATCTCTCTCTTCAGCTCGCACGAGCCACCAGGCAAATAGACTCAGTGCATCAAATTTAAATAAATCATTTTTTTCGCCCGGGCGAAGATATTTACAGCACTGAAACAGCTGCTAATGAACTAATGTGTCCACGCTGGGCGGCACGGGAAAAAATAGCACGCTGATAGCCGGTCATTACATACGTGTACTAAAACAATCCACAGGGGACATCGGATGACAATGTGTCTTTACTTTCCGTTTATTAGTTTGTGACCTGAAACGTGGGCGAGCTGATCAAAATAACGTACAGAGGCGCTTTATCGTAGATGTCAATTAAAGTATCTTTCTTTTCTGAAAGTCGATTTCGGCGTGAGCAAACAAAGAGTGTTAGCAGACAAGGCCTCTTCCTTCCCCCATAACACTCTCACCTTAATTGCTACTTTGTGTCAAGAAAGACCAAACGAGCAGAAGCTAAAAAGTAAAAGCAGATGATTTTTTTTCATATGGCGTACGTCTTTGTGCCGAGCTCATATAGCCTTGAAAGGGTGAAAACAGAATCATCCAGGCTTTTGTAAGGAATTCTCACCTCTCCTTGAGAGAGAGAGAGAACAAGAGCGCCTCTCCTCCCCCTCTTCCTCCGGCTCTCATCCCTCCGTTTCTTCTCCATTTTCACCGATTCGCTTTGTTTCGTGCCTAATGTTGATTAGACGACTATAGCTTGATAAAGAATTGTGTTTTTCCTGCAATTATTGCGCCGTGTGGCGTCGCAATATGGTCCAGCTGTCTGGGCCTTCCTGTTTGGAGCGTGACGGAACGGTCAACAGGGGGCAGTAGACCGCTTTCCATGGCGTGAAATTCAACATGTCTGATTCCTTTGTCTGCTGGTCTGTTAAAAGCCAGTTACCAGAGCTGCTTTCTTTTGCCATTTACCTTGAATATTGAATATCATATTGATATTATTGATGCGATTTTTATGAAAGGGGATGAGGTGGAAGTGGAAATGGTGGCGAATCGTTTCAGTGTAGTCAAGTGTATGGTCTCTATGTATATATCTATATGTAGTTATACACACATGTATAACATAAAAATGTGTGTGTGTGTATATATATATATATATATATATATATATATAGTTGAATTGAGAGGAAGCAGAAAAATCATTTGCTTAAAAACATTTTCCCTTAATAGATATTAGCCACAATTTTTCATGGCTTCTACACATTTTTGATTATTCGTATTCAAAAACAGTTTTACATATTCTAACTGTAAAAAATAGTTTTTTATTTATTATATCTTTAAATATGTATTTATCTTTAAGCAATATTTCTATATAGAGCTATATATACTACAGTTTGATGAAAATTGCATCATATACGTTCATAATTCCCATCTGTCTGATGGGAATAATTTCAGATTTGAAGAAAGTCTATTTCTAAACATTCTCTTTTTTTTTTTTATCGCAAACGCCATGCTCCAAAAAGTGATATCGTTGCCTTTAAACCCGCAAACTCCAATTTTTCCTTCCCTGCTGGCATTCACAACACTTTCTAAGATGGATACTGGCTGTTTTCCACTCTGACAGAAGCACAAATCCAGCCTAATAAACGTCTGTATGTATTCGCAATTAAATAAACAATCTATTATTTCTTTTCTCTGTGCCTACAGTGCCGTGTCAGTCACCATATGCCGGGAGAGAGGAGCAGGGAGTCGTATCACGATCGTAGTTTTTTGGCGTCGTGAGGAGGAGGACGACGAGGAGGAAGAGGTGTGGGGGGGGGAGTCAGAGCCGAGGGCTCACGGTGCATGTAGCACATCAGATCTCCCTCAATTAATCCAACATTAGGTGCCTGGGATCCACGAGTCAGTGCTTTTGGAAAGCATGTGTGGCTCAAATCTAATTATTCTCTCCCTTCCTTTGAGCCGGAGAGGGTGGAGAGAGAGAGATAGACAGAGAGTGGTCATCCACGTAGATATAGGTTTTGTTATGCTGTGATTTCTCTCTCTCTCTCTCTCTCTCTCTCTCTCTCTCCCTCGCTCGCCCGCTCACTCCGAACCCCCTTCTACCCCCACCTCCTCCTCTCTCTCACTCATTCTCCATCTCTCTCTCACACACACGCGCCAAACACTCTCTCTCTCTCTCTCCGTCTGTCTCTCCCTCCCTCAGCTTCACTCGCTCTTGTGCTGTAAGTTCATTTGCTGTGTCAAGCAACAACTGGCTCGGGAGTGGGCAGTGGGTTTTGATCCTTTTGTCAAGCGTCCCCCCTGCGAGTGTGTACCACGTCCACCTGCGCACCACGGGACTGGCCGCCTGGCTCTCTCTAACATCGCTGTACCATCCTGGGTTTATCACGATCGGGCATCCCACCTTGCTGAGATGGGCGGCACAATGAGATGCTGAAGGTTTGATGGGGTAAGTCACATCCACATGTGGACGTCGGTCCAGTTCTTTTTTTAAAATTTGAATATATTGATCATTGTTTCAATAGAGTGTGTCGTTGTATTTTGCCGGTGTGGTCCACCACACCTCTTGATGCTCGTGTCAAGTGTCTCGTGAAATTACCATATTCATGGGCTCCATTCAATTAAATCGCAATCAGTAAAAAAGGGTCCGGCTCGAAGTGTGTGTGTGTGTGTGTTGTTTGTTTTTTCTTTTAGTGTGGGGTGGAATAGCGCAGATCGCTTGTGGAGAAAGGGAGGAGTGGAGAGAGGTTGAGAATACAGATATGTTCTTATGTTTTGGTTCCATTCTTAGAATTCCTTAAATTTGAAATGAAAAAGAGGTTATTGCATGAAAAACAAAATCTGCAAAAAAAAAAAAATGTAGAATTTCAGAAGATATGGACCCAGAGGAACTTTGGTAAAGACAAACAAACCAACAACAACAACAAAAAAAGCAGAAAATCCATGCATGGAGGCCATTGATTAACTCCTGGAGTTCTGGGGGGGTTTGGAAGAAGG
Source organism: Enteromius thamalakanensis (assembly GCA_032357475.1). Taxonomy (NCBI): domain Eukaryota; kingdom Metazoa; phylum Chordata; class Actinopteri; order Cypriniformes; family Cyprinidae; genus Enteromius; species Enteromius thamalakanensis. The sequence continues at coordinate 176,769 of JAUCMT010000056.1, forward strand.
GTTTTGTGTGTGTGTGTGTGTGTGTGTGTAGCTTTAGAAATGGACAGAGAGAGCGAGAGCCCTGGGGCTATAGCACTGGGGGAGTGTGCCCTGCGTCAGGGTGGCTGTGTGTGTGTGTGAGGTGCGTCTGATGGTTTTGCAGACTGAGGGTCTGGAGAGTAAGTGAGCGAGCAGCCGGCTGCTACACTGCCGGTGTGCGCCCGTACGGTGGCTTTTGTTGCGTTTGTGCTCGAGTCCGGCTTCTCCCTCTCCATCTGCCTCCATTAGGTTCTCCTCCAGTTTCTCGTGCTGCCTTCTCTTTCTCTGTGTTGGGTTTCGAGATGTGTGGATTTCAGCATGAGAGCTGATGTTTTTCCTCATTTTATGAATGATGGGTGTTAAAGTGAGAAATGTGTTTGGGTAGGTATATAGACTCAAATTAAATTTTTACAAGTGTCATATAAAATATGATAGGATAAAATAAGTATATATCTATTTTATTTAATTCAAAATCGTGAGCTTGCGTTCTATCGATTACGATGTTATTCTGCAATTTAAGCTAATTATTAGAAAATAATAACAAAATACCATTCTGCAGGAAAATGACCATAAATAAGGCCTGTTAATAAAATAAAAAAACACAGCGAGTAGAAATGTGGTATTTGTATTCAAGCAAATCTTTTAAATTAAATAGAAATTTTACACAATATCGAAAATCATCTTTGTTAAAATCAGTGTGACACAAATTGGTAAATTGTGCCTAATATCAGTAAGCAAACGTTCACTACCAATGCATTTAAAGATAATCAAATGATTAATAATTTCATTGCATGCATTTAAAACGCATCACAAATAGCTTTTTTCTTCCAAAAAAAGAGGAAGGCTTCTCTCCTAGACTAATCACACAGTTTAGCCCCCACCCCTTTTCCTTCTTTTTTTTTTTTCCCTCCCCCTGTCATCCTCAAGTGGGGTATAGAGGGGGGCCGCCATGCTTCATTTGAGTCCATGTCTCCATATAGAATTCTCCTCGCAGTGCTAATGGACTGTTTGGCTAATTTTTTTTGTCCGTTTCTATATCATTTAGACAGATGAGATGTGCAGCATGTGATGAAGTGGACCATAATAGCAATCTTTTAACACGGGTGGTCTGTGTTTTTAGGGCGAACCCGCTACTGTGGACTATCATCATCGGAATCATGGGAGTCAGGACATGGACGCTCGCCGGAGGACCTCCGCTGGGTCCTTGCATCCCAGGTGAGTTTATGCTGTTGGGGGGCGGGGGAAGGCGGGTGGATCACCCATAACCCCCGTCCCATCCCCCCGCTCCTTCATTAAATGCACCTTTCCCCCGAGTGGCCCTGTGAGAGCACAGATTGCTGGGAGGAAATAGCAGCAAAAACAACAACAAAAAAAAACACTTACCACATATTTCCTGAGGCGTTTACTGAACAAAAATGCACTGTTAATTTCTGTTTGCAGACGAGCCGTTGAGAAGCCCTTGCCTTGCGCTACAAAGCGTCTTCAATCAATTGTTTTGAAAAGGTCCTTTCCGTTTTCCGACGATGCCGGCGGTTCTGTTGTTTCTCTCTGTAAAGGACTCTCTTCGGTGACGGGTATTCTTGGGTGGATAATACGGCTCTCGTTGTTATTGCTTAAGAATACGCGTAGTCGAGGAGAGTCATGTCGGCGGCGACTGCAATGGACTAGAGAGAGCGTTGAATCCAGAAGGCCCACCTGCCTGCACACACACACATGCGTTTGCGAACGCCGAGGTTCACGCCCACATCCATTTATTGAGTCAGCGAAGCTGCATTTCCTGTTTGTGTGTGATGCTTGTGCTGTTGATTTATCCGGCTACTCCTGCTTTTCAGCCAGAGCAAAGGAAAAAGCAGGGTTTTTACAATTCGCCGTCCTCACCACCAAGGCTGTATAACGTCCCGGGCGGGGTTGTAGATGCAAATGTGTTCATATATTCTTTTCTCAGGACCTCACACACACACACACACACTCTACCTTTTTAATGCAAATTGATTTTGAAATGACATTTATCGTGCAGGGTTTCCATATGGAGCTCCGGGAGGGAGGGATGGATTGAGGGGCGAAAAAAAAAAAAAAAAAGAATGAAATGTCCGCGACGCCACTGACAGCTAAATTTATGCGGATTGTAAAGGAACACACTGCAGATAAACAGTTACCACGGCTTTAGATTGACTGCGGCGTGGCTTCCCGTGTAGGCACGCGTATATCATGAATATGTATCAGGCGAGCGAATGATGCTGCATTCTAACGTCCATGAAATCCATTTAGGGAACCTAATAGGATCTACTTGACTTACGAAAGCTTACGATCAAATCTTATAAATATACATGAGATAGTTTTATGGGGGGAAAAAAGCATTCTTTTGCTTTTTGTATATAGATGTAGTTTGCATAAAAACGAAGAGATTGCCGGCTGTTGATGTATTGACGTGGACGATTTGTAAATCTGCAAACATTTTAATTCGTTCTCCATTATCATTCGGCACATTTAAGTGATGTATTAGCATTTCAGATAGACTAAAGGCAACAATCAGCCCGCTCTGTCCTTGATCACTCTGTAATTATCGTTCTTTCGGCTGTGTGTTTAAATGAATAGAGAGAAAAGAGGTGTGGAGGAGGAATAATGTAATGTTTTACCACTAGGGGACCCGCACAATTGAAAATCGCCTCAGTTGGTTAACTTTTAAAGTCGTTTTTTTAAAAGGTGTTTGGGGTTTCGAAATGAAAATAGTTTTCGATTTAAAACATTTATGTGATTATTGTTGATTCTTAGCATGCAAAATTCTTTTATTCCTTTATTAATGTTAGCTGAACCAGTGCCTTAAGAGTGACAATTGTGAAAAAGGTCACATGCAACCTTGACAATGATCTGTTATATTAGAATATTTTCCTGTATTTAAGATTAAAACACTTATTTTGGAACTAAAATATTCTACCCTCTCATGATGTCTAAAGCATATTGATAGTATTTCTCTCTGATATTCTTTTTATTGATGCTGTTGAGTAAATATCTCGCTGTCACAGATTATCTTCCATCTGTCTGCGGTTTATGACGTGATGAAATTATTCAGGCCTCTGCAGCTCGTCTTCACTTGTTCTTTATTGACATTATTTTTATGTGCACATCGTCTCTGTTCCTCCCCCTCATATCATAAATAAAGCTTGATTTAAGTCAAATTATGATGCATTTGTATATTTTGTCCTTTTATAGGTGAAGAATCGGATTTAAACGTAGGTCATAAATACCCAAGCCAAAAACAAAAAAATACATGATAACAATATTTCAAATATACACCACAAACAAACAAATCATTAGCAGTTAAACATAAATTTCAGATTATTATTCTAATGTTTTGGTTCTGTACATTCTGAATACTTCAAAAAGCATTTATCATAATGTTGAGGTTTACTTCTATTTAGAACTTTTTTGAAATTCATGCTCTTTTAACACTATTCCTCTTGTGGTCTGAGCTTGTGACATTCGACAGCTTGCAAGACAAAATGTAGCCCAAACAGACATAATAGATGCCTTTCCTGTCATCATCACAGAGTAAGACTGAGATGACAGTCTTCTGATTATTCAGCTGCAGGATCGATGTTTCTGTTTATGTGTCTGTACTGCTCTCTGCTCTGAATTCACTCGTTTGCAAAAGCTTTAAATTACAAGAACATTTTCTCTGCAGTGACTTTAATTATTTGAGAGGCTGACAAGAAGTGGAGGATGTTTGACTGCGATTTTATTTATTTATTTTGGGGTCATATTGTCCCATCTAATGGAAGCCAAAGAGAAAACATCTAAAGTATGAATTATACATGTATTCATATTACATTAAGTACATTAATCCAGGTCATGTAATGCAATTGATAATTCTTTGACTAATGGTTATTCATTCGACTAATTAGTTTACCCTTCGTGGTTGTATGGGTTGGTGTTTACACCCAGCACAAAGGCCTTTTGTATTTTTTATAGGCTCAGCATTTTTTAAGTGAGCCCCTTTACAGGATTTTCCTCATGCATGATGTCATGATGTTCAATCATCCTCTGACTTCTCTCAAGACCATAATGCTTTTCACCACAAATAAGATCAGTGGCATTAATCAATTGGAAATGTGCTGCGTTAGCATACTGTATGTATTCCTCAATACAGAAAATGGAAGCTACACGAGCAGCCAAAAGTTTGGACACACTCGATTGATTTTCTTTGAATTATTAATCTTAGCAATATAGTAGTGTATTCAGTGAAAAAGTAATCAGTGATTTTCTTCAATGTTGTTTTTAAAAAGAGGATTTGTTGAAGCAAAATGAAGACTGTATTATATTTTTTGTGCCTGATACACCAAAAATGTTTTTCCAAACTTAGAAATAATTTAATGATGCCATTTATTAGCAATTTCTGAGTGAAAACAGCTTCTACGCCGTTTTCTTTTCAGTGTACGCTCTTAAAAATAAAGGTTCTTTATTAGCAGAACGTTTAAAAAACCTTTATACTGTACAAAATATTATTTAAAATAAAAAAAAGTTCTTTAGATCATTTAAATATCCTTCACACTAAAGGAAAAAAAGTTTCTATCCAGAAAAGGGTTCGTCTACTACAGTATGCATCAATGCAACACCCTCCCATATGATTCCTATTTACTATTGTGACAGTCGACTTTCCTAGCTCTAAACCTCACAGTCTCAGGCCTGTTGAGTTTCACAGCTTGTCCGTTTCTTACAGAGAGCTGATACAGGCCACTAAGCCTCGTTACATTAATTACAGTTCTGGTCTGTATTCCTCCATATACGTGTGAGGCCGGTTATCGCGTGTATCGTTTCAGAGATTAATTTCAGGCGGGAGGTGAAGCACGCTGAGCTAGTGAAGTCTAACTGGCAGATATCTTTAATAAGGTTACACTATGGATGGGCTTTAGGTTGGTTTAAATAGCCGCCTATGAAATGTACCCACATCAGTGGCTCGCTGATAGAGGCTTAGCAATCTATTTAAAAAGCAATTTATTTCCACAGTATTGGAGCTGGCGCAGATTGAACGCCAGAGTGAGATCCTCCACTTCCAAATTCTCAGTGGACACCTCTCATCCCATTCTCTCTCTCTTCATCTCCTCCCCTTTATCGCTCCTCTCTTCACAAACTCTGGTGACTTATATTCCTCCAAGAGTGTTCAGTAAAAACCCTTGCCTGAAAAATCCCCAACGGAGTCAAAAGCACTGACTATACGAGAAAACACAGTTAAGGGCTTGCACTGACAGTAGGAAATTAAATATTAGACACAAAAGGTGTTTTTTTTTTTTTTATAAATTAGACACTAATGGTGTTTGTTTCTGTTCTTAAGTGTTGGCACTGCAAAAATCATTTTCTTAATCAATATTTTGTAGTTTTCTGGTATAAAAAAATAACTTACCATCCTTAAGACCAGATATATTTAGGCTATTTGAAGCAATAGTGCGTATGATATTTACATTGTCTTTTCAGATTGCTTTAAGGAAACATACTAACAAAACCAACAATTATCATAAAAACGTGGGTAGGAAAAACAAAACAAAGAAATCTAATATGGCCTAATATTTCATGCAATATAAATACACACACTTCAAATAACTGTCTCTTAAATTCACCAAGGCTGCATTTTCTACTAAATACAGTGAAACAGTAATATTATAAAATATAATTACAAATTAAAATTGTATTTTATTAATATAATGACATTTTCAGCATCATTACTCCAGTTTTCAGTGTTAGATGATCCTTCAGAAATCCTTCGAATATGCTTAAGACGTTTTTTTAACAGTTATGTTATTAAATATTTTTGTGATACTTTTTTAGAATTCTGAGTTCAAAAGTTCAAAAGAAAAAATTATAAATGTCTTGACTGTGAGTTTTAAACCTGCATCTTTACTAAATAAAAAATATTTATTTCGGTAACTTGTTTTAGGGATATTGCTTTACTACAATAACAAGTAAAATATTCGATATTATATAACAGATCAAAACAATAAACATACTGATTAAGACCGTTTTTTGCAGTGTATGTGTGTGGGCTTGTTCCAGCGGTGAAGACAGTGATAATTGATTATTTCACCATGCCGTTCATTCATCTCCCTGCTCACACACAGCTCTGTAAACTGCTGTCTCTCCCCGGACGCACACGTAACGAGGGCCAGGCCTCCTGCTACCTCTGAGCTATCACCTCAAAGAGAGAGAGAGAGAGACTATGATTAATCTGATCTTCTAAATGCTGGCTACCCCCCAGAGAGACCCCTTCAGAGTGAAGCTCTTAGGTCCCCACCTCCCGTAAACGCAGGCTGTTCAATCTTCACGGAGAGCTTCATTGTCAAAAGCAAAGGGAGAAAAAAAAAATCACACTTTCATTTTAGCTTCAAGCAGAGAGCAGGAAAGCATCTACTGTCTGCTCGCCTCGATACAAATTCACAGAGCACTCAGTGTTCAATAACCAGGCTCCTGCGCTCGCTGTCTGTCAGCGTTAGCAGCGCTGCTGCTCGTGTTTTGTCTCGTGTTTCAGTTCATTGTTTTTTGCATTCGGTCCAGTCTAGAATCTGGATTGTCTTTGAAAATAATCTGAAGATTTATCCTCTATTGAATTAGTTTTTGTTTTTTTTTAAAGAATCCAAAAGCATGCACTCTTATTCACAGCAATTAAAAGCATTTTTGCGAAAAGTTCATGCTTTTTTATACTAACTGTTGTTAAAATTGCACGAAGCATAGATAGACAGGTAGATAGATTCAATAAAAAGAATCTGTTTAAAAGAGACATTTGTTTGTGAATCAGACTAAATATTTGCGCTGTGTTTTTGATATCCTAAAATGATCCGTTTAAAAGTCATTTGTTAATTAATCAACTGCATTTCTCACGTTCTAATCAGTTTAAAAGATGCATTCACTTATGAAATAAACTACCCTGCTTGTGAAGTACTGAATGTATTCGATTCACAAAAACGAATCATTTTGTCGTGAATCAGGTGCATGCTATTGAATGCAGCCTACAAGAAATCAAAAACGCTTTTAATTCACGAGAAGCATCCTTATACACCTAATCAAGACTGCAAACTCTGTAAAATATGAATCTTTTTTTTTTATCTGTTAAGTTGTGGCTTCAGTAAAGCAGCACTAACACTAAAATAAAAAGACTGATCATGGGTTTTTAAGATTTGCTATTTAGAGGAGATCATTCAAATCAAAGTACTGAAACGACTATAAATAAGTCATTTTTTAATATCAAAAAATGTCACATTTTTATTTTGCATTGGATTCTTTTATAGTTGTCCAGGAGCAGCAGAACATCCCCCTTCAGAACAGAGATTACAGCTACCTCATGTAACATGATTTTCCATTGATACATATTTAATGCAAATACAATTGCTCTTGAATGGTCTCTCCACTGTCCCTCTCTCTGCTCCTTGCCTCCTCCGACCAAAGGCAATAATGCACACTGGTGTGTCATTCACATGATAAACAGGGGCATCCAAGCACTTGTCCCCAGATTTACTAATCTATTGAGTCCCAAGACACAACCTTTCCTCCACGCCGAATGAATGTGTGAGCAGCCGCACCATCTGCAAATACCAATAGGAGAATATCTAGTATTCTTTGAGGCCGTGTTAGACCCGCTTTGAAGGTGAAAGAGAAAGAGAGAGGGGCTGGGATTTTTTTCCCTGGTATTTTCAAGGTCCTGCGATAAGCAACTGACTGTGATATCTGGCTGTCTGTCTGAATGATCTTCACTGGACTCAGAGGTGTTATTCTGAACGTCTGTCCTCCATCTGACCCTGCGAGATCTCGCTCCGTCTGCGCTCGTCCCTGTTATCAGTACTTTAATCATTATTCTGTCGCCTTTTATCTTACCAGTTTCCAAATAATTAAAGAACATTAGAAAATGGTGAATGCAAAAAAAGTTTGCTGATGTCAAAACACATATATATTAATTTTTTAAAACCTCTTCTCCCTGGAGTCCTTAGCTCTTATATTTAATTTATGCATGGACAAACGGACAGGAAATGTATGGAAAGATAGAGATAAATAGATGGAGAAATGAGAGATATAGAGAGATAAATAAATAAATAGATAGATAGATAGATAGATAGATAGATAGATAGATAGATAGATAGATAGATAGATAGATAGATAGATAGATAGATAGGCAGACAGACAGATAGATAGATAGGTGGATGGATGGATGGATGGATGGGTGGGTGGATGGATGGGTGGATGGATGGGTGGGTGGATGAACAGACGGACAGAAAATGGATGAATGAATGGATGGATAAATAGAGAAAAGGACAGATGGACATAAAAGTATAGATGGATGGACAGACAGATGGACAGGAAATGTATAGATGGAGATGGATGGATGTAAATTGGATGGATGGCAGACAAAATTGGTAAATGGAGGGATAGATAGATGTATGAACAAACATGGATCACAGAATAAAATTATGTAGGCTATACATGGATGGACAGATAGACAAAAAATGTATATATGGATGGACAAACAGACAGATAGTAGATGGATGGATAGATGACATTTAATAGATACTGTAGGTATTTAAAAGATGATCTTTTGTGTGAAAGGATAGATGGATGGACAAACAGACAAACTAAATGGATGGATGGACAGATGGGAAATGTATAGATGGATGGACAAATAGACAGAAAATAGATGGATAGACAGTCAGAAAATGTATAGATAGAGGGATGGACATGAAATGGATCGATAGATAGCATTTAATAAATAGGTATTTAAAAAGACAGAATAAAAAAAATAGTTTTGTGTAAACAATCATGCTTTTTTTTATTAACTGTTAAAATTGTATGAAGCATAGATGGATAGATCATTTTATTTAGCTTTTATTTAGTTTCCCCCTCTTCATCCTGGTTTTATTTGATGAAACAGCATTTAACAATCAGTTAGAATTGCCTTTGGTCTCTCAGACTGGATGGTTTAGAGTCAGGCTCAGTTGTGTTTAGGTCTACTCTGCTGACAAGAGACTGTCATTGTGACTCTTAACTTCAATGAACTCTAATAGCAGCCCACTTTCTCCCTCACTGCCTCCACCCTGACCTCTTCCCTCTCCCCCTCTCTCCCTCTCTCAATCTAAATCTATCTCTATTTCTCTCTGTTTCTCAGCCTAATATCTGCAAGTCCGTGCATGAGTCATACTGTCTGCCCACCCCATCCCTGCGCTGGACAGAGACAGTGGGAAGCACTTAATGACGGCCTTGTTTAGTAATGCATTATTGATGATGCCTGTTTTCTCCGACAGAAGCATTATGGGGGCTGATTTTCCCTCTTCTGAAAGCTCACGTGTCCACAGCCATCCCCACATCTGATTTAATCTAAATTAAATGATCAGCCCTCATTTATAACCAAACATGAAATCAAAAATTAAATGTTCCTTAACGTTCCATGATAATGTCCGACTGCGCATGATTCATCACTGTGCATATTAATCTAAAGAGTCATTTTAAGGACAGGGAAAAAAAGTACTTTTTTTATATTGTAAAGAAAGAAGTGTGCTTTTCTCAACATTAAATATCTCTTTAACGATTTAGTATTTTCTGCTGATGTAACCAAGGCAGCATGGGCAGGAAATACTGTAAAAACCAATATATCCTATATTATTTCCAGCAGAATTTTCAGTTTTATGTTGAATATATTTTTACACAAACACACACACATGTACAATGTATGCACACACACACTTCCTCCATTTTTGCACCGGAGAAAAGAAACAGTTTGCTGAGCATACGTTGACCTTTTGTGACCTTTTTGCCATATAAATTTACCCAATATAAAAATATAAAATATAATATAAATATAAAATGAGTAATGGAAAATATATGTAAGCTAGCCAATACACATATTAGCTAATAAATGGCATTCCAATTAAAACATATACAACCTACATTTGTATTATTCTGATTTACAATTACAAATATTATTTTATGAATTATTTGTCATACACATATTAGTTAATAAATGTTGTGCAAATAAGACATAAACAACGTACATTTTAATGATACTGATTTGCAATACATTTATTTTAAATATTGTATTATTCATTATTTATTAAGATGTTTGAAATAAACCTATAAAATCACTGCTAGAGAAAACACACATTTGTGTAATTGGATTGAAAACCTTTTAGACTGTGATAACAAGCATGTGCGTCAGTGTTTCTTGTTCCATTAAAAGTCATAATCGCAGACGAGCACTCTATCATAATAAGAGCATGACAATCCGACATGCCACTCTCTCCCAGGTTAAACAGCAGCAGATGGAGATTGTCTCTGGCTTCGTTTGTGAGCAGAATTAATTAGCAGTCACAGCAGCTGACACATCAGTTTTACGCTGACCTGCAATTAAGAATAACACTTCTTTTTGGAGTGTGTGCATAGAATGGCCGTTTCATTGGCAACAGCCCGTGCTGCTTGATTTGTAATTAAAGTTTCTTTAGTCTCTGAGGCATTATGGGACTAAAGTGTACACCTCGGGAACCCGTGAAGCTCCCAGACAAATTTTCATAACTGATACATTTATTCCACATAATAGAAACTGAGTTCTGAAATTGAGTGAGCTGCGGTCTACGTAGGCAGCTGCCTTCAAAGGCAATCCTAACTGATTGAATGGGAGAATGGGGAAAACAAAAGGCCTTGAGAAGCATTTGTTTTAATTTTGAACTTATGTTAACTTGTGTGGTGCATCATGTGAGAGCCGCTGCAAAAGTCCATATAGCATGTTTTTACAAAAACAATAAAAAATGTAGGAATGGAATAACGCAGTCTGTGGGAAACAGCCTTAACTTATTTCCAATTTATTACAACAGTGTTGCACTAATAAGCGTTCAAGAATTATGTTATGGAATCCACTTTATAATCAAAGAAAATTAAAAAAAAAATGCAAGAAAAAAGTCAGAATTACTTAATATAGGTAATATAAGAAATATAAGTCTCAAGTATTTGCTTCTATACTATTTGCATCACTACTTTTTTTAGAATATTAGATTTAATTGGCATTTCTATATTCTATAGTAAATGTATTTTTTACGTCAAGGTTGTTGTGATTCATTCTAGGATTGATTTTTCGATTTGTGCAATTTTGCCTTCTATTGAAAAGCTTGAATTTATAAGTGCAACTGAATGGCACATTCACACATAAATGACTGTTAATAAACATGCACCTATAAATGAAGATAAAACCTGATTGCACAGCATTTATTTTTCTCAATTTGAGGATTTCTTTGTTGAAAAGCATCTGCAAACTTAACATTAGCATTATGATCTTTTGCCCTTTTTACATAATCTTCCAGACATCAGGCAACAGAATACCAAAATGCTGTCTAGGTAGGCATCTCGCTAGGCTTTGGAGCACAGACCAACATGACAGCTTCATAAAGGACTAAGCTTGACTGAAATGCTTCTTTGTGCCTTTTGTCACCCGAACCCCCAGAATGCATTGGGGCACAGGAGTGAGGCGATAAGTGCGAGGCAAAGATGCATTTGCTCCGCAGCAGTGTCCACGGTGCAGATGTTGCAGGTTATTTCCGTGAAGTTTCATCATGATGCTGGGACACTGAACTCTGGTAATCTGCGCTTCTCTCCGGAGTGTGTTTGCTTTGGCAAGGAAACACTTCAGCATGTGTGTGTCTCTGTGTGAGCGCATGAATTCATATTTATCCCAAAGTGTTAAAAATTGTGCTGTATTGGTTTGTAGATGTTAATTGCATGGTAATTTGCTGACGAATTCAACATCTTATCATTTCCATATAGATCTGTTACGTTTGTGCCTGAATAGACAAGGTGCATTTCAAACAGAAAATACTGCTTGTGTTCACTTGTTTGCACACAATGTTTTTGTTTCAGTATGATGCGTGAGCTACAGAGGTCCATAAATACTGTGTTAATGTAAAATCGTTCACGGTTAGTGAGGAATAAACAAGCGTGAAGTTAATGTGTGAAGTATGAAAGTGTCAGGAATGTAAAACAGGCCAGAGCCAGGTTGTACTCACCATGTTGATTGTTAATGAGATGCCACATTCATTTACAGCACACTCCGGATCCCTGGGGAAATTCCACTATGACAACTGAATCCTAAAATAACACATTTACACCTACAATTGCATATTGATTGACCTCCACGGGAAGTAATAATTATAAAATGTTTTGTGGTTATATGTAGCTAATAATCTGCTAACAACCGGAAATAAGCAGTTGCCATTGCTTGAGAAAGGCAAGAAAGCCTATTTTACTTAACTAGCCTACTGACCATTTACTTTAAGTGCTCTCCTTTTGGAAATAAAACTTTACTTGAATACATTCTAATGAATACATTTACTATACAACATTTTCAAATTAAAACAATTAAACGGCCCTAGTTAGTTGAAGACATCAGTAGCATACCTAATCAGAGAAGCAATAGGTGTGATTCGCTATTGAATCATTCATGTGAGTCGACTCTTTTCGAAAAATGTATACCGGTCATTTTACTGATTGAATCTGTGAACGATTCAAACGCGATCTGAATTGATTCGATTGCAGCTGTTCGCAGGTCAAAATGTAATGATTCAAATCTTTTCCAAATTAATTAATCAATACGGATCAATACGAGCACGAACTGGGAGTTCGTACAGGAAACGTCTGCCGCTGCGTTCTTGACACCGTTTGCTTTAGTTTAAAATGTGCCTTTTATGGATTTTTGAGAATTAGTTTACCTTAAGTGAAGTGAATAAAAACATCTCGCAAAGTTTTAAATCTGAAAGCATGGGCGTAAATCCCTGGGGGGACGGGGGACATGTCCCCCCCGATCCGAGGGTTGTCCCCCCCTAAAATCATAAATAAAATCGCACTGTCTATTGTGGAAAAATACATGTATGTATACCTAAAAATAATTGTGTAAACAGAAATTCAAACACGCATGAACAATGCATTTCGAAATAGTTGAGTTCCCCCTCCCCTTC
>JAUCMT010000056.1:207657-239655 GCA_032357475.1 Enteromius thamalakanensis
CTCTCACGGCTCGCTCCCCAGACAGCATGCCAAATTTGCTTATTCATTATTATGAGGAAAGCGTGAACTCTTGAAATGGTGTTTAACTAGTGTCTGCAGAATTATGAATTACATGTGCTGGGTTCAAAGTCATTTTGTGAGTATTAATGTTATTTTTTTCTATTAAAATGTCATCATTTGCGCATGTGAAAGGGAATCTGCGCGTGCATTTATTGATTCCTTGCTCGAGTTAATCCTGTTCAGTTAATTTGGATTTTGAGACTAATTTTCCGCGTTTTTTGCCGTTGACGAAACACACGCATGCATTCACTGAAAGACAAGACAGGCAGCTACCACTAGGTGGCAGTCAACAACATCTCAAAGATGCTTCAAGAAAGCTACATTCAAAACTAAATAAAAACTCTGCCCAAGTTCACAGAGGGCAAAAGCTGCTTTAAACGAAAAGGATGCTCAAAACAAAAATTGATTTAATATAATTAATTAAAGTTAATGGATAACAAATATCCATTTATGGCATTATTTAGGACAGCCTAAAACGTTAAACAGTACTGTAGCTTTGCAGAGAGCTTTCTTGAATTGTCTTGGAGATGTTGTTTTCCGCAGTTCTTCTGAATTTAGTCTGTCCTAGTTTATTCTGTTTCTTTATGTTATCCCAGGCAAACTGGATGATGATCAGATCAGATCTCTGTGTGGAACAAACAAAAGTATCACTGGATTATAACAATTAATGGCAAAATGAATGTTTGGAATGGTGTAATGATATTTTCTACTACCACATTACAGCAGAAGATAGATATTAATGACACAATAACGTTGTAAAAACGTTTTTTTTTTCATGTTGTGAAAAGTTTGTGATAACGTTTTTTTCCTACGTTTTTAATATGACAGATGTCGGGGTTTTTTAAACGTTATAAATATGTTTTTTCACAACGATGCAGAAATAAATGTTTTGACAATAACATAGTTTGAGTGGATAGGTGGACGAATTGCCCACAGCTGTTAGCAATCAGCTAATCAATCCCCTTGTTACGATCGCCCAATCAAACCAGTTCCAAAGCACTATAAAAGCACAGGGGGCAGCCGGAGTTCGAGCCGGACGCCGAGCCCTTACCCTCGCTAGGGTTCTAATCGCTAGGGTTCGAGCCGGCCGTTCTCCCGGCCCGCTCCCTGGACAGCACGCCAAACCCGCTTATCCATATTATATGAGGAAGCGTGAACACTTGAAATACAAAATAGGATTCACTGATTCACTGATAGTGTTTTACTCATTAGCCCAGACTTCTTACTACACTTTTATTCAGTTCCATTACACAATGGAAGTCAAGACCAGGGCAAACATCTCAAAGCACAAGAACAATAATAAAACATACACATAAATTAATTCTATTTTAAAGTATATTAAAATAGAAAACCAATATTAGAAGTTGCAATAAGATTTTTACTATTTTATTTTTGATTGAGTAAATACGGTCTTGATAATGATAAAAACATTAAAAATCTTACTGATGCCAAACTTTTGAGCATGTAAATATGCTGCATGAATGTAAATAGACTGTAGGTGATATGAGGTAAGGCAAATTAAATAAATGTATTTTTATTGATCACTAAAATCTATCTCAGACAGTATTATATATTGGTATTATAAAAGTGGTACCCTTTTTTAAGTAAAATGGAAAGGAAGGGAAATCTCATTATAAAAGAAACATTTTTCTCTAATACACAATTAATGGCATGCTTTTTTGTTCAAGAGTTCAGATTAACAGCTCTGAGTTTTAATGTCTAAAGAGAAGACCAGAGACCATTGTCTTCTACAGAGTCTATGCAGACCCTTCAGATTCTCAGCTTTATGTTGATATTCTCAGTTCTTCAGATTTATAGGGTTCAGGTTTTGAAACTGTGACGGCAGAACCTTTGTTTTGTGCTCAGTGACCCATTTTTTATATTAATTTTGATGGTTCTTTTGGATCATTGTTCTTTTGGAAGATCCTGACCCCAAAACACTAATATTTTCTGCAATTATCTGACTGTGCTTCTTGGAGAGTCTTTGGCCACTCAAACTATCCTCCTCATGTTGCATTAATACAATATAGTCACAGGCGATATATTTAACCCCATGAGCTCATTTTTGGAATTTTTTAACAGATTTTTGCAAACCTGAATTTAAAACTGCCATAATCACATATTTTGGAGTGAGTTGATAAGAAATGGTCTCAAATTTTAACAAACGGATGGAATGATTCATGTGTATACATATATTTCATGCTTTGTGTTTGTTTTCATTTGTTCTCCCCATGTGCTCAAGTCGTGTGTAACCCCGCCCAGGTCCTTAGTATGTAATTGTCTCCCCAGGTGTTGTTAGTTTTCTTGTAATTAGTTTGTCTACTTAACCTTGTCTTTTTCAGTTCATTGTATCCGTCGTTGTTTGATGTCAAAGTGATTGTCTGCCCAGCACTTTGGAGTTTGTCAGAAAAATATTTTCTTATCATTTATTTTAAAAAAGTTATTAATATTTAATTTTAGAGAGGCAAAGTGTCGTCTATGTGTCTCTATTTTCCTATTTTTGAGAGATATTCTCATTTTACTCAGAAGACCTTCAATTTTAATACATGGGTGGAATAATTCATAATTATTATTATTTTTTTTTTCATAATCCAACGCGATCCTACTGTGAATGGAGTTAGCAGCTAGTGCGCTGGGTTCATGTCCATTTCGCTCTCAGTGCATCCTCCTCCCTCATGTTTGGAAAGGCATAAGTCGATAACAGATAAATTATGAATGTTGATTGATGTCTCTTTTGAGAGTGTGTGACACACGTGATGATGTAATCGGCAGCGACACAAATGTGTTAAAGGTAAAACTAGTCGCAAACTCACCATTCAACTGTATTTAACTGTATCACCTGTCTTGATCATAAACATCAGAGACATATTAGGGTGAAGTTTCGCCTAACCTAACCCTAACCCTAACTACCAGAGGTGTTAAGAAATGGTGAGAACCAGAAGAGCGTAAATGACAGTTTTGGTGAAAACTAATGAAAGCCCTTTTTGAACTGTTTCTCTTGGCAAAAGTACTGAGTTTACAATTTTTTAATATAAACTACTGAAATCAGTTATAAAGTTATGATGGCGTTTTAGTGCCAACAAAAAAAAATAAAAATGAAAAAATCTAAAACTACAAGATTAAAGCCAAAATACTACGAGAATAAAGTTTAAATATTACGAGATTAAAGTCAAAATGTTTCAAGAATTTAAATCTTTGATAAGTTTCAAAGTATTTATACTTTAGTATAGTGCACTTGCAAATGACGTGGATTGAGAGAAGGCCACCGGAATTTAAGCATATTTGAATATTGTTGCGTCCGAGCGGCCGCTTCATCTTCCTGGGATGAGGTCTAAAAACTGCGGAAACCGCTTAATATCAAGAATATGATATTTATTAAAAAACTAAACAGAAACACACTCAACATTCCTTTGGGGGGGCGCTGTACATCTTTTATTGCACCCTTTTTAATACACTACAAAGACATTTATGTGGGATTATTACCAGAAATTATGTATAATATTCGTGGGGACAATATCCTTGGAAATAATATTTTATGTCTTCCATTGGATTCGTTATAGTGCACAACCCAATAGCAATAAGGTTTGTCTCTTTAGTACTTTTAAAAAAAGTCTTTCAGTTTTTTAGCGAAACACAAATGGTGTCTTACGATAATGTTCTGTTTAAGCTCTTTTCTGATTGTATTAGATGTATATTTATTATTTGCAGCATGTCAGACACCCAACAATTGCATAATGTTCTGCTTTGTTGCTTTTAATATGAAAGTTGCTTTCAATGAATGTGTTTTTCCTCTTTGTTTAAGTGTAGAACAAGATATAAAAGTAAAGAAACATCAGAAAACTATAGATTAATTTATAATTTATAAGTCTCAATGTAATCAGAAAATGATTGACTTACACTGCCGCTTAAACAAAAGCGATTTCAGATATATGACAGGCTATATATATGTCATGTTATAATATACATATTGTTTGTATTTCGCTACAAAACTGCCAGATTTTGAAAGCAGAGAATATCTCCGGGTGCTTCCAATCTTGGCCGACTTTATTCTCATAATTTTTCGACTTTTATTGTCGTACAATTTTGACTTTATTCTCGCAATATTTCAACTTTATTCTCGTAATATTTCGACTTTTATTCTCGTAATATTCCGACTTTAATCTCATAGTATTTCGACTTTATTCTCGAAATATTATGACATTAATCTCGTAGTTTTAGATTTTTTTTTTTTTTTTGGTGGCATTAAAACACAGTCGTATAAAGTCACATTAGACTATGGTGAACCCCTTGTAAGATTTGTAACATTTCCTGTTGATTGAACTAATTAATAATGGTAATGGTCAATGCTTTACCTTTACTGTTGTTGTTTTTACGTGCTTAAAAAACATATTTTGTAAAGCTCAACAATTGTTTGCTGCACAACAGAGCTATTTTCCTTTCTTTTCTTTCATTGTGATGGATGACAAAGACAGTTCACTGCCTTATATTTATATTCCTGTGAAACAGGAAGTTATGGCTGTGTAATGTTATGTTCCTAGACACTCCCACAAATATGAATGGAATATTCATCTTCAGAGATTTTACTTGTAATAATTTTTTAGGATAATTTACATGTTTATTAGAGATTTAATATTTTCTGTTAAAAAAATAATACTAAAATATCAGGGCTGCGTGTTCCGAAACCACCTTAACACTACGTCGTTCTTAAGTTGTTCTTAAGACGTACATTATCGTTGACCCCTGTTTTCCAAAACCTTTTTGCATGGCAGTTTAACTACACATAGAACATTTTAAATGAAAATGTAATATAAAATCTGATTTAGAATTTAATTTACATTTTTATTTTACACATAAAATACTTAAGTTGTTACAGCCTACACCCAGTGAATGGAATTGTTTTCATTAATAAAGTCTCTGTACACTAATGGTTGTTAGCTTTTTTAAATTACTATCCTAAGGCGCATCAGCTGGCGAACCATTTGACAGAAAAGACTTAAGAGTCTATTTAAAGAAAGATGAGTTTCTTTTCTTTCTTTACAAAAACTTTAAAGCTATGGCAGTGCTTGCAAAATCGTGACATTTTTTAAGGCTCACCTCCCACTGTCTCGATGGGCAGAAACCAGACACACCCAATTTCATGCTTTCCCAGATTTCTTTTTTTTTTTACCTTTTGTGCGGACACTCGTGAATAATACATGTAAGAATTTAGGTGTGGCCAACAAACTAATAATATACAAGAATACAAAAATAATCTTGTTTTCTGTTTGAAATAAGAATATTATGCTTATCCCATTGGCAGATTATTTTGCTTGTTCTAAGCAAAAAGTTACTTAATTTGAGCCTGTTTCTTCTAAAAACAAGATAGTAATTGTTTCTTGTCTAGACAATTCTTCTTGGTTTCAGAATCTTTAGATATTTTAACTGGAAACAGGACAAACAATCTTGTCTTAGAAAACATTTTTTGCAGTGTATACTGGATAATTAGAGGTTTAATGATCAGTGCAAAACTGTCTAGTTAGAATTCATTTCCTAAATTAGATTTTACAAACAAATTGGCTAGTTTTCCTATGAAAACAATATGTTTATTTATTCTTTTTTTGCATTACATTATGTCGAATCAAATAATTTGACAGTTCAGTAGTACGTTATTGAAACATAAATGGCTCCATTTCCTGAGAAACTGTCTGTCATCGGCCTCTTTCTCTCTCTGTCAGAGATATTTGATTCTTTTCAAGTTTTCAAGTGGACTAAGTATTTGGTGCCGTTGAAGTACATCAGCCCAAATGAAAATTTGATGCGTTATACACATCTGTGTCTCATATACTGCTCTGAAGCTTATAGTAGAGCAAATTATATTCAAAGCCTGTGTTTGATACTGCTGATCTTTATTTCGCTAACGGTAGATCAATATGTGGAAATTTCCCTATTGATCCGAGCCAAAGACAGAACAGGGTGGCGGCTTGCCAGCTGATGTTTAGTTATTCTCCACTTTTTTTTAGCTTTGAATTATTTCCTGTTTAAGGGGATGAAGGTGTTATAGAGTTAAATTTTAGCTGCATGTTCACACCGTGTACGCTAAGAACAGAAGTGCCTCATGCATACTAAGGCATTGGAGGTTCTCTGGTGTGCAGCAAGAGGATGGTGAATGTAATTTATTGCACAATATGGTGCTGTTATTGATTAGACAGCAAAAGGGCAGTACCAGCTGCTCTGCTAATAGCCATATAAATGTTTCAAGCATGTGTCACCACCTTAAAACCAGCTCTGGGAGAAAAAAATTGCAGGGTGCTGCTCTTAGGACATGTACCCAGCTAAATTGTAGATGGGTCTGTTTTTATTCTATCAGTGTGGTTAAAGAATAGTTCATACAATAATGAAAATTCTACAATCTTTAAATGACCTTCATTTCATTTTAAAGACTTGCTTTTGTTCCATGGAACACAAAATGAAAGGTTTATTAGAATGTTCATGCTGCTTTCGTGCATATAATGAAAGTGAATTGTTACTTGTTGAGCTCCAAAAATGACATAAGCACCATAAACGTAGTATTCCAAGTCATTTTTTAAAAACTGAAAAGGTGTCACAATGTCTATAAAAAATTTTAAGCAGCACAACTGTTTTCAAAATGAATAATAATAAAAATATTTATGAATCAGCATATTAGGATTATTTAGGATCACGTGACGCTAAAAATTCAGCTTTGCATTACAGGAATAAATGACATCTTTAAATACTGTATATTAAAACCAAAACTGAAAATGTATTTAAAATTCTAGTTGAATTTTTTGTACTAAATGTTATTGTTCAAAATTGGGGTCAGTAAGAATGTTTTTTTTTTTATTAGTTTAGTTATACTTATTTTATATTTTATAGTTTACACTTATTTTTATTTTAAGTATTAGTTATTTAGTTTAGTTTAGTTATGTTCACCAGGTATAAGATCAGAGATTAAACATTTTTTGTTTCAGGTTTATGAGAGACAGATTTTCAGCGAATAAAAAAACTGTTTCACGAGTTCACGCTTTCTCATTAGTGAATAAAGCAAATTTGGTGTGCTGTCCAGGGAGCGAGCCGGGAGAATCGGCAGACTCCGAACCCCCGGTGGGCTTGAAACCTAAGCGGGGTTTAGTGGTTTGTGTCCGGCTTGATCTCTGCATGCCCCCCCCACCCGGAGAAAGACCTGAAGTTAGGAGGAGATGGGGAGGTGGAGGGGTACATGAAAGCGAGATGTGAAGGAATATTAGTAGGAAGGAGGATTATGATTGGTGGACAAGAACGAGGTGATTGATTAGTTGATGCGGTGCAAGCCGTGATTAATTCATCCAGCGCTCCTCCTGAAACTAATTTCAAAACAATCACTAAAAAAATCCATAAAATTTACGGTAATAAAACGGCAGCTGTGGTTGCCGGAATTTATAACATTTTCCCCCAGTTTGACAGACAAGGCTTAAGCTAGTCTAAGACTAAATTGCATGTTTGAGCTGTTAAGATGCACACCTGTAAATATTTTAATTTAACTAATGTTTAGTCCTGGTTTGTGAAACCGGGCCTTTAGGTTTTACAGTTTTAAGTTCAATTTACAGTTTAATACCGTAATTTCATTAACTGATATATTTTTAAGTACTGAAATCTGTTTTGTAGCTTTGAAATACACTGATAAGCACCAAATGCAGGTGTAATGAAGGTGCTCAGTGTCATTCACACAAGCACTAAACACCGTCGTGGTGAGTGTCCTTAAAGTGAAATATGCATGTCATATACAACCCTAATAAACATAACTGATAAGAAAAGAAAAAAATTTGAATTGCAATGCAGGGAATTAGGGGAATGTCAGTTTGTGGGTTTTCCCTGTAAATCTTACAGGAATTTAACATTAACCATTTAACATTTTCACAGTTCTTTACCGTTAAAACCACAGTCAGTTTTTATAGTGAACTTGTATTGCTATCTTAAACACTTTTTTTTTTAAAAGATCTTTTTTTCAATTTTTTATTTTGTTTTGTTGTATACACAAAATATAAAAATATATTTTTTAAGAAAAAAATCTACAGCACACATTAATAACACAAATAAATGTTTAGTAATGTATTTTAATATTCATTTCAAATTATTTATTTACACATGCAGGTTGTTTTAAAGTAATGCCGATATAGTCACTTATGGTTTTTCCCACACGATGCAACAGAAATAAGATTTTGCCGTTATATTACATTTTGTGCTTGTACTAGAAGCTTCCCGGGTTCATTTCAATTAAACAAAGTAGTTGGCTCTGTGTGCACTTTGGTGCAGAATTCAGCCCAGCCTTGAACTCCACATTAATTAGCACTTGCAGCTGAGTTTGGTTTGCCATTTCCCGTTGTCCATCATAGAGACTCCATATCTGATTTTCTCTGAGGGGCTGCAGTTTGCCTGATGTGGCTGGGCAGCGCTGGTTATTGATCTTCCATCTGTTTGGGCTGCGTGATCAGTGGAGAGTGATAAAAACAGACGCAACGGCTCCCCCGCGGAACCATCTAAGACATGCAGATGGGTCCGGCGCGGAAAGGGCTGTCAGCGCTACCATACTCGCATCTCCCCGCTACTGCGGCCCTCTCCGACCGCAAAGGTCATGCATCCGACAGGGAATGTGGTGTTTTTTTTGTTTTAAATATTGTTTGATAACACACTTAGCCCCAGTTTGGCTTCGGCTCCTTAAGGACTGCTGAATAACTGCAAAAATCCATGCCTGACTACGACTGTCTGCGGGTCTGGCATTTATCAGCTGCGCTGCGGAGAGCATTTTGTCTGGGGAGCGAGAAGCCCTCCTGGATGTTTGTGCGAACGAGCGAACGAACGGCCAATGCTTAGCTTGAACAGTATTTGTGTTTATACTCTAAATCTGAATGTTGTTTTCCTTCTGAGCCCTAAAGATGCGTCTGCTCTCTTGTGGAACGATGCTTTAAGATGTGAATGCTGCCCCGCAGTGTGTACAGTGGTATTGATTGGGAGGCATGAATGCATATTTCATTTCATGCGTAGTGTCGATCTCTTTGGCGTCTTGACATCACAGAGCAGAGTGCTTCCGACGTTTGGTGGAAGATTGAAAACCTTTAAAGGGATAGTTCACTTAGAGTCAATGTTCCAAAATGTTGCTTTCTTGGGTGGAGTATGAATGAGTTTAGCAGAATGTTTTTTGAGGAACTGATCTTATAGGAGTGTTTTCAGACTGCATCATGCTGTATAGTGCTCTTTTTGTTTTAAGATCAGTGAATTAGTTTGGCATGAATGGTGCTTGGACTTTAGTATTTAGTGCAGGAGATGTAGCAGAACAGGTAGCTTTTTCTCTTTCTTCATCCAAACATTCTGTAGTGGAGGCAGAGTAAACATCTGTCAGGCGTCATTAGTGTTTGCTTTAGCCTAGTTCCAGCATACATCTGTTTCTCTTGTACATTTTCCACTTGAGGAGAGAGGGTCAATATCAAGCTGGAAACAAGAATCAACTCGCAAAATTGCATTTTTACTTACTTTAGTTTAATGTTTCTAAACAAATTTTAAAAGATGTGAAAATATACGTGAATACATATATAAACCACATCATAGCAACACTGTGATTTTTATTGATTTATTTTTTATTTACGTTATGTGCTAAATCACCACCATTTTAAATAATATTGTCTTTTTATGGACTTTTACATATTTGTCTATTTGTATTTTAAATCATTTCAATTCTTTTCAAAAAATTCAGTGAATCTTTTATTTTATTTTATTTTATTTTATTTTATTTTATTTTATTTTATTTTATTTTATTTTATTTTATTTTATTTTATTAACATGCAACAACACCACCATTTGAAATAAAAATAACATTTACCTAATTTTCTACAAGAACATTTTCCTAATTTGCATTATTTACATGTGTATATATATATATTTTATTATTTTTATAAAAATTTAATTTAATTTGATTGAATTGTTACTAAATACACCACCACCATTTAAAATAATAATTAACCATTTAAAAGAAATTTAATTTCTATTTAATTTCTTTTTTGATTAAATCTTTAAAATTAAATAAAATGTAATTAAATTTGGTTTAATTTAATTTAATTAAATTTAATTTGATTACATTTTTAGTAAATACACATTATATGCTAAACCACCACCATTTAAAATAATATTGTTCATCTGGAAATTTACAGATTTTAAAATTTTTATTTTAAATAAATTCAGTTAATTAAGGAATTATTTATATATATATATATGTGTGTGTGTGTGTGTATATATATATATTTATATGTGTATTTTTTCCTCATTTTACATATGAAATACTAAAAATAGTGATAAAACAATATTGGATTTTATTTATTTTTTATTCACTATTTTATTAGTTTATAAATTTGGTCTTATTTTTTGTCTTGTCATTTTGTTTTGTTTTATTTTAAAAATGTAAAAGTATTTGTTATTAAACGAATACTAAAAACATTCACATCTTCTGAGGGAAAAAATATCTAGGAAATAGAAGTCATGACTGGCTAAAAAGTAAAAAAACTTTTGAAGCTCTTGTCAGTTATTGCAGGAAATAGCACTTCCCTAATTAATTACATTTATCTATTATGCACCTGTCCTTATATATACTTTTCTAACATCACTGTTTAAACTCTTCTAATAGCTGTTTGTTTTGACAGCCTCTGGTTGATCTGATCACTGGAGTTGTTTTGTACAGAGAACGTTTCTTAATTAATAAAGCATAGACTTTCCCGTGTCCTGTCTTCCCATTGGGCAGCAGATGCTAATTGTGTTTGAACATTTCTAATCTTTCAGACCACCTCAAACAAACACAGTGCTTCTATAGCAGGCCTCTCAACAAGTCCTGCTTTTGAACGTCGCATATGCGCCACAGGACAAACATGGAGGACAAACTGGAGTAGTTTGTGGAGGTTAGTTGTTTTTGCGTCACTGTTGCCCCAGGGCTGATTACAGTCCTCGAATCCCGTTAGGATTTCTCCTCCGACGAACGACCTTGTTATTAGCTCCCGGTTTACCTACAGGCTTGGCCCCAAAGAACATATTAGCTTTCCTTCTGCACACTATATAAAAATGGATAAGTAATGTTGTCCGTAACACACTATAAAACCCGAAGAGGTGGATTTTTATTGTTTTGGCCTGTATTTCACACTGTGCTTTAACTACATTTTATTAGGTGTGAAATTAAAATATTAATAGGCTGATGTCTGGCTTTAGGAAAAGCGGGACGTTTGTAGAGGCGCTGGAGTCGGGCGCTGCTGGAGAGAGGCGGGTTACCCAACGTCTGCGGGCCCTTTTAACATCTCATACCTCTGTATGAAATAGACTTTCATCTTGCCTACTGTGAAAATATTAAAAGACGAAGCTTCATGTGTTGTCACGTTGCCTGCGGGACACTAATTGAGGTTGGTCGCCGATGTTGTTGGGAAAGGTTGAAAAGAGAAAGGAAAATATCTCAAAGTGACTGAAGAACTTGAAAAAGAGAATGTTGCTTTGTGGTGCCTTCAAAACAATTAAACGGGAAACATTTAAGGAAATGACATCATAAGTGGGGCCTTAAAGGAATGAAAGCGCTTAGTGATGTACACATTATGTGCTGGACCACTAGCGTTTAATATAATTGTGTTCATATATAGATATATTTACATATGTTTTGTATTTCTGTTTGAAATAAATTCTGTTCTTTTTAAACCTTTCCTGAAAAAAGTACTGTATCATGGTTTTCATAAAAATATTACAAAATAATATATAAGTAGCAAATATTTTTTTCATTTCATTTTTAATTTACATTAATAATATTAAGAAAACAGTAAATTTGAATTGTACAGTTAATTGTGTGTCATATTTCACAGTTTTTACAGTATTTTTGTTTAAATAAATACAGCCTTGTCGAACTTAATAAATAAATAAATAAATAAAGGAAAACAATCTATTACAAAATATTACAAGCAATTTTATTTGAGTATATTCCAGTATTATATATATTTTATATGTTACTTATATGTTAATTTATTATTTATATATTTTCATATATATATTTTCATATATATATATATATATATATATATATATATTATTTTTTTTTTTTGTGTGTGTGTTCTAAATGATTTTAACGTGTTGCTTTAGGGTTGCTAGGTTGCTGTGGGTAATTGCAGTAACATTGTTACATGATGAGTAAAGTGTTCAGAGTGATTTTAACGTGTTGCTTTAGGGTTGCTAGGGTGTTGTGGGTAATTGCAGTAATGTTATTATACTGTACGTTGAGTAAAGTGTTTGAAATGGCTTTAATGTGTTGCTATGCAGTTGCTATGGTGCTGTGGGTAATTGCAGTAATGTTGTTACACACTGAGTAAAGTGTTCTAAATAGTTTTAATGTGTTGCTATGCGGTTGCTATGTTGTTACTAGGTTGCTGTGTGTAATTGCAGCAACTTTATTACATGATGAGTAAAGTGTTCAGATTGATTTTAACGTGTTACTTTAGGGTTGCTAGGGTGTTGTGGGTAATTGCAGTAAAGGTATTATACTGTACGTTGAGTAATGTGTACAGAATGGTTTAATGTGTTACTATGCAGTTGCTATGGTGCTGTGGGTAATTGCAGTAACGTTGTTACACGGTGAGTAAAGTGCTCTGAGTGATTTTAACGTGTTGCTTTAGGGTTGCTAGGGTGTTGTGGGTAATTGCAGTAATGTTGTTATACTGTACACTGAGTAAAGTGTACAGAATGGCTTTAATGTGTTGCTATGCAGTTGCTATGGTGCTGTGGGTAATTGCAGTAATGTTGTTACACACCGAGTAAAGTGTTTTAAATAGTTTTAATGTGTTGCTATGCGGTTGCTATGTTGTTGCTAGGTTGCTCTGGGTAATTACAGTAACATTATTACATGATGAGTAAAGTGTTCTGATTGATTTTAACGTGTTACTTTAGGGTTGCTATGGTGCTGTGGGTAATTGCAGTAACATTGTTAGATGGTGAGTAAAGTTTTCTGAGTGATTTTAACGTGTTGCTTTAGGGTTGCTAGGGTGTTGTGGATAATTGCAGTAATGTTATACTATACGTTGAGTAAAGTTTACAGAATGGTTTTAATGTGTTGCTATGCAGTTGATATGGTGCTTTGATTAACTGCAATATCTTTGTTACACGTTGAGTTATGTGTTCTAAATGGTTTCAATGTGTTACTATGTTGTTGCTAGGGTGTTCTGGGTAATTGCAGTAATATTGTTATACTGTACGTTGAGTTAAGTGTTCTAAATGGTTTAACTATGTTGCTATGTTGTTGCTAGGGTGCTGTGGTTAATTGCAATAACATTGTTACATGGTGAGTAAAGTGGTGCAAATGGTTGTTAGCGGTAGATTCATTGCTGCTATATAGTGACCATCATGCTCTAAATGGTTTTTAATATGATGCTATGCAATTGCTAGAGTATTGTCATGTGGTTGCTAGGATGCTGTTTGTAGATGAAATAACATTACTGTGATGATGATTAGAATGTGTTGTTATGCAGTTGCTAAGTGGTTACTAGGGCATTGCTAAAATTTGTTAAGCTGTTTCAATTGGTTTTCATGTTATAGAATGTTTCTAACATGTTGCTATGCTGTTACTAGGTGGTTGCTCAGGGCATTGCTACTGTAAGTGGTTGCTGTGGATTCATTCAGTACCTCAGTGTTTAATATATCGCAAAGAGGTTTCTTTGAAGTTTTAATGTTGGGAGTGATTGAATAGTGTTGCTATGCAGTTGGTAACGTTTGGGATTGGTTATTTAACATGTTATTGTTGATATGTGGTTGCTGTGGTGATCTAAATGGTTTGTATGTTATGCATTTGGGTTACAGTTGGCAACTTGAGCATTGTTAGGTGGTTGCCAGGGTGTTTTTAACAAGGACGTTTTGGAAGTTGCCATACAGTAGTTGCTAAGTGAGGTTCTGAACAGTAAACACTTGCTGAGGTTGTTAGGATGGTGTGGAAGTTGAATAGAATTGCTATATAGTTGCTAATAGACCAATTAGATTTTTACAAACAGTTTTTTGTGGGTGGAGCCTATCTAGTGGCAGAAAATTAAAGTTTTCAAGTAGCAGTCATGGTAAATTTAAGTTAATATTTTAAAATTCTGAATTTATGCTGAAGAGCAACTCGGCTCAGTATCTTTCGTTTATATCCCACGCTTCTGGATTTTTTGTTTCCATTAAGTTAAACTAGTTATAAAGTGGTTATTTTAGTAATTGGTTTGAATGGCATTTCATGCATATGAACTGCATATGTGAATATTATATTAACCTTTTGTTTAAATCAACTTTATGTATTAAATGTAGCAGTTTTCATTCATAGTCTATTTATTCATTTGCGTTTAGCTTCAAATGACGTCATTGATAAAAAATATTCTACAAAAATAATTTGCATTCTGATTTTTCTCTTATTCCAGCATTTTTCTTGTTCCTTCCACTTGTTACCAGTGTTTTTCCGGCAGCACTATGCATGCTCAGCTGCAAGTTATGTAGCTGACGTCTACTCCACATTACTCCACATCTATACGTTGTGGTTTGTTTTACACATGGTTGCTAGGGTTCAGGGTTTTTTTTTCTTTATCTGACTGTTTTTTGTCTGTCAGGTAAAATAACACATACTGCGCTGTAGGGTTGTAACGGTATGGCGGTTTATTGTGATATTGACATGTACGAATATCATATAATGCACATTTGCTTATCCCCTGCTTTGAAAAAAAAAATGAAACCAGTTCTCACTCGCGCTGCAGTGTATATGCAACTTTTTTGCGCTTGACTGCTTAGACTCCACCCATATCTGCGGCCTGAGAAAATGTCTGATACAGAGGCTGCAAATTCTAATCTCCCGCCGAAACACTAATTAAAATCTACAGTATGGGAATATTTTGGGTATTCGAAAAATGATTCTGGGGTTGTCCTTGAAGATGGATATACAGTGTGTAAGACATGTGGACGAAGAGTGCCCGCAAAAGGAGGAAATACGTTCGTCATGTTCCGTATTCGCGAGCACCATCCCTCCGCGAAGATAAAAATATTAAAGCCGTATTATTTTTGATGCAGAGGGAATCCCGGAATCCAGTCATGTAATTGGATAACATCAACATCTAGCTGTGCAGTAAATCAAATCGCAATGTGCGTGTCTGTGAATATACAGCGCACGAACGCTGCCATATATTGAAATTCTATATATTCTATAATCTGAGTCTTTGTGTGAATGAGCAGCACGGTTTCCTAATACTGTATATCTAGTACGCACTCAAGTACGCGTGATGCTCGTGGTTTTTAAAGCGTCTGCTGTCTCACTCAATGTGAAGACGTGAACACATGAACATATCCACTTGATGATCATTTTATAATCTTATTTAAAAGAATAATCATCAAATATACTTTCTTTAATTTACATCCATGTTTACATCCATCCAACATGACCCAGCACATATTGCTCTTCCGTTAAAGAGGAAGAACAGTTTGATTTATTTTTGTCTAATATAAAGAGAAATAACTTATTCCTTATTTTGTTCAAACGGGAGATGCAAAGCTTTATTTAAATTTTTCTCCCCAAACATTAGACTCATCCTGCCATAAGTTTTTTTTTTTTAATTCTCATTAGAAACCGTTACCGTTACAACCCTACTACGCTGTAGGAATTACACAAAGTTTAACACATAATGCATACATGTATCATACACAGAAAGGTTAATTCTCAGGGATAAGGGTTGTTCAAATCACTAATACTAATTATTAGCAATAGTAATGGTGAATCTGCCTAGCAATCAAAACTAAATAACCCTCTTGAAATTCTCTAAAATCCTTTGGTGATGTTACATGCACGGCTGCGTGGGAAGCTGACATTGCTTGTGCGTGTTTTTGCAGAAGAATTGCATATTTTGAAAGTGAATGAGTTTGAAGGTCAGCTGTCTGCATCTCTCCAGTGTGAAGCGATGCTGCGGCACGTTAGTTTAGGAATGACAAGCATCTGCTAAACTCACTCTTGATTCTTTAAAGACAGCCTGTTGGCATGCTTTTGATTCGTCCTCAGAACTCTCTTAATTGTTCAGCTGTGAAACTTTATGCCTGCTATTTTCCCAGAGCGCTGGAAATGTCCTTGCCGAGATTCACATTTGTTCAAGTACAAGAATGTGAGTGGGAGTGTTCAGACTCACACACACAAGCAAAAAGCCATTGTGCATCGCAAGTTATGCATAATATGAAACTACCTTAACGCACCTTGACTTTTTCTCTCTCTATTCAGAGTATCCTGGCCTTGAATCCTCGGGTCCAGACTCATGCTGCTCTCCTCTCTACTGCGACCAAGAAAATGGAGAAAAAACACTGGAAAAGAAACGCAGAGAAAGGCTGTGAGGTGGGTCTCCTCCATAACCCTCAACCGTCATCTTTTCACCTGGCCCTCTATAGGGCTCTCACTGACCAATAATCAAAGAGGAACTTCATATAGCTTTCATATAGTCAAATGTCTTTAGTAATATTATATTATATCTTTACCAGACATAATATTAGCAATCCTCTTAGTGAAAATACCAAGGCTGCCAGTACTTGTTATTGGCAATGCCAATGTCTAGCTGTAACATTTTTGCAGAAAAATGTGAATTAATTAAATAATTAAATGATTTATTTTAGGCATTGTATTATCATTTTATATTTGAAAGCCATTAATTATAACATTTTCTAAATACAATAGGGTTGGGTCGATAGACGATACCATCGTCCATCGCCGTTGTCCGAGATACATCACGATGCTGAGCCGGCATCGCCATGTTCCGCTCCGTCGCAGAAGCAGCAACAAGCTCGTACATGGGAAGAAACAGGGTCGCAAGCTCATATCAAACCCTCACGCGCACTTGATGTGTCATCCGCGCACAATTCAAGCACTCGCGCGCAATCACTCCTGCGCTCAATCCTCTCTCTCATCTGCTCGTGTGAACACTGTTTTGTCAGTCGTGGGGCGGGGCTTGGTTATTTAGTTACAACTACACCACCCCACCCACCCCCTATGGTGATGACGATATCATCGTCCATCGCGATGTTTCACATAGACATCGTACGATGCCAAATGGTCGACATCGCCCAACCCTACAATAGACCTAATTTGCAATATTTACAATTGACCTAAACTGCAAATTCTCAGACTTCTGTTTTTGAATATCATTTAATTTACACAACTTTTTAACTTTTAAAACCTGCAGGAAAATGTCACATAAATCCATTATGAAAACAGACAAGCAGAGCGTTAATTAATAAAAAATATAATTTAATATACATTTAAGAATTATTATTCTTTAAAAACTTTATTAATGTAATATAATTCTTTATTATTCAAAAACTCAATTTAAAAGTAACGCTCTATCCCCTTGAGCACTGAGGTGTGTCACCACAACAGCGCCGCAAGAATGCACATGTATCCATATCGAAGTTTGCATTAAGGTCTTGTACGCATGTGTATTCAAAAATAAAAAAATACTAAAACGAACACGCCAGTTAAACACAGCCTCACGCATTCAGCTCTATTGACTTCCTGTGAGCAGGTATTTCATCATAAGACAAGCACGTGTGAGCTGCACTCGCTAACACGCGCTCTCAGACAGTCGCTCAAATGTAATTATCTTACGATTCCAGGCACATGCCATCAAAGTCTCACGAATATCTCCCCAGACCAGTGTGCGACGGAAGGGTTTGTGTTTTTTGGCAGGTGGCCGCTATGCCTGTCTGTCCTTTTAAAGGCAACTGAGCCTCCTGCTTGTTTGATGTTGAGACGCAACAAGATGGAGGTGTTTTGTAGGGGAGATTATCTACTCCCCGCTGACAGCACTGTTGCTAAGTACAGCTGCCTAATTCATCATTCTAATCAATGGGGATGGATCGCAGGCCTGATTTAATTCATAAAGGCTCTGTGCTGTAGATTGAACATATGGCATGTGAGTTTACTGTGTCAGGAGTATACATGTGTAGCTTTTGCCACGCTACGCGGATTAGGAGTTTTTGAAAGAAGTCTCTCATGGTCACCAAGTCTGCATTCATTCAAATAAATACAGTAAAAACACTGTAATATTGGAAAATATTGGAACCATTACCAACTGTTTTTAATGGTATTTATTCCTGTGTTGATCAATCATAGCATGAGTTTACAGTGTCACATGATCTTTCTAATATGATGATTTGGTGCTGAATTATTATTTTAGTGCTTATTTTTCTTTATTTTATGTAAAAACCATGATATTTGACTCTAGAAATTGATAGTTAAAACTTCTCTTTATTTTTCATCCTTATTTTCCCTTTTTATTTTATTTTATTTAATCATTTTCTTCTTTTCTTTGGTTTATTTCCCTCCCTCTTTCCTTATTTATATATCCATCCATCCATCCATCCATCCATCCATCCATCCATCCATCCATCTTTCTTTAGTTCATTGGTTTATTCTTTCTTTCTTTCTTTCTTTCTTTCTTTCTTTCTTTCTTTCTTTCTTTCTTTCTTTCTTGTTTTTTTAATTTTTTGGTGCTAAATTCTTAATAATGGTTATTATTTATGTCTCGAACCGTGTTTGGTTTCTTTTGTAGAAACCATAATATTTTTTTCTGGATTCTTCACTTTATTTCCTTCCCTCTTTCCAAACTTTCTTTTGTCCATAGGTTCATTTTCTCGTGCTTTCTTTCTTTTTTCATTCTTTTAATTAATTCATCCATCCGTTCTTTTTTTCTTCTGAATGGTACTGCATCATGATTGATTTCCACAGAATATTATACATCTTTAATCTTTATTAAAAACTGTTCACCTGTACTGTTAATGCATAACTTTTTCAGAAATGTTTCTGATCTTGACGTATGCGGAAAGAGACGAAATGGAAGTTTTTGTTGTTCTTTTTACGCTGTATATCAGAATCTGCAGCAAAATCAACGTTAGTGCCTCCGCATGCTTTTTGCCCGCCTGTGTTCTCATGCGATGCGTTTCTCACAGTCAATTCACCAATAAATGTCAGAGGTTCAGAGAACGCTGAGTCTGTGAAGCTGTTTCCGTATGGATCGTCTGCCACAGATTTATCCTCTTCGTAAAGAAAAAGCAATGAACGTTTTAGTGATCCTTAAAATAACTTTGGTAGGGCTCCGGAAGCTGCATCATAATTGTCCTGCAGAATTGTGCCAGATGCCAGAGGGGTCTTAAACGTAGTTTTTACAGAGAATCCATGAGTGTAGGGTGTCTATAGTTTCCAAATGAGTTCTCCAGGAAATACGGTGGCAAGTAGTCAGCCGTTATCTCGGTCCGTCAGGGCCCTGGTGCCCGCACATTTCCTCTCCTCCCCCTCAGGGCACCCGTAGCACACTGTCGGTCAGGAGATTTGGCTACTCTTCCCTGCAGGCGATGTCTCGTATGGGAACACGGTTCGAGTCGACACTATTAGCTGACCGGAGCCTTACCAATATTTGTCTTTCTGCTTCAACAGCACAGGTTGAGGCTGGAGATAATCTACCAAACAAAAAACAAGTCTGAGTTTTGCAGCAGCTGCGGAGATAGAAGTGGAAACACACTTGAAGTGCCCTTGTTTTTCGCAGATAACGCCACTGTTTACTGATGGTTTTCTTTTAATAATCTTTCTGCACGGTCTAATCCAATTTAATGAGTCTCCAGATTGCGTTATGATCCCCAGGTCCTGTGAAGGGCAGGTATATCTGCCAGAAGCAAAAGCTCATGTTTTTTCCCCCATTGGTTTTAGGCAAGACAAGTAAGGGGGGTGGAAAGTTGAAAGCAACAGGCACAAAAAAGAGTGTCTTTTCAAGTGTGCATTCACATGTTATTGAGTATAAATGCACTAGGCTTACTTTAGCGAGCTCATTGGTAAGCTCATTGATCAGCAAATTCACTGTACACTATACTCTTCCATTTACCTTTAAATGTCTGCCTAGGTTACAGGATGATGGGAAGGCCCTGTAACCACGCAGATTGCTGTATGACTCTGTCTATGCAGCTTGTGACCTTCTTCCTAGTACTCAGCTCTGTTCTCTGTCATTGGCTGGGGCTTTATAGTTGGGATTGTTTCTAGTTTATTAGGCATCAGAGCTAATTGCTTTAATGAGACATGATGAAAGGGAAGGAAGGGAGAGGAAAAAAACTTAATTTGAATCCTTTCTGGAATTCGTTAAATAATTCAAATTGGCTTTCATAATTCCTGTTCCGCGCCGGGTCACCGCTGAGGTCCAAAGATAGAGTGTAAACTGAATATCTTAAATAGATTTTCCTTTATAACCCAATCATCCAGCGTCTTCCTTGAATCTAGTCTCGACCTCACACTCATTAGATGAATAAATTACAGACAAATTACCACAATTTTAGTGCTAAAAGTGGTATTAGATTTCTTTGAAGCTTTTAAAGTAATTATGTTTTTACTTAAAACATCCTTTTCAGGACTTCTGATCTCTAATAGAATTTATCTATCTATCTATTTATCTATCTATCTATCTATCTATCTATCCATCCATCCATCCATCCATCCATCCATCCATCCATCCATCCATCTATCTATCTATCTGTCCCTTGCCTTCCTAGATAAAAATACATTTCCTTATATTAAGGCTATACGATTATGATTACGTTGAATGATGATTATACCATAGCTTGAAGCACCTGTCATATTTTTAGATGAAAATTACTATGCTTTGGACTGGTTTCTTCTTTAAATAAAGAAGTTAAAATATTATAATGCTATACAAAACTAAAAGTAAAACAATGCAAAAACCCTTAAGATAGCATGGAGAAAGAAAAGAACACAGAATAATATACGTTTGGATTTTGAACGATTATTTTCAGCTTTGAATGATTATGTAATTATGGCATCAGTAATTGTAATTGCAATTAGAAATTTGATTAACTGTGCAGCTCTACCTTATATTCAAATTCTTTATCCTGTTTGCTACTATAATTTCAATTCAGGAATTAAACTGGAATTCAAAAGGCAATTCAGTTCTGAATGGTACACAACCTTTTACAGGTTCACAACCGAATATTAATTCATTTTCTCACCACTCAAGTCCAAAAACACCATAAAAGACACTGTCGTGTACGTCGCTTCCCTCGACGACAAAAACGCTGTGTAGCACGTTGAAATAAAGCTCATAATCAGGAATGGCGCACACCAGTCTGGCCTTGAGAAAAGACGTCCACTTCCTCTGAAGAGTCCTCTGTCCTCCAATGTCCCCCTGTGAACACCAAACAAAAAGCAACTGATATAAAAATCAGAGCAAATGACAAAAGTGTGGCTCATTTATATCAACTCAGTGTAGTAGGAATGACACAATTATGCAGTTCTCTCAAAGCTGACTACTCAAGGGAATGAGTCACGCTAAAGTAGCTGTAAAAATATTAACAAATAATGAACATAATATCGCCCCATCTTACAATCTAATGGGATGTGGCATAATTAAGTTTAAATGATAAATTATGATTATGCAGCTTTGCATCACACAGCAATCCCCACAAACCATCAAATCAGAGATATACGGAGAAAGAAGAAACATATTATCTGGGGAATTTCTACCAAACCACCCCATGGCTTTTTGCATAATTTACACATACCCTTAAGAGTAGTTCACAGCCAAATGCATCAAGCACTGCTATGTGAAACTCTCCTGAATTAAACATTCAGCTTGAAATGACACAGTTGTGGGCACAAAAAGCTGTCCTAAATGTGCTAACAGCATTCTGGTCAAAAACTGGCTCCATCAGGATATAGTAGTAACATGAGGACCTTCAGGCTAATTGTGGTGTCAGTTCACATTTCAGGCAAGAAGAAGAAAGCTCAGAACTGAGGATGGCTCAGATTTAAGAGTAGAAGAAATAGAGCCTTTTGTACGGTTTCTCCATAGCAAAAGTTATTAGCAGTGTTGTCACGTGATCTACAGTAAGTATCAGATATTTGTGTCATTCTTTTTATTTCTAGAAATCTACACGGTGTATACTGGCAGTAGCAAACTACTTTCAATCTGGTAGACAAACTATGCCAAAGTTGACATTTAGCAAAATGGATTAAAAAGAGAAAGACTGTACAATGTTACACATGCTCATGAAGCCTGAGGAAAACATCTGGGGCAAAATAATCATTTCCCTCCGGCTCATTATTGCTAATATCATATATTATTGCATACTTTGTTAATTTGCCAAGAAATCTTCTCTTAATAAATATGAAATGCATTTATGATGGGTACACAGAAAAGCAATATTCAGATTACCTTACCTATAGTTGCTATGTAAACTTTAATTGTGGAAAACACATACTTATTTAAAAGTTTATATTGTGTATTTTTTATAGTAACTTCTGCAAAGTAGAAATTAGGCTAAGCACAGTAAGTGTTGTGCATCTTCTACTGTCCTTTGCTTTTTTAGTGTTATTTATTTATTTTTTAAGGGTCAAAGCACTGTGATTCATAGGACACTTAGTATTAATAGTTTGCTGCTGTACTTAATTAGTTATGTGATTAACTTTTATTGTTGTTTTGTGCACTAATCTCTGAAAGGGTGATTACTGTTTCCACTTGGTGAACCTGCTTAATTAAAACAATTTCTCACCCTCTGAACACAGAAGTCAACGGAAGATTTTTAATGTATGGCAAGTAAGAGTATCCTTCATGCAGAAGATAAATTGGACTTATTTAAAACAATATCTTCAAACTGTTTTTTGAACATCTTGATTGAATTTACACCAAAACATTTGTTGACCTGGGTGAGACTAGTGTTTTTTACTTATCTGTTTAACGGAACAAGCATTCCTTTTTTTTTGTGAGAAAATGATTTTTTTTTAAATAGGCTTGTTTTTGAATCGATTCAGCTGATCTCCAGGTCTGGTTGTAACACTTTTAGCTGTAGCTTAGCATAGATCATTGAATCTGATTAGACCATTAGCATCGCACTCATAAATTACCCCAAGAGTTTCAATATTTTTTTTTTTTTTAACTTGACTCTTCTATAGTTATACTCTGTACTAAGATTGACTAAAAATTTTATGTTGCCATTTTCTAGGCATATATAACTAGGGACTATGCTCTCATCATGTCAGCCTTTGACAATGTAACTATAGAAGAGTCAAGTTTAAGTTAGGATAAATATGAAAAATCTAAAACTTTTTTTACCTAAAGACTGTAGAATATTTACAAAAAAAATATTTTTTCTGTTTTCTTCAGTTTATGTTAGTGTTCATAAATTTGGGGTCAGTAAGAAATTTTGTTCAAGAAATGTAGATTTTACTTTATAAAATTTATCAAAGTGACGGTAAAGACATTTATAATGTTGGTAATCTTATTTCAAATTAACACTGTTAATGTTTCATAATCAGCATATTAGAATGATTTCCAAAGGAACATGTGACACTGAAAACTGGAGTAATGGCTGCTAAAAATTCAGATTTGAAATTAAAGGATTAAGTTAGATTTTAAGTGAACGTTTTGCAAAAAACGCATTTCGAGAGGAACGCAATACGAATTAATCAAACACAGCTGGTAGCCCATCAGCTAATTATTCCCAATCACTCTCGCCCAATAGATTCTTCCCCTATTCACTATTAAAAACCCCGACTTTCAACCCTTACACATCTCTCTTCAAGCATCACTCCTCCTCCCCTTCTCCACCTAAATTTCTATTCACGCCTCCAGGGGGAGCATTCTGAGACTGAGCCAACTTCGAACCCTTGCCCACACTAGGGTTCATACCACTAGGGTTCGCGGTTCTCCCGGGCTCGCTCCCCTGACAGCATGCCAAACCCGCAAAAAATAATACTAATAAGGGAAAGCGTGAACTCTTGAAAATATATTAAAACAAAACAAATTTTACTAAGATTTTCACCAATCAGTCTTAGTGAACATATACTAGCTTCTTTCAGAAACATTATATGAAGTACGAATACAAACATTTAAACAGTCTATAAGCATGGATGTGCACATGTGTGTAATCGGCCATATGGATGTGTGTGTGTGTAGTGTGGCCTACTTTGGACTGGAGCTTCTTTCCCTCCTTACTCAGTCAAACAGTAAGGGACCTGACCTGCTTCCCAGAGCTGTGAAGTGTTAGCTGCAGAGTGAATGCAGGCGTGAAATAAATGAAGATATAACGGTGAGGGGAAAATGCTGGGTGGTTTATCCGAACACAATGAAGACACCAAATGAGATGAGAGTAATGCAGGTGAGAGAGCATGTGTGGGAGAAGGAAAGCGAACGAGAGAGATAGTTTGGGTATTGGGGCTTTATCTGCCCGGCAACAGTGGCAAACTGTAGACACTCCAGGATCGTGTGGCGACATAAGGTCAGGCTGGCGCTGTCACTGAGCTCTGAGTAATTTAAACTCATATGAATTGTACTCAGGAGTAAAAATGTCTTGTAAATGTTCATTTTATTACCAGATTTGGAAATACAAATCCTCAAATATATATCCCAAACTTTACCTTACACACACGGGCCACCCTGGCCACTTTGGTCTGGCTTGAGTAAGCTGTCGGTTCGGTGTTCCTCTCCGTGAAGAAGAAGTAGAGTTTGTCATCATCCCCAATGGAGCTGTTGATGCTCTCTCTGAGTAACGCTGAGCCGACAAAATCTGATTCTACGAGAAAGAACATCAGCATTAACAGCTGCCCACACCACAATGGACCAATTATGAGTCTTACAGATCTTATTGTGTGTCTGTGAAAGTACAGTTTATTGATTCAAATATAGGGACTCTTTTGGGATATTTTGTTTCTTTTAATCTTATATCTTAGGTTTGACTCAATCAAAATAGTATTGAATTATAAGTGATGCTTTCTAAGCCAGGTGTGTTATTCCTTTGTGATTCTTGCTTGGCAGATGATACTGTGAAAAAACCCCCAGCTATGACCTTTAAATAGCAATAGGTTGAAAACCACTCAGAACGCTTAAAAGTAACCATTCACTTTATTCTTTTTCTAACTAACCCAGCAGCCATCTTGTTGGGGAATCATCCGTCCGCAAGTTGGGGAAGGGAAAATTGCGTCGTATATCAGGGATGTTGCGAAACTCATACTGGGAGGCCGAGTACATCTCACCATCTGTAACAGCAAATCTTAAAAGTCACCCTAAAAGAAACCTGCAAATTATGGAACAAGCTGATAAATCGAAGTCATTTACCTATTAGAAATCCAGTGAAGCCCTTTGCAGGGTCGTAAGGACATTTCTCCTTTCCCTCCTCAAAACGCACAAAGGTAAAGCGAGCCACATCCTGAGCAAAACATAGAGATTTATAAGCACCATGCTCAGTATATACTAAAATATAAAACATGATCACATGATCACAATTGTTTGGTAATATGATGTGCAGAATGAGAGAGGTAAACATCTCACTATGTAAGCACAGCGTGGTCTGAAGGCATGCGTCCCACAGGTGTACAGGTGAGTGTCATTGTATCTGTCCAGGAACCGCACATGATTGTAGCATTCAGTCTGTGACGAAACAAGGAAGAAATTCTTCTAGAACTCATTTTCCAAAAAAAAAAAAACACGTTATGCAGTACCATACACAGACTTTAGGGGGTGCTAAGGAGAAAAAACAATAGCCAATATTACGAGATATTTATAACGCAAAATTTTCTCTTATCTTACTACTTATTTTCTCGTAATTATGAGAAACTTTCTCCACGCATGCACATTGCATGAGTGACGTTATGCTAGCGCCATCTGCTGGTCTAAAGCGTTCGCATGATGTCCTGCAAGAAGCAGTGTGGGGCACTTAAGACCAAGCGGTTGCCATGGAAACGAACAACTATGCTTTGTGCAAGCGAGATGAGATTGGGCGACTGTATACATGTGATGCATGAAAGTGACAGCAAATAAAACTAACAAATCATCGTAATGAACATCTATGTCATTTCTTCATAAAATGCATGTGATTTTTGATCTGTTTGAAGCCATGAATTTCATTGTCTGGTAGAGTAACTTGTTGGTAAGTGCTACAAATTAACAAGACTACATGCAGATAAATCATCTGAAATCATTATTTATATGTGGTGTTCCTGGTTGGCTTTGACTAGGAGATGGCGTGAGCGTGCCGTCACTCATGCACTGCGCATGCGTGGAGTAAGATATTATTTCGAGAAAGCTTCTCATTATTATGAGAATATAAGTCATTATTATGAGAAGTTATCTCATTATTAAGAGAAAATAAGTCATTTTTATGAGAAAGCATCTCATT
This sequence comes from Enteromius thamalakanensis, assembly GCA_032357475.1. Lineage (NCBI taxonomy): Eukaryota > Metazoa > Chordata > Actinopteri > Cypriniformes > Cyprinidae > Enteromius > Enteromius thamalakanensis. Next base: position 233,911 of record JAUCMT010000056.1, read on the forward strand.
ATTACGAAATGTTAAATCATTATTATGAGAAAATAAGTCATTACTATGAGAAAGTATAAATATTATTTTATGAATGTAAATATTTTTCCCCCGTCAATATTATAATATATTAACTAATAATTATGAGAAAGTTTTTTATTATTATAACATACTAAGTCATTATTATAAGAAAGTTTCTTATTATTGTGACTTGCAGAATTATATTTTTTCTCAAGGTGGCGGAAACGGGCTTCCATACTATACAGAGCCATATTGTCTGAATTCTGCATAGATCTGTATTCTCCTCTCTCGTTATTTACAGTGTGTGTGTGAAATGGTGGGTGGCAGTGATTTTTGATTTCTTAATTCATATCCCCTTTAAAATATAAGAAATGTTATAGCTAGCAGCAAAGGCAACAAATCAAACCTAAATCTGTGATTCTTATCATTTATTTTGTTAAAACTGTTAGATTTTAGTTTATGCTCCAGTAAATTAGCATTTTTAGATTATCCTGAATTATACTTTCCTCTCACTCACTTTTTTACATCAAAAAAGCCATCAAAAAGTTTTTGTCAGGAAAATCAACGTTCATCTTGTTTTGTGTCAACTGTGCACAAGAACCTTTGAGCATGTTATATATGTATAAAAAAAAAAAAAAAACATTTTCATTCTTCAGATGTGGTATCCCATTTATATATCGATTTTTATCCAAAGCAGCTTAAAGTGAATTCAGGCTAATACATTTTACCAGTACTTGTTCCCAGTGAATCAATCACATGACATTGAATTGAGCTGTGGGATTCGGGAAAGGATATCCTAACACATCAAAAATGGCAATACCTGATTGTTCTTTCCTTTTCCCAGGCACTGCCTCTTCTGTTCTGCAGACGCTGCCCATTCAAGCTGTTATACAGACATGAACAACAACTATGATCAGCAGCTGCATTAAGAGGAATGAAGACATTTTGAAAATATCGAGGGGCGTGGCAAAGGCAGAACTCACAGAAACAGAGACATTGGTATTAGAGATGTTAGTGGTGTCCAGCTTGTAAATGGCCTCTCTGGCCCCAACATACAACAACCCTGGTCCGTCCTCCAGTAACAGAGAACTGTAGTTCACTGCAGCTCCACGGAAATGGTTACAACCCAGCAGGCCTGCGAACAGCGAGAGAGACCCAGTTAGCAAAACAGGGACAATCATCACCAAATCATGTCAACAACATAGAGACCCACTTATACCTCTACACTCTTTTGTCTATTATTAGTAATATTTGAACTGGGATGAACAGATGGAGAGCTAAATCCTTATCAGAATAAACAGAATGGCTACAAAGAAAACATGGCTATTAAAACAAAATGATAAAGCTTCATTCAAAAAGTACGGCATGAACTGCATTACTGTGACAGCTTTGCCACATACTGTACTAACATCAAACTTCACTTAAAAAGACATGCTGGCACACTAAACAGAGTCAGCAAAAAAAAGCAAAAAGGTGAACATATCCTGCTTTGCAAGTGTCTTTCTGAGACATTGACGTATTTGGATGGTCTGCTTCCTCAAATTAAGGGCATAAAGTAAACCCAGGCCCACTCTGAAGGGTAAAGGACTTGTATTGCCCATTTACAACACTGCATGCTGAGATTGCCTGCCCCATACTGAGAGACGGGTGGGCTATGTTGATGAGACTTGGCAGTATTAGGCCACATATCAACCATGGCACCCCTTAAATGCCCTTCTCTTACCTCTCAAAACACCCATCCCCCCCAACACGGTGCTAAAGTCTGCATCAGCAGCAATATACACTAAATCCAGCATACAAGCAAGAGATTTCTGCCCTATCATTTTCCATTATATTTTTAAGCAAGGTACAAAAATGTTGTTTAAAGACCAAACACTGGAATAGTGTACTAAAATACACCGAGAGACACCGCTACTAAATCATCAACACAAAACAAATATTGTGACCACATTAGTGTATTCCGATTACAGAATAAATAACAAGCATACAGAGAGTCCCTCTCAAGGAAAGTTAGACTTTTGCAGCACCACTGAAGGCCTTTTATTCAAAAGGAGAAATCATGAAATCTCAAAAACTGTTAGCCACACTTACATTTAAAGAATATTTCAAATTAGCAACAAAATCTTACATAAACTGTCCCATAAATGTTGCTTCTTATGTTAAAATAGCATTTAAAAAGGTAATATTTTAGGTTGGTCTCAGGACACGGACTGTTTCTATGACAACCAGAGCCTCTATAAGCAGCTGCAGTGATATAATGACAATTAACAGCTGATTGGCTCTTTCTTTGTAAGGCGGCGCTTTTTCCACCATATTGTCGGTTGTACTTTTTCCCCATTTATAATAACATGAGTCCACTGTTTTGGTGTATGCAAAATTTTCAATACAAAGCAATCAGTGTTTTTCTATTCCCAAATGACTGAGTCGGTTCTTTTTAGTGAACCGTAGTAGTAGACCCATTTTTTCTGAAGTTGTTTTGTTGAATCAAACATCCAGAGAAACCACTATAGTCCAATATCTAAATTAGTTAAATTAATTAATTAAAGTTCTTTTTAGTGAATCAACACATACAGTTCAACCAGTGTAGTCCGATTTCTAACTGAATCAGGATTCTTCTTAGTGAAAAAAAAACATATAATGCAACCACTGTCGTCCCATTTCTGACCCAGTCAGTTCTTTTTAGTGAATCAAAAACATAGTGTAACCACTGTAGTCCAATTCCTTTTGTTAGATGGTTCTTTTTTGATGAATCAAAAGTAAGCGTAGTCTGCTTACCAAACAAATTATTTAAATTAGCCATTCCCCCCCAAACACTGATGCTGCGTCCGAAATTGCTTACTTCCCTACTATATAGTACGCGGAAAATGGCATGCGAGGCGAAAAATGGCTACTTCCGGCCGAATTCTGTAGCAAGCATACCATGGACACTTGCCTATCCCATAAGGCTCCGGGAGAGGACGTGTCATTTTAAAAAATGACGGAAAGTGGAAACGCAGTTCATTTTAAGTGTAAGCAGCTCAGGAAAAAACGTTGTTTGTTGTGATTAAATTACACTTGTTTAACACACTCTAAATAAACGGATGACTTATTGAAAGTTTAAATTTTCGCGCTGTTGTGACGACGCGTGACACGTGACAACATCAATATGGCGGATGTAGTACGTCCAAATTCCATTCATACTACTCACATTCATACTATATAAGAACGTACTGTTTTAACGGTCGAGTAGTATGTTCAATTTTAAATATAGTACCTACATGAGCAGTATGCGATTTCGGACACAGCAAAAAACAGGAGCACATGGGGAGAACGAATAAAAACAAACATAAAGCACATGGACAGCAAAAGAGAACATACACAAAAGTCACATGAAACTCTGAAGACTTGAGGTCACCTGCCGGACGGGTAAATGAAAAGATAGCACATCTAAAAGGATTAGGTTTCTAAATTAGGATAATTTAATTCAAAATCAGCATTCAAATTTATGATTATAATCTAAATTTAATAATAAAAAAGATTAAAGATTAAAACAAGGTAAAAACATAAAAAGGAAAATTAGAAACAAGAGTTTAGAAGAACTGAGGAGTGTGTTCACAGAAGCACTGGAAGGCAAGGCACGCGTTATCCGGGCTATTAAAAGACGGAACCTTACAATTTAAATATTCACACAAACATATTCTATTATATATTAAAGGTGCAATAGAGTGCATTGATACAATGTTTTAAATTGTTCTCTGATTTGCCAGGGTGCCAAATCCTGCTCCTGGCATCAGCTGTCCTGCAAAGTTCAGCTCCAACTCTAGTCAAACACATCTGAAGCAACTAATTAAGGTCTTTGGAGTTACTTGAAACTTTAATGCAGGTGTGTTTGACTAGATTAGAGCTGGAGCTGAACTTTGCAGGACAGTGGATCCCCAGGAGCAGGATTGGACACCCCTGGTGTATGGCTTAGGTGAGGGCAAAAAAATCTGGTTTTACATGTCCATTTACAATCCTAGGATTTGTACCTAGAACAAAATGGTATGTTATTACCTTATTTGGAAGGGTCTTCTTTAATAATAATGTGAGCATTATCTGATTGCAGCTAATTTCAGTAGCTCAGTAAGAAGAAAACACAGGGAGGAAAATACAAATTTTAATACTTTCTCTTGCAGTTTTACATGCCTCTCTTACATATTGTATGCCTTTCTGAATTCTGTAACAGATGAGAAGGGGACACGCAAATCCATGTGTATATTTAAAGACAGATTTAGTTGTCAGACAGACAAAGTCAGTAACACAGTGAGTGGGTATGTCAGAGGCAAGACATGAGTACTCCAGTAAGCAAGCAGGGTTGGTCGAGCAGCGAACAATATCCAAAGGAGCAAAAATTCAAAACAAAGATTAGTACACATAAAGAGACTAGGACCCCAACACACTAAACAGAAACAAGAGAATTGCTTTACACAAGATAAACTCAATGCTCGGCAGAGACTGGAACACAAACAACTCTTTAAATACACATGAGAACGAAACGATGAGGACAAGGAGCTAATCAAAAACCATAGTGACAAACAAGGGGGCAGAGAAACCAGGGGAATAGACCTTTTCTACATAAGTTCACAACTGACTAGATAGGGGAACGCAGGCAGTCTGGGGTGGAGTGCCCTCGAATGGAGCTCGAGGGCACTTCAGCTGGCCAGCGTAACAAATACAGACACCAACTTATCTCTGGAATTTGGACATACTACATCCGCCATACTGATGTTGTCACGTGTCATGTGTCGTCACAACAGCACGAAAACTTAAACTTTTAATAAGTCATCCATTTATTTAGATTGTGTCAAACTAGTGTCATTTAATCACAATAAACAACATTTTTTTCCTGAGGTACTTACACTTGAAATGAACCACGTCTCCACTTTCTGCCATTTTTCTAATGTGACGCCTCCTCTCCCGGAGCCTCATGGCATAGGAAAGTGTCCATGGTATGCGTACTACAGAATTCGGACAGAAGCAGTAGGTCATCCTGGTACTTCTTGCGTACTGACATTCGGACATACTACTTGCCTCACTTACTGTTTTGCATACTATAAAGTAAGGAATTATCTGTATCATCCCTGATAGCACACATCTCGAAGAAGTCTATTTAACATCTACATTATGTATTATTTAGGTTGTTTTCTTATCTGCAATACGTCTATTGACTGTCTTCTTTTAGATGTCAAATAGACGTCTAAGATGTTTATGATTTAGAATGTATGTATAACTGACATCTGTAAGACATCTGTAAGACTTCTGCCAGACGTTTGTAGACAGCAGATGCTTTCCAGATCAAGAGATCTTTAACAGACATCTTGCAGACGTACATGTGCTATCTGGGTTTTCATCAATTCTGATTTGTAATCTGCTAAACTGCAGATCTTAATCATCATTAATAAATCATAAAGTGTCATCAAACCCCAGAAAACATTTAATATAACAGCATAGTTGCACGTTATCAATTTAATAGTAACGCATAGCAGTAGCTTGGCACTGAGGATCCATACCAGTCCAGTACATGACCCATTCACAATCGCTCATCCACACTGGACTGGAGATAAGAATAAACCAATGCTCAATCGCTGACACTATATAAGCAAACTCATTGTTACAACCAGTGTTGGGGCTAGTTACTCAAAAAAGTAATATATTACATATTACTCTCAAAAATAGTAGTGCCCTACATTACTTTATTACTCCCTGGAGAAAGTAACTAGTTACATT
>JAUCMT010000056.1:247427-258148 GCA_032357475.1 Enteromius thamalakanensis
ATTTCTGAAAGGATCATGTGACACTGAAGACTGAAGTAATGATGCTTTGTATCACAGGAATAAATTATATTTTAAAATATATTCACACAGTTATTTTAAATTGAAATAATATTTCACAATATTACAGTGTTTTCTGGATTTTTTATCTAATAAATACAGCCTCGACGAGCAGAAGAAACATCTTTAAAAACCATTACTGTTGTAAAACATTTGAACGGTAGTGGATGTCACTGAAATGGCAACTTTAGATAGAATGGTGGAATTTTGTTGATATGTTTAGTTTGTGATGACTAGTTCAGTTATTTGTGGCAGTTATCCAAAAAAAGAGATTTTTGGATGTACAGTGAAATTTAGTTAACCTGTTTAAGGTCACATGTGTAGTTGACCTCTTTGGTTTGAGATGTCTAGTTCCTCTGTTGCACTCAATAACTGTACAGTAGGTCATACAGCAGAATTTAGTTGACTTGTTTAGTCTTAAAAGACCAGTTATAAAAGGACAGTTTGTGATTGCAGTGGCATTTAGTTGATCTATATAACTAGCGTGGTCATTTGTGGCACTTTTAAGATCACACGGCACTTGTTTAGTGTAATATAACTAGTTAATACATTTGCACTTACAGAATTTAGGTCATGCAGCGACGGGAATCTCTAAATCGGCGCAGTGACCTCATCGTCACTAAAATAGCTAAGCAGGTTGTTCATCACTGTTCGTTCCTTCACAGCCTACAACTTCTTTGAATATAAAGTAGCTTCTAAAGTGACTATATTAAAGTCCTGTATATTTAAAAAATAATAAGAGTATTAAATTAATTTCTCATCCACTTTCATCTCACTGATCCAGGGTACAAGAATAGATTTATTGAGGAGTGTGTTGAGATGACAGAATCCGGTGCTCACAGCAAGCGTTGTAAAAATCTCCCCTAATCTGCTTAACTTCATTAGAAGAGATCGAGGAGGATTACAGTGAACTGCATGTATATGAACATAATTCCTAGCAATATTTAAGCGGCTCATAGATAAATACATCATCAGGGATGCACAAACAGCAACAAAATAGCAATTAATTAAATTCCCTTTATGGAAAATTGTCCGTTAGTTGCCAGGCTTATGAATTATGGCCTTGTTGTGGTAATTGGCTAGACCGATGGCAAAGGTTATGACGAGGGAGCGTGCTTATACATGCAAAGGTAACAGTAAATAGGATTACATCTTTTTCCTTGTGTGACAACTAGCCGGTTTTTCTTTATATGTTTTAATAGTTTCACATTTTTGATGCTTTTGCTCGCTTCTTATAGTTCATAAGCCATTTTTGCAGGTGAAATCAAATTGAAGTGTGCTTTTATCTCATGGGATTTATCTGATGTCACGCTGTTCACCGTTTCTGCCCACCACAGTCCGCCGAAGTAAATGCGATTTTACCTGCTAATTACCAAGACAAAAACAGAATAAAGGAGAGTATGATTAGAAATGCAAAAAAAAATAGGAAGCTTATATCTGACCCTGTGGTAGGCCGGCGGGGTGGCAGAGGTGAGAGCAGATTGGTGCCGATGGAAAAGGTTCCTTCCCTCAATTACGCCTGTTCCAGGGCGCTCAGCGTATAATCACACGGAAATAAGCCTGCGACATGACTTTAATTGAGGAAGTTAACAAGGTTAGCTACACTTCACCAATTTCACAGTGCACAAATCACTCCGCAGACCTTCAGAATGAATATCTATAAACCTTTTACCCCAAAACAAGTGCTGGAGAATAAATTTAGGCAATCATGTCATTAATCTCCTGATAGAAATGGGAAACCGGCAGACCCTCTTCTTATGCTCTCCAAGCTAAAGGAAGTAATATAACGTAGCTTAACTGTTCCTCTGCTGTGGCACACCTGATGTACTCAATTTTCTTTTGCTGGGGAAAATTAAGGGCTGAATTTAATCTTGATTTCAGTTGTTTCCACACATTTTGACAACTACGTTTGTAAAAGTTGAATTTCTTTGTTTAAAAAACTGTAATTTGTGAAATATGTACAATTTAAAATGTGTATTCCATATTTAAATGTAATTAATTTCTTTGAAAACTTTTTAAAATCTTTTCCCAGTTTTCAGTGTCACTTGATGCTTCAGAAATCATTTTAATATGCTAATTTGATTTCACCTGTAAATCCTTTATAAACTCTAAAATACAACCGTATGTTTCACATAAGAAACATTTCTTTTTATTATCAACATTTTGAAAATATTTCACATTTATTATGTTTTTGTTTTTTTGAAAAAATGATTTTTTTTTAGTATTTTCTGATAATTTTCCCCCCCGGGGCTAATTGTCACATAAGAAACTAATTCTGCTATCAACATGTTGTAAACAGTTACAATTACAGTTATTATTATTTTATTATTATTAAATTTTTTTGGGAAAATATTCATTTTTTTTCAGGATTCTCTGATTAATCAAATGCTTAAATAATTTTATTTGAAAAATATATATTTTTTAAGCAATATAATTCTTTATACTGTCATTTTTGACTAATTTTAATGCATTATTGCTGGATAAAACAATTAATAATAAATATCCTATTGACTGATCTATAGGTAGTGCACACTTCAAGTAAAATTCATAATAATAAAAAAAAAAGAATCACTCATTTTATATTTCTAAATAAATCAGTTGCATTTCAGATGACAGGGAAGATAAAATGGCTTGAGTTGAGAACAAAAAAAAACAACATGCATTTTACATTTCGTCTTTTTTATTAAGATTCCCCAGAAGTTCCTTTTCCTGTCAAGATGGCACTTCCTGCAGAGCGTGTCTGTGATCTCGGTGAGAACGAGCGAAAGCTGCTGTAGGCAATCACCTGTTAACTAAGCAAGCAAGATCTTTTATGTGGATCCTTTTTCAAGCTCCAGGCCCTGATTTCCTGACCCGCTCCAGCTGGTGAAGGCCCGTCCGCAGCTATGGAGGTGATCTTAGAGGTCACAGTGAAGGTCAGGGGTCCGGTGTCCAGTCACAGCGTTAGTGAAGGGGCTAATGAATGCTCGCTCATGCCTCCTGCCTCGCTCTCCGTAGTGTTTCCTATTATTCAAAGCACTGTCTGTCTCTCTGGTGTCTGATCAGTCAGCGGAGCGGCATCCGGACTGTCACGGTGCTGAGGGATGGCCGCCCGTTCCCTAAATGCAAGCTTATGACTCACATGGATGTAACGGCCGTCATCCGTCTGCGCTCTGATTTGCTCTGATTGTCCAGCGGGCTGCGCGCCGAGCGTCGTTAACCCCTCTGTCATTCCGGAGAGAGTGATGAACTTGGCTGGGGGTAAACATTGCCCTTAAAGCATCCCCACACACATCCAATAGATATATGAATTTCAATTGGATTTCAAATGGTCCGGACCTTGAGAGGACTTTGAGTGACCTTTGTCAATGCACCACTGTAGGGGAGAGCACTTATGTATTCAACCCCCTCAAGCGCAGAGATCAAGGCCGAAGATTCACCTTCAAAATGACATCAGGGCCTTTGCGGTTTCTTTTTTATTTTCCTGAATAGCTTATGGTGAGTTTTTCTACAGTCAATGCTAAAATGAATGCTGTATGTTTCTGCACAGAACTTCAGTGTCACTCATCGCATACTTTTATGGCTGTAAAAGATGACTCAAATCATGAGGCTTGAGGAAAGATGACTTTTCTAAGCAATCAGATAGTAAAGTATTCATTCAGCAAATAATGAAACAAGCTCAAAGTGATCGAAAATAGGCTCTTTTGACTTCCAGTTTTGGTAACAGCTATAGAAAAAGTCATATTCTAGGATTATTTATTTACTATTATGACTTTTAGTAATATTTTTGTATTTTCAGAATTGCAGTTGTGTTTTGTTATTAGTTTTATTTAAAATGTTTGTAATTTTCTAATGTGCCTTATTTATTTTTTAATTATTAAATTAAAATGATTGTTTTTATTATATTAATATTTATCTTTATTTTATGTCAGCTTACATTTAATAACTTATTTTGGGCTGAGAAGCATTTCTAGTTTTTATTTTTCTCTCTCTACATATATTTTTTTCTTTTCTTTTTTTTTTCTCGGTTTAGCATCTAATAATTATAATGTATTTCACAATATTTTAACAATAAAGGCGCACAGCACTTGAAACAGTTTCTATTTATTTATTATTATTTTTTTATGGATGTTTCTTTTAAAAAATAAATTTTTTTGCATTACTGTACCTTTCAAAATTTATATTTTTTTATATTAAAAATGTCATTTTGATAAATACACAGTTTTATTTAGATTTTTGTCTAAATAAATGTGCTATGCAGTGCTGAAAATAATGACATATTAAGGTGGTAAATAAATGCAGCTGGTATTTGGTGATTAATGGCATATTGACTCTAGTTTGAGTAAAGCAGTTTGAGTACAGCATTTCTTGATCTTTTTTGTCCTTTTCCTTTTTTTTGTGTGTGAGTGTGTAAAGGTATGTGTGTTCTCTCCTTTTATTTTAACTGATCAGTGTTTGGGTCATTTTAGCTGTTGCCTCTGCTCATTACCACTGCGCCACACCTGATCCCAGGTCAGAGCAGCTTACTCACTAAAAACCTGTGGACTGATCTTCATCATGATGTGTCATGAACATTCACTTTCTAGCAGCTCTTGTTAAAGTATTTTTAAGGTATTATATTTACTTTTAATAAGACATTACGATATTGCTTTTACTGTTGCTCTGCACAGGATAAGTGATTTAATCTCAGTATGCTCACAACCACCCACAACACAAAAAATATGCACTTTTTGAAGAAGTGAAGATGTAAAAAAGTAGAAACTTTGTTCAGGTATAGCTTTCTTTTTTAATCAGATAGATCAATGTTTAATTAACTAGAGAAATAAAAATATCTTCAGAGTAGGTGTTTGAAAGCTTAGCTATTTATCACTGCTAGCATGCATTTGCTGAAATGTTAATCAAATGTGTGTGTGTGTGTGTGTATATGTAAATTCAGTGTCACATGATCTTTCAGAAATCATACCAATATGCTGTAGTGATTTGTGTGTTGTAGCTTGATATTCATAAATAAACATGGCGTAGCATCGGAGCAAAGGCCTGCTATTACCGGACTGTCCAAGAATCTGCTTTAATTGGTTAAAAAACCAGAAGTGTCGAAGCAATTAAGATGACAGGTGAAACTGTGCAGCAGGCATGTACATTTAACCTTACTTGTCCACTTTGACAGATCCTACATTCTCCCGCCGTATGTGTTACCATGGTAGCCACGCATTTGATTCCATTTAACTTTAAAATACCTCAAAACGGATTTCTGACCGATGGTAGCACCCTTAAAATTACAGTTTACGGTTTGTGTTCTTGTCATCTGAATTGACATTTTTATAGTTAGATCAGCTACAGCTGGATTAGTAATGTCACATCTAGAACGTGATTACGCCTGACAGCTTTGAGTGATGTGTCAATCAGATGCATATGATCCTTCAGGCGCAAATCTGCACACACACACACAGAGCCATGCAGGTCTCTGGCTCTTCATTTTTCAGTCTGCTGTGTTTGCAGCTGTTGGTTATCCCCCTGATCCCAGACAGACCCAGGCCGGGTGGTTTTGACAGTTCTGACGGCTGCTGTCCTAACCCTCAGCGCAGAGAGTAATCTCACCTCACCTGGCGCTCTCTTCCCACCTGTCCCCAGCCGAGCTGCACCGCTGACATCATTAAACTTGCATCCAGATGCCCGAGCAGACTGACACAACTGCGTCTATCGGGCAAGAGAAACTCAATACCGCATTCCCATGTGTTCAGCACAGCCTGTGCCATAGATGAGAGCTAACAAAGCACTAAAACACAATTCAGAATAAAACGGAACAGATTTGTGCCTGGCAATGATTTCTTCTTATTATCATTTGACTTACTGTGACAAAGGTTTTACATTGTAGTTCAACTGATAGTAACTGAGATTGAAGTTACACTGAAAGGAGATAACAAATTCAGCTTTGACTGAGATTGAATATAATATAATAATATGTTTATGTATAATATAATATGATAATATTATTATTTTTTTAAATATATTTAATGTTTAATTTAACACTTTCACACAATAAAAGACGATAAAAAGTCAAGAAAATGTATTATGAATGTAAATATGATATATTTGTATTATGTAATTTAATTTTAATTTTCAATTTGGAATATATGCTGACTTTTATAAAAAGATGTAATAAAAATTTGCAAATTAAACTAAAACACGTTATGAGTACTGCAACTAACCACAAGGCCACGATAATTAATACAAAGAATGTATACAAATATGTAATTTTATTTATATTTAATATTATGTTATATTAAATGTTATATAATATTTATGTTATATTTAAAATTTTATTTTATTTTATTTTAGCACAGGCTAAGTAAATGTCATATGTGATCAACACATACACTACCCATAATGCCACAGTTCTGGCCTTCTTCTTAATCCTTTTTGACATTTTTTAATCAGTAGATTTCTATAGCTAGCTTTTGGCTCTTTGTGTGCATTTTATTTATACTCTTGATGTTTTTAGTGCAGCGTTCATCTGGCCTTTTTTAACTCCTTTGTTGTATTCCTAAAACGCCCACGTGATTAAAAGAAGATAGAATTTGCTGCAACCCCAAGATTATGAACAGAATTATTAGTTTCTCCAAGAAAAAGTGAAGAACTGAATTTGTGGAGACAACTAATTCATAAAGGTAAGCAATCATTAAAATGGCAAATCCTGGGAGGCCTGGCTTTTATTGAATTGTACTTTTCCCGTCGCGGGTTCATTTTGGTTCAGATATAATGAAAACAATGAATTGAGAGATTAGCTTCCTGCACATTCTAAAACCCCATAATACACTCATCCCGGAAAACATTCAAATGCTAGATTATTACTCAAGTAAAACGATAAGGTAGGAAGCAGAGAGAGTAGAGGGAGAATAAATCAGCTTGTCCGCTAATCAACAGCTCTTTTCATTTGAACGCACAAGATTATTTTATTTATTTATTTATTTTTGGGGGGAGGGTGATAAAAAAAAAAAAAGTGGAAGGAAAGAAACTAAAAATTGTGTATGCATTTGATTGCGTTACAGCTCAGAAAAGCCCCAGCACTGTATCTAATGCACTGCACTGCAAGACAGTCTGTTCCTGAGCGCCGCTCTCAAAGCCCAGCTGAATTGCTGTGACCTAGAGCAATTCTTGAACAAATAAGATTGCCTTCGTGTGTGCATTATTTTCTGTTGACATTTGCTAAGCACTTGGGCTGCTGGCCAGGGGAGACGGATGAGGGTCTAAAATGTGTCTGGATGTGCCGTGTCTTTAATGTTACCTTGGGAGGAGAAAAAAGACAATGGGATTCCTGTCCACCGCCGTACCGCGGAGCCCCGGCATGTCAAAGAGGGAATAGGTTATTTTATTCTCACTCTTTCTCGTTTCGCCCTCTTATTTTCTCCCCCGAGCTACAGTTTTTGAAAAGAGAGACAAAAACGCTCTGCAATCAACTGAAGGTACCCCTCTCACAGATTCTCATGTTGATGTTGGGTCTCATCTTTATGAATGTGTTTATACATTTTGACCTGCCGTGGAACAGCTGTTTTCTGGGCCGTGTCTGTCAGCTTCGAATTTTGTAGCTTTTTGTTTTTTCCCCAGAAGTCCACACATTAGTCACCAAAATCGTCATCTTTGGTTTTGCGTGGCCGTTTTTCACCTTCTATCTGACACTAATAAACAAGCTGGACTGTTGTTGCTGTACCTTGCACGCTTCTATATGCAAATAACCTCTTTTGTAATTGGCTAATCGTTGAATACTGGCATAGATGTTGTCTCTGTCTAAGGCAACCCTGCTGAATAAGAGCTGGTTTCTATACGGGATGTTATAACTATTGGTTTCTCTGTTTTTCGCGCCACTCATGTGAATAAAAACAATTAAAATAAACATTTTCTGATACAACCAGATGTTGCAATAAGCTCTTCGCTGATTTTCTTGAGTCTGTAATTTTCGTCGGAAATTTTCACGCATTGAAAAATAAATTTGAACGCACGTCGTGTTGTGTGCTACCTTAAAAGCGACAAAATTATATAATCAACTTAATAATTATATAATAAATTATAAAAATGTATTAAAATAGTAAACGGTTGCTTATGAAACAATATTAAAATCGATTTAAATTGTAAACTGTTGCTATAGTTATGAAAAAAAGTGGTTAAATACTAAAAATACTAAAATAAAATGTTTTTAATTATTTATGTTATTTTTTTTTTTTTTTCGTGCAAATCCCCAAAAAATTAAATAATAAATCATTTATTATAAATTGTTTTTATTCAGCAAAATATGGCATTTGGTTAATTGGCCTGGGGGATTTTTCAACCAATTACTGGTCATAATCCCCATCTATTTAATTTATTAATAGTCTATGGTTAGTTTTACTTTACTTTCAAGTATATCTGCATTATACAGTACTATTGCATTTTCTAAGACCCAGAGCTTTAATACATTTGTGCTAATGTATTCATCGTTCAGCAAGCTGAATATGAACCACTGCACCGTTTCATGTTCTACATGCATATTTTGTAAGATACACACGCCAATGATCATAACAGATGATATATCGCTGATTTGGAAGAGTGCTTTTTCCTTCACAATAAGCGGAGAGGAACGCCAGCGAGAGAGATATTTATGCGAGCGTGGCTTTATGTCTTCCCGCAGCTGCTCGGTGTCCCCTCTCTGTATTAATCATCTCGGCACAGATCAGAAGTGCGATAGGCCCAGCATCCTCCGAGATTAGCCTTCATCTCAGCGTCAAAGCCCACTCCAGACCCTCTCCCGGGCCAGGACTCCTGCAATATCCCTAATCCTTTAGGCTAAGGATAATTTATGATCAAATAAAGAAAAGCGGGTCAAAACTAATGTCACATTATGATCAGCCACCCTGGTTTCTAAAAGCGCTGTGTGGTCCTTTGTGGCGCCGGTACCTGGCCACCGCACTACAGTAATTACCCCACTGTCACCCCGGTAAGTGGTATTAATGGCAGCCTTGTGCACTCTAGTCTGTGGCGAGCTTTGAGAATTGTGAGACGGGATTATTATGGACATCCAGCTGCGTGTGAATCTAAACGTGCAGGTGTTACTTGAGTGTTTGCTCTGCTCTTACCACTGTGTTTTGTGCACTTTTTGTGTCCGCGTTCGTGGGACAAGTTGCGCGTTTCACATCGAAGGCGACGGGGAGTCTTTTTCTTTTTTCCTCCCTTGTTCCCACATCTCCTTTTCCGTGCTCTGTTCCAGTCGTGCGTCCTCCCCCCTTTGTGCTCGCTGCAAAGGAAAACGCGCTCTTGCAAATTACTGATACATCATCTGAAGTCATTAGCGTGGTGAATTTTTAAACAGCTGTGTGTTTGTAAAATGCGAAATAATGATTGCGAGCTACAGTATAGCAGCCCTCCCTCTTTCCCTTCATTCCCAGCAGCCCCAGTCGACTGCCTCCTGTCACACGCCATTCACATCCAGGGGCCAAACGTACCACATCCATTCTGATTGGGCATGAATATTTAATTGGGCGGCTCCAAATTATCCTATTTGTCATTCAAAACCGGTGTGTCATCAATATGGCGTCTTTTGAGATGTAGTTGCTGGGAGAAAAGTCCTCCGGCACAAAAGCTGGGGATTGATTTCCTCTGGGTGCCGTAGAGTGTTTGTAATTGGCTGGAATGTGCCGTTCCAGTGGGGCGACTGCCCTTACTGTAAATAACTTTACTTTGCATTGGGTGTGAGCTAACTCAAGCACAGTCTTGTTGTCTTTACAGATGTTTGAAGTGCGCAGATGCACCGTGTCAGAAAAGCTGCCCGACCAATCTGAACATAAAGGCCTTCATTACCAGTATTGCAAACAAGGTATTTTGTGTATCTGCATTGACTTTATTAATAAATATTTCTGTTCATGCTCAGTTAAGGTAAAAGTTTGACTTTGTGATGTTTCTTTAAAATGTGAGATTGCCTTTTGTATTTTTAAAATATCTGTATTTTTATTTGTTTTTGTTTTAGTTATCAAGTATTTAGTAGTTCAAGGTAAACTAAATAAAATTAAGATGTCTTATTATAATAACTATAAAATGCAATAACCTATAATTACTTTTTAACGTTTTAATGTACGACTTTAAAAGCATATGATTTAAATGACTTTTCATATTTCATGATAACTTTTTTAAATTTGTTCCCTTAAATTAGCTGATGGCTGTTAGGCTTATTTATTTTAATTAATTTATTTAAAGTTTGTAATTTGATTTGTTGATCCAGTTCACAAACCCAGTCAGGAAGAGAAAAAAATAAAATAAAATAAATAAATATATATATATATATAATATGTGTGTGTGCATAATATATTAATTTATATATTAGATATTAATTTATTTAAAAAAATAATTTAATATAATTTAGAAAATACCAGAATGGCTCTTTAAAAGTGTGTGTGTGTGTGTGTGTGTGTGTGTGTGTGTGTATATATATATATATATATATATGTGTGTGTCGCGGTTTGGTGTTTTCGATACAGCAAAAAAATAAATAAAAAGAATTTCTTTGTTTGTTTTTTTCACATTATGAAATTAGTATGCTTGTAGTAGCTATAAACTAATAGAAAGAAAATAACAATTTTGTTTTTAAGTGGAACTCAGTTCCAATCAATTTTTTTATTTTCAAAATGTGTACTGAACCGAAAGCCTCGTACCAAACGGTT
>JAUCMT010000056.1:259598-281674 GCA_032357475.1 Enteromius thamalakanensis
TCTGTGTATAAGCTGGCGTTCCTTTTGAAAACAGCTGATGGAGATTTACCGCTAATCAAAGAACCGGCTTTACTGATATCGCCCAGCCCTAAGCAATAATAAACAGTAATTGGCTTTACGGTAACAAAATTGGTTAATAAAATTATGTGGTTATCAGTGTATTTCAAAAGTACAAAACAGATTTCAGTACTTTAACAGGTTGGTATATTAACCTTATATCAGTTAATGAAATTACGGTATTTAACTTTGAGGGCTGTCGTGGCTTAATGGATAGGAAGTGTGGTTGTTCACTTCTCACTGCTGCGATTATTAAGGTCAAAATTGCGATTTGCGATTGTGATACAATATATACTGTAAGTGGTTGGACTCAATAAAGGAAAATGCACACACAGATTACTGATAATGCTGAAATCTGTATTTCTCAACTGAGATACAGTATACAGCGCAATCTAAGAACACCAATTAAAACTAAATTGTACAAAATTCAATAACATCTTTACATTACTGAATTAAATTACATTAAAATAAAATTAAGAAATTGAGAGAAATTACATAAATCAAAGCACATGGAGAATGACAGAAAATACGACAGAAAGATGCTTGTCTATAGCCTGCAGCAGTACAAGCTGACAGTATGAAAGCATAATTGGCGTGTGCTGATCATGCTCTGCATACGCGCTGCTTATGCGTGCAGTAAAACCGGCGCGTTGAATGCGCCGCTTAACTTGTGCGAATCGCGCTGCAGGATGTCTAATTGCGTCTTTGCATTGACTTAACATGTAAATCACTCGCGCTTAACGCTTCATTCGCGTCTGGTGTAAACGCAGGAATGAATGTCTTGTTACATCCACGAATGCATTTGTTTATTTATGATAATTGCAACTTTTACTGTAATGTAATCGCATTGGCTGATATTGCGATATGATTTATCGTGCAGCACTAGTATTTTTTACGGTTTAATTTCGGCAAGCACAGCTGCTGTTTTTCCCCATACTTTTTTATGTAATTATTTTAAACTGTAAAACACAATGTGACATCAGTGGCTCAACTTCAGTTTCCCAATGCTACGAGAATAAAAATATTTTCGCAAAGAAAACTAAAATAACATCATTTACTCAACCGCTCTTCTCCCCCTAGTTGTGTTTTCCGCCAAAGTATTCTTGTAGCGACGCAAATCTGTAGTTGAGCTTCTGATGTCACATGGACTGTTTTGCAGATGTATTTACAAAGTTTCTAGACCTGGCATCATTTTAGTTGTGTTGCTGTCTATGGAGGGTCAGATAACTCTCTGATTTTATCAAAAATATCTTAATTTGTGTTCTGAAGATGAGCGAAGGTCTTAAGTGTTTGGAATAACATGAGGCTGAGCAATTAATAACACAATTTTCATTGTGGGGTATACACAAAACACAAAAATGTTTCCCAGCTGGTCTCCATCTACTAAAACCCAAGCCAACATCACACTACTGTAGATGTCAGACCTGAGCTGTTGTAACAGACATAATTGTGACAACCATAGCCGATGCGGAACGAGGCTGAACCGCGGCGGTGAACTTTGAGTTATGCTTTTAATAAGAGATCTGCTGTTGGATGCCGTGAATTATTCGTGAGGAATAATGAGTTTTTGTGCTCATTTGTTTGACTTTTAAAGCTGTACTACAGCGGCACTTATGGATGCATCGCAACTGTGTATTTGAATATCAGCCATTCATTTGAAGCAGGAAAACTGACTTATACAATCAGCATTTGAATAAAGCCCTCGCAGAATAGCTTTAATGCGAGTTGCTGGGAACACTGTGCTTTCTATGCCGTGCCTTCTGTCAAGGTTTCCGTCATACTGAGCATTCTGGGAGTTTAGCGAGTGCCATTGAAGCGTTCTGGCCTTAATTCAAGGCTGTCTGAAGAAGAGAGATGTCGACTGCTTTTTTTAAAAACTAGACACGTGCCAGTCAGGGGTGTGATTACTGTCAGAATAGGCCTGTTAGACAAGAGAAGGAATGAAGAGAATGAAAAGAGTTTGCTCAAAGTTTTCTTCAATGTCAGTATTGGACGCTTGTATAGAAAAGTTTAGTTATTTATAACATGCATTAATAAAAATGAATAGTGCTTTACTCATTTCAGTAGCCTAATGAAAGCTGGGTTATTTCAGATGGAATGGGTCAGGGAGATATTATTGTGATTTCACGACCAGCTAAATACCATGCACTGTATGTTACCCATAGTTTGATTTTTTGCTATATAATGGCATTTATAACTGAAAACTATTATTTGCTCTTGTTGGCTTTTTTCAGAAGTCAGAAAGAACGTTATTGCCAAGGATGTTTGCACACACAAGGAATTTGTTTTGGTGTCACAAGCTTCCAGTACACAACTATAAAAATGAATGTGAAGAAAATACACATATTTTGTGTATATTTAAATAAACAAACAAAACTAAAATATTATAGTACATTGAAAATGTACAGGTGTGCTATAGAAAAAGTAAAAACTTCATTTGAATTGATTTTCAACCAATTTTTTTTTTTTCAAAAGTTACAGAAAAAACATATTATGTTACAAAAATGTATTTTAAATAAGAAATGTTCTTTTGAACTATTTTATTCTTAAATCCATTCTGAAAAAAAAAAATATATATATATATATAATGGCAAATTGAAAAAAAAGATCAGTGTGGATTTCAAATAATATTTCATGTAATCATATAGTATATAGCTAAAAATCAGCTTTGCATAACAGAAATAAATTACATCTTAAATGATATATTCAGACAGAAAGCTGTTATTTTAATTTGCAATAATAGTACATATTTACATTTTGTCTGTATTTTTGATCAAATAAGTGCAGCCTATTTGAGTGTAAGAAAATGTAAAAATAATAATAATACATTTTTATTGTAAAGGAATGGCATTTTCTTAAGCACAAAATAATGAAAAATTGCATAATGTGCAAAAATAGGATATGAAAAAATATTTTTTAAATACATTTTATCTATATACTCTAGTACTTAATAAAATATACTTTTATTTTTTTAATTACCTATTTTTTATGCTTGTACAGATACTGTATGTATGTATATGCAAATACAAAACAATTGGTCTGTATGTGATCCCTAAAATATGATAGATCTACTGTACATGTGTAGCTTTGTAAGACATCTTTGTATTGATGTTCACAGAATTATTACGGAGCCGCTCGGGCCATTCTCTCAGACAACCCGCTGGGTTTGACGTGTGGGATGGTGTGTCCCACCTCAGACTTGTGTGTCGGGGGGTGTAACTTGTACGCATCCGAGGAAGGTCCGATCAACATCGGGGGACTGCAGCAGTTTGCCACAGAGGTAAAACTTTATTGCTTTTTTAAATTTTTTGGTCATACATAATAAAGAGTAACATGTTGCATGTCCAATTTGAACCTGCATTGCCCACATGAGCATCATAATTCAACAACCAGTAATCCTTGGGCCACTGCTTTGAAAATGTATATTTGAGGTTTGAAAGAAGAAAGATAATACCTTTTCATTTTTTGATTTCCATGTTAGGTTTTAACTGAATTTCTATGATTATTTTTAGGGCTCACCTGAGTGAGAATCCATGTATGCCGCAGGGCTTAGACTGCACATGAAGAGAAATTTGCAAAAAATGAGCAACTCTAAATGCTTAAGGTTTCGTATATATCAAAAAATCGCTACATATTACTATTCCCACTTGTTTTAGTGGAGTTAACCTGTTAGAAAAGAGTCTATTCGTGTTTGGTTGGATCCCATATGCTGTCTTGAAGAGGTTGTGTTGCGTGCCAGTGTTAATGAAGTCTCTCAGCTCTAGTCGGCAGCAGTATGAACTCATGATGTGTGACACTCTCCGCTGCCACAGCCGAGATTCGTCTCAGCGGCCCGGTCCTCTGACACGACATTGGTGAGCTGACACCAGGGAATAACTCGCCTCGTGTCAATCTCACAAGATGCAGAAACCAATGGGAGCAGCAAGTAGTCAACGACTAAAACACAAGATGATGGTCTAGATTTTAATGACGAAAGGAAGTGACTAAAAAGGAGCAGGTGCTGGCATACTGGTTTGCCTTTAACGGATCTGTGAGGAATTTTACAGGAAGTCATGAAGGGCAGGGTTAACGTAATCACTGTTATCGTAAACTTAAATACATAGAATTTGATCGGTCATGTTGTTTTTTGTGTCAAAATGATGGAAACTTCAGGTGTGTTATTTATTAATTCATTTATGTGTTTATGTGTTTTGCTTTGCAGGCGGTACACAGCTGCACGGTAGCTGGTAATTAAATAGAAATGTAATTGCGTGGGTTTGATTGCTCGACTTGACCCCCGATTGTGTGAACAGCTAAGTGGGAGTTTTCTGTAGCTGGTGAAGGTTGATGGTCAGTGCTGTGTTCTAGCCTTACTAAAATACACCAAACACCTGTTCACATATCACTGCAAATGCACATGCACCTTTTGTTCATATACGTAGCTTTATAATATGGATGCACAATATAAAGAGTTGTCTATGGGAGTATGTTTCTGCCATGGAATAAAAAGGGAAATTGCACCTGTATATCTCACAATTCTGGCTTTTTTTCTTACGAACATTTTTACTCAATTTTTGAGTTTTTTTACTCAATTGCAAGAAAAAAAAATTTTAATTACTTTTTTATCCTGTATCTGAAACAACTTCCATTATTATTGGAGTATATTACAATATAAACAATAATACAATAAACAATTCTGTATTATTAAATATTTAATTGAGCATTTATTTGTTTTCATTTACCTTTTTTAATCTACTGCTCACCAAAGTTAAATCTAAAAACATTAATATAATATTGAAATGCACATGTTTTTGGACTGTACATTTTATATATGTACATTTTATATATATTTATAATATATAATATTAAAGTGCACCTATTATGCCTTTTTGAAGGTTGCTAATATTGCTTTACGAGTCTCTTAAATTAAATTTTACCCCACTTTTAAATGATTGGTAAACGACTCGTGTGAAGCAGTTCGAAGACTGTCTAAGCCCCTCCTTACCGTGAGCCCTCACTGCTGTGATTGGTCAGATTGGTTCTACCGCTACACCGTGTTTCGAAAAACGAAACGCCGACTGCTATAAGCGCGGGATACAGCGTCTTCTTGATATGATGTAATCCATGTGGAAATTGTACTGTTTGTCGACGGGCAAGTTGTTCAAGACCTAGAATGTGGGCGGGCATTATGCAAATATGTTACTTCGCAACGTGTGGCCGTAACAGAAATAGATTTGAATTGCTGACGACTCGTTTAGGCGAATGTAAGGCTCTATTTTTTGACTCTTTTCAAAACCTTTATTTATCGTGCACTGTCGGCGTCACATCTTTGCAGATAGTTTTTGTTCACATACATCTCATACATGACACACTGCATGAAAGATCATATTTGAAAAGGCATAGTAAATATAATATAATATAATCATAAAAATATTTCAGTATAGGCTAGGCATTTGTATCTTTGTATCAGGAGGGTTTTTTCTCCTGGTAGTGTAAACGTGTTCAAATTAATGCAAACCCATTTAGTGTGAATAGTAGCTGAAGGTTTATTATTTAGTTGCAAAAGCAGCATAAATGTTTCTGCTCTTACCTTTGTGCCTCTTTAAAGCTTCAGGGTTTCTTCAGAATGTATATAAGCAAGCACTACAAATGCAATTTAAAAACATGCCCGCTGACATGAATAAGTTTAGCTGGCTGCGTTTCAGTGTTGCCGGAGGCTTTGTTTTTCTTTACCTTAAGCAATTTGTTTGCAATTCTAACAGGTTCTCAGGCGAGTGTGTTTCTTAACTGACTGCTAGGAGGGGGAAACGGCGAAAACGACAGTTCATTTCCGCCCACCTTTGTAACCCGACCCCACCTGTTCCACACAATCACCATAGGCTAAAAAAAGGAAGCGCTCTGGCATGTTAAGTTTCATTACTTCATGAAGGATAAGAAGAGCAATTACAAAAGCAGCCTCTCTCTCTTGTGCCACCCACCTCTGCTGTGACTTATTAGACATCTCTGTCTAGGTGGCAGCTCCTCTCTCCTTAAATGTGAGAGGTCAGTCTGGTTATCGAGCCGATAATTAGATAACCCGAGAAAAAGGGCCTATCAAGGCCCACCGTCATTCAGTGGCTGCTCCTGTAGTCGGCCTGCAATCACAGATAACTTGGTGTCTCTTTTCAATTACAGAGGAAACGCAGCGCTGTGGCCAGAGGTGGCCGAGCACATTAGCATCTTTAGAGGAATTTGACTAACTCCTACTCACATGCCAACCCTGCCAGTTTGAGTATCTATTTGCCATCAGGTTTGATTATGAAGTGATTTATAGGCAATTTAGACAACAATTACACAATTTATGCCACTTATTTCTGGGGATGCACAGATTTGTCATCAGAAAATTATAAATAACTTAGTTAATCAGAAAAAATTGAATAATGTAATAACACTGTTAAATGTAGTCTTCAGCAAATCTCCAAATAACTGGTAAAACTTTTTGGAATAATTACATAATTAAAAAAATATGTTTAAAGAAGCCTGTTACGCTGACCTAGGCAGTCAAAAATATTAATAGCGTAAAAGATTATTACAATTGCAATTTATAAATTTACAATAGCTATTTATTTTAAAATGTAAACTTTAATTATTAGGGATGTAATGGTATCAAAATTTCATGGTACGGTAATACCTCGGTATAAATGGCACGGTACGGTATTTATTTAATCATTTACATAAATAACAAAACTAATTAAGAGGTTAGAAAAGTGTTTATTGAACAGTTTAGATGAACACTGAACATATCAATGGCACACACATTAGCCATCTATCTGTAAACTTAAAAACAGGAACTTATATTTTTCAATTTTAATATCAAAAAATTAAACCGTCCACACATCCGATTTAAAACCTGCTTTAGATTGCTAGATGACATCATATATCAATTTACATATTCATTACATCAGTGTGTCATATTATCTTGCTTTTCTGTGGTCACATAATGTTATTCAACGCACCCTAATTCTCAATTTAACTGATATTTTTAATGGTTTCTGTTGTCAGAAAAACAGAATGAATATGAAATAGTGACTGAAATGCACGCCATTATAAGACCTACTGAACTAGCTCTACATTACAAGATTAAAATCTTATTTAGAATCGTTTATAATTATACAATTACATTTATAATTTATAATAATAAAACCAAGTACACATAAGATATAGACAATGGCTATGTTGTGATTTTGGCTATATTTTCATGTAAAATAGAGTTAGAAGCAACATAATATCTATTTTAACTGAAAAGCCCTGCTGCTCTCAGCCTCTCGCTGAACAGAACAGACGCAGAGAGTGGTGTGCGCGTGAGCTGAGTCGCTTTTAGGGAAAAATGTCGCCAAGGGGGTCTGAATAGTCGCTAAATATAGAGACAAAGTCGCTAAATTGACAACATTGATCTGTAGCGACAACAGACCGCAAAGAATGATGGGCACGCTTGTACTGATGGGAATTGTAGTTCCTGCTACTTCCTGTTCGCTCCATTTACCTGAGCAAACTTTTCTCAGAAGACCTATCGTTTTATCGAGTCATGCGACCACGGTATTATCAAAAAAAATTGTTATTGCGGTACGACGGTATTTAAAATACCGTTACATCCCTAATAGCTAATATTTTTGCATAATGTAACTGCTCAAAACACCTGAGATTTTTGACGAGCATGATGCAGTAATGTTTAACGTGAAGCTTACACTGCAATGTACCTGAGAGAAAACAGTTTTGAGAGTCTAATTTTCACCAGTAAGAAAAAGGTGTTTTGAAGCGTATACAGGCTGTTGTTTTGCAGAACATTATATATGACGTGAGAATAAGTTAAGAAAAACATTTGAAGAAAAATATTATAAATATATATTTTTTTTCTCAAACCTTGTCTCTGTTGTGAACACAGAGGGCATTACTTCACCATTGTACACACAACTGTTAATTACTGTAGTTAAATACAAAAACTATTTGGACATTATCTAAAAATGACTATAACGTTAGACAACAATATTTAGACCTACTTATTTTCAGTATATGGTTAAGAATAAACATTCATATCTGTCTACTCAGCTTGTTGATAAACAATATAAACACACACACGGAGCTAAATACGTAACATTTTAATAAAACTGCTAACATTATTTGGTGAGATTTGCGAACAGATTGAACAGGTTCATTTAAAGAATCAGTTTGTTAATGAATCGCTCGTCTGCGTCTCGCTCGGAACACGTGAATGACGTGATATATGAGTAACGATATGTTTTATAAAATGTAGTGAAGTAAGAAGTAAGATCCTTTGATTAGGAATGTAGTGAAGTAAAAGTAAAAGTTGCTAAAATAAAACTACTCCGGTAAAGTACAGATACCTGAAAAATGTACTTAAGTACATTAACGAAGTACAAATACTTCGTTTCTGCCCACCACTGTCTTGTAGTCTTTTTCGCTGAATTATAGTTTATTTTCGTTAAGCATCTTTATTTACTTAAATAATCACAGCGTGTTGTTGATATTGTCAGTGAAAACAAATAAAGGTAGACCCTTTACAGTTCCAAAAAAAGTAGTAATCTTACCTTTATCAGAGAAAGTGACGGGGTAGGCTTTTTTGTTTCCTCTTAAAAAGAGCACGGTAAAGTTAGTTTCCGTTTATTTGAGAAGGGTCTGGCTGCAGACTGTGGATGCGAGTGGAGCTCCACTCAGAAGCGGAAATACGTCACCTCCACTTCCGACGCATATATCGCCATATTGGTCCGGGCATGTAGCCGTCGCCTTGATGGTCCGGGCAAAATTTTAAAGACATAGCATATTTAAAACTTATTATTTAATCTTTCGTTTTCAAATCGTTTCGTTTCATTATTCATAGTTACATATAAATGTATGTAATATTTACATTTTCTGTACATTTTTTAGTTAAAACGTTTACTGTGGCAAATTATATATGTATATTATTATATATTTTTGGAAAGTAAACTAGATTTATTATATCACAGGATATTAAATGAGAAGTTAATTTATTAAACATCTTAATAACAATTTGTATTTTAAACAAAATAACATGTATATATCACAGTGAAATAATGTTTCCACAATGTTTTCCATCCATAACTGTTTTTTATTTTTTTCATTTTGAACTATAAAACAAAACTTTTACAAAACACATGAACTTATTTCACACACATTAACTTATTTCACACACAAACACAGCCTTTAAACTTCCCAGCCTCCATCATCAATGTAGCAATCCCAGCTACAGTAGCCTGGGTGGTCATCCGAGGAGTAAAACCCCAAAAGCACTCCCCGTTGGCCATTCCCCTGATAGCCAGCCCCACAGTCTTTATATAGTTGGCCACACTGCAGGCGACTGCACCTAGAGATGGTGTAGGGCTTTCGGTATTCTTGCATGTGACTTTCTGAGTGTCTTTTCCAATTAACTACACCTGTTAAGTATCAAGACAAAATTATTAGAGCATATTAGGTCACACAGTTCACATATTAAATGAACCAATCTTTAACAGTCTTTAAATTACGTAGTCTAATTGTTATACCCACAGAAACAAGAGGGGGCTGCAAATACTGAACTTACTATCAAGCCACCTGTAGTGTGCCTCCTTTCGGAAATTCTCCTGGCTGACAATTAGTTCAAATTTCTGACATGTCAGAGCCAGCCTTGCGATTGCAGAGCAGCCATCCTCTAGGACGACGGAGACCAGGATATTCCGCAGGATGGAATCTGGCAACTGTTGACATGAAACATGAATTAACATACAGTCAAGTCACTTTCATAAGCAATAATGCAATTATTAACATGCCTGCAAAATGTCAGTGGTCACAGCACCATCCTGAGAAACCCTTGCAACCTTTGGTGGGAGTGCATTCACCTTCAAAAAGTCAAACGTTGGTTAAAAAAAATGGTTTAGGAAACAGCTACACATTTATACATGCTACTTTCACTACTTTTCATAAACATATTACCAAAGCGCTGTGTCTCCTTTTTCTTGTTACACGAAGGATGGGTGGCAGAGATCCTTCACCCATCTTCTTGCCCTCTGAAGTGAAATGTGCGAATCGTCGCCCATTTCTGTAATTATCATTGACCAATATATATTATGCTTTCCCACTTCGACAATAACATTTATTAATAATGAACTACATTTTTATTTCACAAATCATACCCCTCAATCCCAAGGTTCTCAAGCAAAACCTTGCACCACCACCTCCTCAGATATGGCATGTCATTCTGAACATAAGAAAAGATGTAAGGTAAATCACAATAATTAACATTAATACTATTAACATTAACACTAAGACTGCACTTACAATGGTAAAATCAAATGCTGCCTCCATAGTTATGTACCAGGCATACTGTAAAAGCATAAAGGCTGTTATTTTGCCATGTCTGTGTATGAGCAAAGATTCAACATCGTGAATTAAAATAAGGTGCTCGGTAACAGTGTTAATGGGATAATTGACAATGGATGTTGTGTGGAAATCATTAAATATCCTGAAAATGTTCGTGACAACTCACCATAACCATGAATATTCCACAGTCAATACCAACATTTTGTTGGGGCAGCCCCTTTTTGAAGAAAGAACACATTTTAAAGACTTAACAACGGTTATAAAACAAATGTGTTCTTGTATCATTTCGTTGTACAGTAAATGATCATTACCTCAACATCCAGGCCAGACCGTTCATTCCATGGCCCAGGAATAAGCTTCTGTGCAACAGCCCTGATGAAAAGCACAAGATTACAAGGAATACTTACAATTTAAATACAGAGTATAATGCTGGGGTACGCAAACAAAAATGCACCAACACAAACATTCATGGTTTGGATGAACACAAAAGGTAAACAATGCTTACATCCTCTGAACGTGAGGAGCTACTATAACCGTGCTTAGTTTTCCCAAGCAGCCTTGACAAGTCAGGGGAACATGACTGCCAAAGTAGTTTCATTAATGTAGGCAAGTCAGGGGAACATGACTGCCAAAATTCATCATCCTGGTGCAACCTCAAGATGTCTCGGTAGGGCTTGTGGCCAAAACCATGTTCCCGCTTTGCTTGAAGTGAATCGAGGAAATATATTCCTCTTTTCAGAGGCAGCATCACCTATAAAATAATCTTGGCAATCAGATATTTCAAGTGACTTATTCCAGTAAGTGCTGTAAAAAGGAATCTTCATTACGCTTCTTTTTAATGTTAGCTGTGTAGCTTAATATACATGCATACAACACTTACACACAGCAAAAAATGACCTGGTGTCCACAGTGGGAATAGCAGTGCATCTTTTTGTGCAGAGTTGACCTTAAAGAAAACATGTTATGTCATCAGTTCAAATTAGTTAATTAAGTGCTGTACAAATGGGTACTTACAGGAAGACTGGCCAAAGGGTCACAACTCAAGGGAGGGAGCCATGTTGGGGGGATGTGAAGGTCAACAATAAAGATATTTTTCCCCTACAGAAAAACAACAGACTTATTTTCTTCAATGTACTTCACAGAACACAGATAGGTCCCAGGAAAATATAAATGCATACATACCTGTAGCGTGACTACCTCCTTAACAAGCCTGAGACAGGCATTTCCCACCTGTGTACATGATCAAATATTTTTTTTACTGTATTTACAAATAAAACATCGAGTACCTTCACTTTCCAAACAAAATATTTCACTAACCACTGAATCCATCTTCCTGTTCAAACCCAAAGATAACAGGTTCTCCCTGGTCAAGCATGTTGGACCTTCCTTGACAATTATTTCATTGGCAGGCCTACTCTCATCTAGAACATAGTTTACCTGTAAGACAAACCCAAAATAGCAATATTGCGAGGAAAAAAAAAACACCAACAACAAAAAAAGCTAAAATTAGTTAAATTACTTCAATGACATACATGAACATTTGTGAATTATTATTATTTTTTTTTATTTATGTACCAACTGTTCCTGGAGGGGGTGATCTCCATCAGTTGCCCACATTGTCCTGCAAGGCCTGAGGTTGCAGATGGCAGTAAGTGTTGCACAATGCTGCCCACAATTGTCTGAACTGAAAACAACTACAAGAAAAATGTAATACTTAGTATTCATTAATATCAAAGCATTTTATTTGACAGTAGCATTCACCAATCCACAACACTAACACTGCTCCCAGTTAATCAGCCAGAGATCATAATGCTCACCATCTGTTTGTGTTTCATCAGTGGGTGGTTGTGTAGCTGTGCTTTCAGTTGATCTTGGCTCAGTTTGAGTGAACTGAAGTCCTAAAGAAATACAACAACATAACTTTATGAACAAATTAAATGACTACAATGTGCACTACAGTTAAGATTTGCATTACAGTTAAACTTTATCATTAATGTTAGGTAATTTACTTGTTGCCTGGCCCACCACAGTTGTGCTCTGTTGTTGTGATGCATCTGATTGCCGGGCTGGAGACACAAAGACAACATGAGAACAAGCAAAAGTACATCAACTATGTCTGTGTGTCAATGCTAAGTCAATTTCACACAGAAATTTACTGCATCATTCACCTATGACAGCTTGTCCCAAAGAAGACAAGGTGATGGTGCTCAGAAGTTCCAGTCGGCATCCAGATTTTAACTGCCTCTGCAGAAGTGCTCTATTTGTGGAGGTGTTATGACGATGGATAACACTTCTCATAAGAAAAACATGGGTTGATGGAGCCATGTTGTTGAAGAAGTAGTTACTTTTACGCATTTTGGCAAAGAACTGCTCTGCAACTTGGCTATTTAACCACCCTTTCAGCTCAGGGACAAGTTGGATCCTGCGGAGTATGTCCTTTGGATCTGTGGCATTCTTCTCATGGAAGCGATCATATAGGACATAGTGCTCAGAAGATCCAGTGACTGGATGAGCATTTTCATCCCCACAGTACACCCTTTCATGTAGCCATGGCAAAGATACGTGTAATTTTCCATTCCTGGCTGCCCTCACATTGTCTTGTGTGGGTTCAGACAGTCTGCCCTCATAAGGCTGGAAAGGTGGTGAATGAGGAACCCGCAAATTCATGTGAGCTGCTAAGCCTCTTGCAAAATCATAAACACAGACATTTGGCAGGTGCTTCCAGGAAAGGAGAAGGTCTGCAAAGTCCCTGGGGCTTTCAGCCCGGATATTAAATTTGATGCTGTATACAATGCCATGTGGGCAAAGTATTACGGACCATCCACCTGAGATTAAAGATTCAAAAGATTGTCAATTTACAAATACTTAATCCATGGTTTGCAGACCAACACTGCAACTTACCAGATGCACCCCATATACTTTGGAAGACCTTGTCATATGTTTGTCTGCTCTTCATGTTCTCCTTCAGTCTTGTTATGAGATCAAGACGGGAGCCCTTGGTGTCAATGTTGCACGCTTTGCAGAGTTTTCTCACGACTCCAACCTGATAATATTCATGAAAAACAATAAATAGATTACTGGACACTTTCTTAGCACTCAAATCCAGAAAGCTTTATTGACTTCAACACCAGGCAATATCACCTTTTGTTTGGCCAGCTCATCAATCAGATGGTCCTCAGTGACACTGCTCAGCTGTGCTTCAGCTGAAGAGGGGCATGATCTCACTTTTTTGAACTCTGTGTTAAGAACAGTGTCACTTCGTCGCGTTTCACTCCCAATCCAGGGGGCCCAGCATTCATAGCTTGGATTGACAGTGAAGGGATTGTCTGCACTGCCTACGAAAATTGATGCATTATCTGTAAGACAAACCGAGTACATAAATGTAGAACGTAATGAAATACAGCATTCACCATAACTCACTTTGAAAAAAACCTTGACTTATCATTGACAGATGAACAGAACTCCAAAAACTCTCAACATCATGTTCACCATTGAAGTCATCAGGAGGTACTTTTAGGTCACTGACTGTAAAGAATCACACTGTAAGACCTCTAGACATTATATACAGCAAAACAATAGAATAAAAAAATAGCATTGTTACCTACCTTTCATCTTGAAAACCCCTTTCCTGTGTAGATCCATGACAACCACAGGTGGGTGAAATCCACAATTCACACAAGAATAAGCATAATTTGTATCATTCAAAGCCTCAAAGTGGCAATAGGCTTGAAATATGACATCCCTGGATGGGAACTTCTCTCCTCTTAAGCCCTCCAGTGAATCCACAACTCTTGACACAGACACATGATTCTAAAGTGTAAAGCAAATATAAAAAAATAGAGAGTAACAGATTATATTTTGTTGCTTAAGGATGGAAACTTACAAAATGGAAAACAAAACAATATGTAATATTCATGTACATATAACCCATAGCCAATAAAAAAGAAAAAATGAATACTGACTGTAACATTTTCTCTGAGAAAAACACAAAGTTCAAGGGTGAGAAAAATGTGGTTATCAAAATTGTGAACACCATCTTCCCACTCCTGGTACCTATACACCATGTTGCACTCTGGGCATATCCTATGGTATGTAGAAATGTCTGTAAAACACCAAAATCACATTTATGCCAAACCAATACAATAATAGGCATCATGATTGCATACTACATGAGTCATATTTCACTTACTGTCGATCAGGCCCATCATGCTGACAATCCTTGCTTTTTTCGTGACTAGCACAGCCTCAGCAAGCACAGGATGTGCAGAGCATATCTGGCAAGTAGTCTCAAGAGGAAAGAACTGTTTTGGGTATTCCATTTCCATTCTCTGTGTTGTAACTTCTTTTGGCAGAGCTTCAGGAATTTTTTTCTCTTTGAAAATGTACTGCACACTTCTCTTTGTTCCAGTATTGTCCAGAAGACTACAACTCTCAGGGCTTGGTGTTGTGGGCACCTCTGACTTGAAGAGATGTCTTTGGGTTTGGAAAAGATGCCACTTTGAAATGTGTATGTGTGGACAAGATGTTCTTGGTTTCGTGCAGGGACAATGCCAGGTGTTCTTGTGTGTGTTATAAGTGACCATTATCCTCCCAAGTCTGCAAAAACAATGAATGTTTGGCTCATGGATTGACAGGCATATCTGTGATGAAGACCCACCAAAGTCCACAGGCACACAAAGAGGAACATGTGCTGCACAAGCATCCTTCTGCCTCTTCACACAATTAGTTGCCTTTGCCTCTCCAAAGAATTTGAATGTGACCATATCCCTCAGAGTATCTTCTTTGAGAAATGTCTCTGCAGCAGTCTCTTTACAGTAGTCTAAAGAGCGAATGTGAGAGCACAAGCTACAGCTCATTCCACTTCGTCTGGCCAACAACTGAAACTGCTCACATTCCTCTAACTCACATTTAACTATGTGCATTTTCCCCCATGTTTTTCTCTGGACATGGACTGGCACAGAAAACCCATGTCCATTTTTTTGCACTGCAAAGATGCCATTTCTCTCATCTACAGTAACACTCTGCAGATGACAGGCCTGTGTGATATCCTGGGACAAATCTGAATGTCTCCTCAAGAGGTGTGTATTATAATTTTTCTTTAGGAGACGAAGATTACAATGCTGACACTTTACATACTTCCCACAAACCTCTGCTGCACCCTGCACCGGTTGCAGTGCATACAAGTGGTCTTGTGATGGACCAGACTCTGCTGAAGGGGTGGCACAAGGCAGGACGGACTCTGCTGAAGGGGTGGCACAAGGCAGGACGGACTCTGCTGAAGGGGTGGCACAAGGCAGGACTGAACATCGATTATAACACAACACCAAATGCCTTTCCATATCGACGCGTCTTATTATGGTCCGTGAACAACAGGGGCAGTGATAATGCCCTGAAGCACGGCACGGTAATCTGCATCGGAGTAAAATTTTGTCTGGGGAAAAAAAAAATGAACAAAAAATATTCAATTTGAAACTTACATGTCAACTTAATTTAATTCCTTTATTTCAGACTCTTAGGTCCATATCCACAAGAGTAAGAAAATACAAGATAATACAAACAAAAGATACACATACGACACCACCATTGAAAAACACACAAACATTCATGCCAACACTTTCAATAGCTAAAGTACTTAGGATAACTTAATTTAAGGGTTATTTAGAACTTAGAAAAAAAAATTATTTAATTTCTAGAATTATTCAATGCACACATACAATTGCAAACATTTTACTCCTTAAAGCGTGAATATTATTATATACCAAACAAATATCTGACTTGCACTTGTCCAGCTTGGGAGCTTAAGTGAAAATCTCAGTGGATCATTAAATGCCACCAAAAGTCTTCTCATTAAACTGTAGCTCAACTATAATTACATCACAAATGTGCAGTATAACATGAAGGACAAATGGCAAAAAAAACTCATATTTGCACATCAGGAGAGATGTCACATGTAAATTAGTTGTGTCATTCTGAGTGACAACATACCTTTAAAATGCAACGAATGGTCCATAATTGACATATCCACGATAATTCTATGCCTGGAATTAAGTGAAAACAAACTCATCATATGCATTCTTAAAGTTCTACGTTACATAGGCTACTCAAATATAATAAACTCGTAGTAACTCGCTATTGTAGCAATGCTAAATTAATAGGTTCCAATAAAAAATAAAACAAACGTTACCTGATTTAAAGTGCGCGACGCCATTATAGTGGAGGTCACGTGTTTCCGGTTTGAGACTGGAGGTGACGTATTTCCGGTGGAGGTGACGTATTTCCGGTGGAGCTCCACTCGCCGTATGTCTGCAGCCAGGTCCTCTTGGGATATTTTCATGTTTATAATCACCCTGGAGTGCTCAAAATTGTGAATACGAATGGAAATACACTTCAGAGATATTTTACTCATAAAAATATTCTAGGGGTGCCAATAATTGTGGCCAACAAGTATTGGGAAAAAGCATTTTTCACAATGAGGTTTTCACCCCATTTTAATTGTTTTAATTCAATGGTATTTTAGGTTAGAATATTGTGAATTTTTTGAATGAAAGATCAAAAGGATAATCAATGGAGATTTATTTTTATATCCATCTTTCCTCAGATTTATCAAGGGTGCCGATATTAGTGGAGTGCCCTGTATTATTCATCAGTGGTGGTGAAGTGATTCACAATTTATACTAAATCTGTTTCCAAAGAACTAAAATGGTTTTAAAGTTTAAAGGCACTATTGTTAATGAATTGTTACTTCATGAATAAAAAAAGGCATCGCATCCAGAGTTTGTGATTGTTGTCTGGAAAGATTTATGTCATAAATAAATCTGAAAATTGTGGCTCTCAGAAAAAGCAAACTTACGCTGCAACTTGTTTATATGCTGCAGTCTGAGTTTTATGATAAACTCGCACAAAAATCAAGTGCCTAATTAAAGGTGAAGTGTGCAATTTCCAGAGCAGAAAAATAGAGACAAAAAAAATATCCTACCCAAAACACAAGTGGCTGGTTAAGCCAATTTTTCTGTGTCAGGTTGATTGATATACTTGAACAAACAGGGCTTTGTTTTCTGTTATGCTGTTTAATACATCCAGATAATAGGACATATGCCAGTTCTTATAATTGAGACAATTGCTCTCTGGCTCATCTCTCTAACAGTGTTGTTTATAACAGCTGTGCTTCTACATAACAAGTTGCATTTGTAAGAATCAGTGACCCAAAGACTGAATCCAGTAAAGTAGGCCATGTTTGTGTTCTTTGTGTATATGTCTGTTACATTTATAGAACAAAAATGAAAATAGTACTATTATTTTGGTCAATAATTAGGGCAGGTAAGTTTCCGTAATATTTTGGAATAAAAAAAAACATTCCAGAACATTGTGGGACTAGACATAAATGACAAAACTCTAGTGCTGTCAACGTAAAATAAGTTGTTAACATAGATACAGTAGATAGATACAGATATAGAATTGATGTTGATAGATAGATTGATAGATTAGATTAGATTTAAAATAAAACCATACAAATCAAACCAAAATCTTAACTGTCATAAACATGCCTTTTCTTGTGTATAATTTATCATAAATAATTCACGCCACAAACAGTTTTACATGAGCTACTGTACCTAGTTAACAAAGTCCAAAAAAGTGACTCTGCAGAAGTAGGATAGAGTTTTATGTAAAGTCACACTGAGATTATTTAAATGATACCAAACATGATTTAGTATTCACACTGAACATTATATATTGATTACATTCTTAAGAAACTTAAGGTGACCCTTGTCTCATAGAGGAGTGGAGAGAGATGGGAAAAGCATGAGAAGGACTTTTAAATGGAGCTCTCACGCAATCCTGCCCAGTGGAATATAAACCCAGGCATTGGTTTATTCTTTTATTGAGTGGCGCTGGTTTCCTCTGAAACTTCTTGGACCCCAGAGACTCCAGCCTTACATATTTCTCTGCTGTTCAAAGTAGACCTTGATCAAAAGACAAAGATGTAGAGAAGTGTCAAGAAAGAACAGTAGCAGTGCAAATCTATGACTGAAGTGTATTCCTTTATCCTGAATATCCTGTGGAGTGAACATCCAACCCTACCCCAGAAAAGAGGTCAAGGTTTGACTAGTTAGCTTTTAACCCCTACCAATAGATGTCATAACTACACCATATGTGTAGACTAAGAGGGACCCCAAAATTGGTAAAAATTTAAGCCCAGACTAAATCAAGTCAAGAAGCGCCAAATATAACTAAATCCACAGGTGTTTTGATGTACTAATGCAACAGGTTTTGAGAGTATACCAAAGAGAATATGTTCTTTGAGTAGAGAAAGCAATGGTAGTTGTGTCAAAGGATACTAATATTCTGAGTCAAGCACTCTGATTAGGGGTTAGAGCAGGCTGTAGATCTGCCATTGAAGGCAAAGAACCCACTGGGTCACTAACATTAATTTACATTATAGTCTCCAAACAAACCTTCATGCACCACTGTTACTCAAAGACACATAAGGTTTGTGGCCACTCAGCATTCTGAAACAGAAATGTACTGATATACATTAGTGCTATACTGTATAGTGGTGGCCAAAATTACGAGAACACTGGTATTCACCAGATAAAAATTGTATTAAGTCAGTATTTCTATCTTCGCTGTAGTGTGTCAGTAGGAAATATCAGTTTATATTTACAAGTATTCAGTTTAACATTATTTGAAGTAATACAGTGATGATATTTAGTTTGACTGCCGCCAGTGCTCCGTATCTGATCATCATCTTCATCACCTTTATCCAAAATCAGAGCAAACTGAGACAAAATGAGATAAGGAAGAACTGTGGTAACATCTCCAAGATGCATCAAAAAACCTACCTACAAGTAATTTCATATTTATAATAATTTTGATTAATAGATTTGATTTTGTTGCATTTTAAATATGTTTTTTTGTCATTTCTTACCATTGACTTCCATGGTATAGGGAATAAACGCAATGGAAGTCAATAGGGACCTGTGTGATCACCAGCATTCTTCAAAATGTGCTATCGTATGTTCAACAGAAAAATGAAACAGCAGGAGAAAAAAAAAAATAAAATAAAAAAAATATATATATATAGCTATATATAGCATAAAATGTTCCTGGAACAACATTCTTATTGATTCTGGAACAACATTCCAGTCAATCCATCGGATTTGAGGAATAATTTTTTAGGAAATATCTGTTTCAAGCTTATGATCAGAGTTCAGTGCTTCTACACCCTTGTTATTCAGCTATCATTTCATACTCATTTTAGGAATACATTTTGGGTATAGGTTTAGGTTTAGAGGTAAGGATTGGGAAAAGTCAACATTTTTGGACAGTAATGAGAGGATCATGTCTTACTGATGCCGACCATACACACACACACACACGCACGCACACACACATATATTGTCGCCGCCAGCTAGAGAACATGACAAGACAAGAGAGTGCAGTGAAAAACAAACCCCGGAGGGTGGATTTATTGAGAACAAGGTGAGCAGAAATGTAAACAGTCTGTGAAAGTGCTCTGCTCTGTGTGTTGATCACTTTTTCTCTCCTCTCCTCTTCTTTCCTTTTTTCTTTTCTATGTGCTGGTGATAAGTGCTCTGGTGCAAGTGGGTGCAATCTCGGGCTTTCTCGGTCATGGTGACTCTGTAAAGGTAGGTAAAGAGAGCGGGTAAGTACAGGCACATCTGGATTGGAGTCGTTGCTCATCTTAGCAGTGTTTTGGTCCATCTTAAATACACATCCGGCCATGACCAATTGGCCTGAGATGATCCGTTCCAGGTGTGAGTTGTTGGTTTCCAGGGCGACGTTGATCTCTTCCCGCCACGATGTATATATATTAGAGAAATTAGAACGTGTGAGCTGGGCTCTGTGACGTAAAGCATCAAGTAAGCATCCTAAAGTGTATTTTGCTGACACAGGGCTCAAGTCTGTGAGAAATGAGATACTGTATTGGGGTCCATTGAAGATAGTCGACATAATTAGGTGTATCAGAACAAATGCTGTGTTGTTCGCACAAAAAAAGTGTCTGTTTGGCCCAGAACAAAAAAAAAAAAACAGAGGCAATCAGTTCCACAGCCATTACCATAAACTGTTTTGAATTATGCAAAGGAAGGAACATAATTAGTTCCTCTGGAGCGAAAGCAGAGACAGAGGTGGATATACTGTCCCACATCTTTGCAAACAGAAAAATAACTGCTCTTAAAAATAGACTGCTTTCATGTGTGTGTGTGTGTGTGTGTGTGTGTGTGTGATGCACAGCAGTTCTCTGGTGCTCTCAGAACAAAGTACAGAACAATAAGACTTTTTCTGGCTAGATCAAGGGGAATCATTTTTTTAAGAAGCCTGACTTCATATGCTGCTTTCTCTGATACATTAGTCATTGTACAAAGATCCCCAACCCCTCATGTTTTGAAACAAAAGCTTCCCCAGCTTAACCCAGAAAAAGGATGACAAGCATTAAGTTATTTATTATTTGAATAGAGAACAATGGTTTTGTTTGCCAGACTTGCACCAGGTTGCATCAGTTTCTGTTATGCCATCTGCAGTTCTTACCTTTTGTAGACCTCAAGAGCGAGACCTTGATAGTCAGATCGGCGTTCGGAAACTCTGTTTTACTTTGATGATACCTCATACCCTTCTCACAGCGCTCAACAAATTTCACAGTTCCAAACTTTAAATATAGTCTTCAGCCAGGTGAGATCCCTGATAGCGTTTGACTGAAAAAAAAAAAAAAAAAACAAGGCTGTCTTTGATAAAAAACAGACAAATCTATGTAAAATCTAATTTTAAACTCACATGGTGTTCATTTGGGGTTGAAAACTTTGTTTTCATAAAGTTTAACTTTAATGACTCTCACTCTTTCTCTCTCTCTATGTATTATTCATACTTAAACTTTATTTGGGGAGGTAAACCTTG
The DNA here is from genome assembly GCA_032357475.1 of Enteromius thamalakanensis. NCBI lineage: Eukaryota > Metazoa > Chordata > Actinopteri > Cypriniformes > Cyprinidae > Enteromius > Enteromius thamalakanensis. The sequence continues at coordinate 280,917 of JAUCMT010000056.1, forward strand.
GTATTGATTTTTTTTTTTTTGGTATTTGAAACTTTATGATATTTCAATTTTTATGGCTTTAAAAAATGTATGTGCATGTGTGAATCACACTTTTTCTGAAATATATGCAAATCTTCTTAACACAGACAGACATCCGTAACATATAACAGATGGTATATTCTTCAAAATAAATCAAAGCTACAAGAACAGCATAATACAGAGATTCTGCTGGAATTGTTAACACTTTATGGACCTAATCTTACACGTAAACTTTCAGTCCTTGACTGAAACATGGGTAACATGGGTAATAAATCAATTGTTGAACTCAATATATTAGCATATATGCAAATGTATTTTGCTTAATGTCCCATCTGGGTTTGTTTTCTAATAAAGCATCCATAACAATATCTCTATGCACATGCTTAAAATAAAAAATGTATGACCTTAACAATATTCAATTAATCACACACTTTAACATGCTAACTTTTACAGCCATCCTTCTTTCATAAAAAAGATTAAAGGATGATAGAGTTTTGTGGCAGGCACATAATATGGGTTTCTAAAATCGGCTTGTAAGATCAGTCTTTCAGGATTATAATTTAGAATTTTAAAATCAAAGTTTCAATTCACCTGAGGGATGAACACTGTGATGAAGAGAGGTGGAGCTTTAGAAAGAAGTTATGTGCGAATGTGGCGGCACCGAGGGGTGGGGTGCAATTGAATTAATATCTTAAAGTTATCTTGAATTAAGTATCCGACTACGCCACCCTGGGAGTAAA
>JAUCMT010000056.1:304860-328336 GCA_032357475.1 Enteromius thamalakanensis
CGACGCTCTTCCGATCTGTGTTTATTAAAAAAATAAATTATAGACATTTTCTGGATGCATGTCAGCATGTTTTTTTTTTAGATATATATTTATTTTTTTGCAAATAATGACTTTGTATGTCTGTTCTAAATCTTTTTCTGTTGTATGAGACGAAAGATGTATTATACTATATTATGGTGCTTTTTGTGGAGCTTGATAACCCAATATTTAATTTTTATACGGAAAAGACCCCTTCTTTGTACAACATATGCGTCAATTGGTTTTGGTGTGAGTAAAAGATAACAGTGCCAAAAAAAAAACATTAAAGATGAGGTTATACAAGTCACACACATAATAATTATGAAATAATTATGGGAAATGGCATTTAGAATGCTCTAAGACAGAGTGTATCATCACTCTGCAGGACTTTGCCGTCCCTGCTGTGAGATGTCATGTCAGCTGCCCGAATGACAATATTGTGACACCGTAAACACACACCCAAGTTCATCTTCTCGGCACATCCACATTTGAAAACACTTGCTTTTGTGCTGATGAGACCGAAACAGATGTTGCCCTGATTATGTCCCGTGTTAAGATCACAAAACCCAATGGAAAAGGAGGATTTGGAGTGCTGATTAATTATGTAGATGAGAGCTTTACATGCTCTCCACAAAGCTTTGTGGACTGACACCGCTGGATACAAAAGCCTCTCAATATGAGTATGTTTATGAGTAATCAGAGCACAATAAGGAATAAATTAGCATTATAGCGGGCGGTAGGACAATGGTCTTCCTGTGGCTTCACGCAGCACAACTGCACACCGAGACCAAGCAGCTACAGCGCCATTCCATGCAGGATTATTTCGTAAATCTCACCTCAGAGGCACCGGCGATACCAGCTTGTTCGGCTTAATTAGTTTGCTACTAGCAAAGTAACTGTGGAGAGTGAAGGAGGGAGGTCAGGGAGGGAGAGAGAGCACTTAGGATTGTCCCGTTAGCTGAGCCAGATCAGCCTGGGCTCCTGAGAGGGGCTTATAGAGGCCCCCTGCCTGTCAAACACACACACGCAGACTGAGACCCTGCAGAGACATCGGCGGCTGTTCACGCTACTGAAGCCATCAAACCCGTACACCAACAAAACCATCAGAATCCAGGCAAAATTAAGGAGCCGTGACATGTATTATGTAATTATGAAGATATATGTGACAAAACACTGACTGCTTGCGTGACTGTATGACAGTTTATTCATGGATAGATATGAAAAGAGGTTGTGCATGAGTGTTTTGCATCACAGATGACTGTAAAGTCAACATGAAATCAAAATTTGATTAAAAGTCTTAATGCATGTTCCCAGACTTATTTTGTATGAAATCTCAAACTACTATGTTAGAGAAATATAAATGAAAAATAACTTTCGTAATATCCATGACCGAATATTTGGCTGGAAACAATGATCAGGACAGCTGGAATATGATTGACTTGTTTGTGAAAGGCAAGTTATTAATTAATAATATTTACTTTTATTTTTTCTGCTTCATTTTTAAAAATAATAATAATAATAACAACAAATTCATATTTTTATTTATGTTAATTTATTTGTGTTTATTTTATTGTATTAATATTAGTGCTGTCAAATGATTAATCGTGAATAATTGCATATAAAATAAAAGTTTTTGTTTATATAATGTGGGTGTACTGTATTTATGATGTATATATCAATATTTCGGAAATATTTGTGTGTATTTATATATACATAATAGAAATATATAGCACACATCTATATAACATGAAAACAAAAACTTTATTTTGCATGGAAATAATCATAATTAATCGTTTGAGAGCACCAATTAATATTAGTTAGTTTTATTATGGTATTAATGTTATTTATGTGTTTTTATTAACATTTGTTTGCTTAGGAATTTGTGTTGTTTTAGATGGATTTTTGCTAAAATGTAACATGTTTTTATATGTTTTTACTTTTTCTGGATTTTAGCGTTTTTAGAGTAATTCTAGAAAAAATACTAATTAGCAGTAGGATTATTTCAGGTACTTGCTTATGTTTGCCCATAATTTGTCGTTTTAATTAAGTTTAACTAAACTAAACTAAAAATAAAAAACTAATATAAATAAGTAAAACTATATATATATATATATATATATATATATATATACACAAACATACTCATACAGACACACACACACACACACACACACATATATATATATATATATATATATATAATACTATGATGAATATAATGACTAGAACGAATAATGATACTAAAAACAATTATTTAGCAAGTTAGTGAGGTTTATTTCGATTGTGTGCTGTTATTAACTTTTTGACATTATGTGTAAAACATATTTTATATGACCACAACCGTGAAGCCATTTCTGACCTCTTCCATAATAGCATTAAATTCAAAGCAAATGTCCCATTGAGTGCTTTGAGACATAAGGGGTGAAGCTCCTGAAGGTATTTGACCTCCATACGAGGGAATCTCACGGTTAAGTGCAGCTCTTCTCCAGCAGTGGTGGGTCAGCGAGGGGTTAATAGTCTGTCCATGTCTGTGGCCAGAGCAAAGCAGAGATAACTGTTTATTTGCTGATAGAATTACCATGTGTAGTGTTCAAGGAAAGGCAACAGATTGCGTTGTTGTTTTAACGGTAATGGACCGCCGCTGAGGGAACCAATAGAGTCATTTGCAGAAAGGTTGCAAGACTAATGTAAGAACAGCTCTCAGATCAGCTCGACAACAAATCCCACCTGAGAGCTCTGAGGTGTGTTCATGTACTTCTGCTTGAGCGTTTAATATTACTTCTGTTTTATATGTGTTCCATACGTTTTTCAATAAAATAAACTAGATTTGTGTTTCCTGAAGGAAATAATAGAGCTTGCAAATGGAAAAACAGTAGTGTAAGCTTAGTTTTTAGAGGTTCTCCTTTGCTGTTGCTGACTGTCTGTGGTCAAATAAATGCTGCTAGGAATAGATCTAAATAGAGTGCTACAATATTAGTCGTATTTGCTCTCAAATAGGAAATTAGGGAAATTCAAGTCATGAACCAACCAGCAACATGGTAACATTACAAAATTTGCTCAAAAAACAACAACAGGGCTTTATAGGAGTCACTAAAGTTCTTTTGGCTTTATTTGGTTAGTTAAGTTTTCGGATGCAAATTTCTTTGCACAATGTGGGTCATATTTCTTGAAATTATGAACATGATTATTTCAAAAATAAATTAGTTGTCATAATGAGGGCAGATGCTTTAACAACCTCATATCTCACAGTAGGTCTGTCTTTAAACGTTAGTAAGTTTTCATCAAAAAACAGTTCCCCTACAGAGAAAAATTATGCCAGTTTTTTTACTTCTGGAACTTAACTACTGTGCTAAATTTCCAGTGAAAAAATCCAAATCTAGTGTTGTCTAATAGAATAATCGTGATTAATTGTATCCAAAATAAAAGTTTATTTACATACTATATGTGTGTGTACTGTGTATGTTTATATGTATACAGTGTATATATATATGCAGTACACACACTTTTGATGCAATTAATCGCGATTAATCGGTTCAAAGGCACTAAAAAACACACTACCAATATATAAGTTATTTACACATCACATGTGCTATATTCCACTTCTTTTGAAGTCATACAACAGCTTTGCATGTCAGAAAGATTGAAAAATATGTTGTGTTTCACTGAAAATTTCTCACGTTTGTATTAGTTGAGGAGAGTGATTTTTGAGTGGACCTTTCTTTTGATTCATTTCACAGACCAGCTCTAAATGATTCATTGATGGAATAGGTTCTTGAGTTCAACTCACTGATCCAATGATCAATTTGATGTTCGTCACACAAACCTGTCCTATTTGGAAACCAGAAGGATGACCGTTATGACATTCTTATGAAGCTTGATAGTTTTGCTCCCAGTTCTTTGCAATAGCAAGGAACCCTCAGAACTTCTTTTTTTGTGTACCTCAGTAAAAAAGTCAGAGCTGTTGGTTGCGTGTAACCAATGACAGGATTTTCATTGTGCAAATTATTCCTCAAATAATCACATAGTTCTTAAATCGTAGCGGCTAATTACCCTAAGTGCTTCTGGGAAGAAAAAAAAAAAGAAAAATCAATAGCATATCATCTGCCAAAGATCTATCTGGTGTACAAAGTGTCTGACAACTACAACATCCGTCAGGGCCCGAGTGGGTTCAGGAACGTCCCTCGGCATTAGTTGTTTGTCTCGGGTGTTTTTCTCGCTAGCTTCCTCTCTCTCGCAGTGACGAGGCCTCTCTGTGGAGGATGTGGGCTGTCATGTTCCCGCTCTCGTTTTCTCTTCACTTGACACCCCCTCGTTCATTATGCGTCTGTGACATCACCACAAGGGCAATCATACGTGTTTGATAAACGTGAGGCTCATTAGAGAGAGAGCTGATGTATGACTGCTATTTGCCGCGATGTGAAGAGATAAACAATACTGCGGGTTTCACACAAACACACTCCGCTATCCCTCGCCGATCAGCTGTGCCTTAAATGCACACGTGTGGCGGCCCGCCAAAAAAATAAAATAAAATAACCATCACAAACCTGCATTCAGAGCGACCATGAGCTTTCTCTGTCTGAATGCTGCCAATTTTTTCCTTCGATGAAGTCTTACACGTGTTCTGTGATTGTTTGTGGTTACAGTCCATCTACGGGCAGATGGTGAACGGCCCGCCGCAGCTGCCCCTCTTCTACTCGCCCATAGACGCCGTGGACATCAGTGTGAAGATGTGCGGCATCACGTTCCTCAACCCGTTTGGGCTGGCCAGCGCTCCACCCACCACCAGCGCCGCCATGATCCGCAGGGCCTTCGAGCAGGGATGGGGTTTCGCCCTTACCAAAACCTTCTCGCTGGACAAGGTACCAAGGAAGAACAGTGCATATAATGCAATTACTATACTGTACTATACTATAAAAACTATACTGTTTATTGTTTTATATTTAAAAGAGCCTCAGAATAAAAATGTGTTGCTCAGATGATTTTCTAGAATATTAGCCATCTATTAAGTGCTAATTAAGCACATATTAATGCCTTATTCAACCTCCCTATCCCTACCCAATACCTAGGCTTATAACTACACTATAAAAAAAACAAAAAAAAACAAAAAACGTTAATAGTTAACAAGTGTTACCTATTCTAAATTGTTACCAGTTTTAATACTTGAACTTTCAATGCCAAAGACCCCAAATATAAAAATCCTTATACATGAGGAACTTTTTTTATATTAATACACAATCATTTTATTTTATTTTCAATTTTCATTGGGACCTCCTAGCACTTAGACCCCAGTTTGTAAAGGTGTTATTTTAGTATTATTAATATAGTATAATATTATTTATTAATTTTAGGTTTCTTCATGTATGTTCAGTTTTTTACTTGCAAAATATTATTTATTCTTAATTTTTATTATTTTTATTTTTATTATTATTATTATTAGTTTTATTATTATGCTTATGCTTAGTTTTAGTCATTTTAGTAACTTTAGATTTATTTATTTGTTTGTTTTGCAATTTTTTTTTTTATAGTTTTATCTAATATTTTAATTTGCTTTTTATTTCATGTTTATTCCAGTCTACAAAAACAAATTTTAATTATTTCATTTTTAGTTACCAGTTACTAAACTGATTTGAAAATACCAGCTTTAGGAGTTTTAAATGTGTTGACATCTATGTTTAATTTGTGTTTATCTGCACTGTTTCTCCACAGATTCCTAATAATAACGTATTGATACGTAATATTGATCATGAAACAGCATTCCCTAATTGATTCCCCCACTATTAGTTGTTTTCTGAAATATTGATATATTTGCATGTGATGTCATCACAGATCTGAGCATTGATTTGAGATCTCTTCTGAAACTTTAGAGGAGATACATGAGATTACACGGCCGTTTTCTTAAAAGCACGATAAAAGCATTGCTTTCATTTAATCGCATTTGTCTTGAGAGCTCTCATTAATGTTCATCTTGTTCTCCGTGTTTCATCTAGTATCTCAGGTAACAATTACAGTGTATTATTTTGAGACTTTTATTCAATTTAATTAACAGATGAATCTGTAGAGAGAAAGGTGATATGACACAGTGACAGATGTTATTTTCACCTCCCTTTTATTCTCCGCTTAAAGCTATTTAAGTGCAATTATGATTTGTTATGATCATAAATGTTGTCACTAAAATGAACATGCTCTCAAATAGTTTTAATGGTTCTTTTTTCGATGTGAAAGAATAAAAAATTAAGTTACAATTTAAAAACACTATTTTATTAGCTTGAAATACCCTATCGTTTTTTTTTTTGCAATGTCAGTATTAATCAGGAACATGTTGGCCGCTCCGATGTTGGAGTGAGTGATGTAGCTGTTCCGGTTTTATAGACGCCTGTCACCTGCCTCCATTTCTGCTCTTATAAACTGCGCACCGGCCCTTCGGAAAAGGTCAGCTTTTTATTTCCAGAAACAAACGGCGGTGGGAGGGAAGAGGTGGTGAAAAACGTTACAATGGAGGTTGGAAATTGCACCCAGTTTTGCTTAAGTTCGCATTATCCTCTCTCTCGGACTGAAAGAGAAAGTGGACGACTCACCCGCGAAGTCTTCAGTGTGAACTTCGTAGCTCGAGTGAATTTTTTTTTGCTTTTGTTCCCCCCCCCCCCTCTCCCGCCCCCTCGAGTCCTGCTTTACTCTTGACATTTGTAGATGCCAGATTGGGCTGTAATATACTGTTGCATCTATTGCCCGCCAGCATATGCCGAAATACCACCTGATATCTCGGTAAACAGAAATCATATTATTCTTTATTGTGTGCTCAGTGGGAGAGATTGTAAGGGGGCTTTTCTTTGGGAAAAAAAGATAAAGAAGTTCTTAATGTCAATATGAATGAACAGCGCTACGCCACTATCACCCGCCTTAAACACAGGGGATTTCTCTTTTTTTAATATCCTGTGCTTTTTCTTTTTTTTTATCCGCGGCCGGCCCCCATTCGCAACATTACCGCCGCGTGCTATTGATAGAATTTGAGATGCTTAGAGGATTGTCTCCGAATATGAGAATCTTCACGCTTCTGGGTCTCGTCGTTTGTGCTCGGCATCGCTAATTAGCTCGGTTGCATGCTAGACCGGCGGAGAACTGCCTAACAAAGCTCTGTGACCGTTAATTAGGATTAATGAACTGTATCGCATACGAAAACGTGTTGTTTTCTTGCTACTCCTTTGAAAAAGAGGCCGAAGGACGCCGTCTTCTAAATAACCCACCGGCCTTACATCCACTTTTCATGAATGACAGGTTTTTTGGTTTTTTTAAAGCATCACACCAATTACAGGATTGTTAGATATGTGATTGATACATTTGGCCCATTTCGGACTAATTACAGATTCGTAGGCTACCTCCAGGGCCGAGGCCGGGATCCGAAGGCAACCGAGCCCAATTAGCTTTTTGACTGGTCAAGTCTGGTTAAATCACACCTGTAATTGGAGCTAACCTGATTAATGGCAAATGCGCCAGTTTGCCGCCAATCAGCACCCCAAAAGGGACCCGTGGGTGCTAGTTTTAGCCGCTGGCTTTTATACGTCTGCAATAATAGTTCTTTCACGTGAGATTTCCGTAACCCGCAAGAATAAGGAATGATTGCTGCTGACCCGGCAGACTTCCGTCCACCATGGAAAGCTCTTTAACTTTATCTTACAAAACTTTCTCCACACATCCGTCTATTCTTGAACATGCCTCCTCACCTCGGCGTAGGAGGATTTAGTGGGCAAATCTGAATGAACTAAATATGAAGACATATTAAGACTTTTTAACCGCAGTTAAAACAAAAGAAATGGCACATACACACTTACTGTGCGTCTCAGATCGAGGTTTATAATTTAATGAGAAATGTTGGATGAAGCTCCATGGTAACACAGATGAAGTGTGATGTGTCCCATCACCCCGCCGCACATTATTGTCACTTTCTCTCTAGGCATCTTCTGCATGGCTTTATGTGTCTCTCTGCTAATTAGCAAGCGGGATTTAATCAACTGCAGCATTTTTATCAAGAACGAAAAGGTTAAAGGTCATGAACCTCACACACGCACTCACAATACTCATGTACACACCCTCTTATGGTTTGAGTGTTTAATAGGTGGCGCCGGTAATGTGTAACTCTGTAAATGAGCGTTTCGTGCGCTAAAGGGCTACAGGTCTCAGGGTGGGATAATGAGATATTCTGTCGGTTTTATTCTTATCAAGCTTGTGTCTAACAGCTTAGGCTCAGTCTGCTGTGAAATGGCCTTAATTTTTGGTTATTTACATAACGTGTTTATATTCTGCTATGGATCTGCCATGCAAGAATAGTATCTATATCTAGCTGTATATGTATATTAGTGCTGTCAAGCGAATAATCGCCATTAATTGCGATTTAAATTACATTTAAAATAAAAGTATTGTTTACATTATATGTGTGTACTGCGTATATTATGTATTTATAAATACACACACATACATGTATAAATCAAAGAAAAAAAAGTTGTTTATATGTTAACAATATTTGTAAATATTATACATTTTGTATAAATATTATAAACTTTAGTATCCAATTGATTGCTCTCAATCGTTTGACAAAATATATATATATATATATAAAATATATATAATATTTATATATAACCTAGTGCTGTCAAGGGAATAATCGTATCCAAAATGCAATATTTTATGATATCTATAAATACACACACATACAGTAATTTTTTTACAAATACTTACATGTATATATTTATATTATTTTTTTTATATATCTAAATATATTTAACATAAACATAACATATTTTTCATACATTTATACATGCATGTGTGTGCATTTATATATGCATAATAAATATACACATTACACACACATGTAAACAAAAACATTTATTTTGGATGCGATTACTTGCTATTAATCGTTTGACAACACTAATCTAAACAAATATAATTGTTTATTTTAATTGTTTCTTTTTTTATTTTAGTAAATAGACTGTATTTGACTCATTAACCTAGAATTTCATATTTTAAAAAACTACTTTTTTTTTGGCTTGATTATACCCAGAAAGCTTCTTATGCATGTGTTAAATGAAGAAAAAAAGAAAACCATGCCTATTAATTTTTCTTCACTAGTACTAAGGAGAGCTGTTTCTGTTCCTTTAGAGTGCTCGCTGTAGCTGGAGATTGGCACAACCCAGCATGCACTGTATTCAGGCTCATTTCCATTTCACACCAGCAGGAGAGAATTCTGGGATGGGGCCCCCTGAGAGTATTTGGAAGTGACACAGCCATTTCTGCACTTCCAGCTCTGTGACAGAGTTAAAGCGGAGAGATGGATAGCCTCCCATAGCTGCATGCTGGCCTGCTGTGTAGAGAGAGAGAGAGAGAGAGAGAGAGACTAGCTAGCACAACTCTATTAAAGGACCCTACCCACACTTAACAAACCTAATTATTGGTGTTTGCTAAAGCCGATACCGATATCTAGAGTGCATGGTGGTCATATATTGTTGACAATGGAATTTTATATATTACCTTGGCAAATGAGATGTACACACATTATTATTATTATAATTTTTTTTTTTAAGAAAACGTTGAAAAAAGACTATTTGTACAGTTACTAGACTAAGTGCCATTTTTCTTTTAATTGCTACAACTGATGCAGATAACCAATACAGGCAGATAGCATATTAATCTATTGCTAAGTGTTAAGGCATGATTTTTAACTTGGCAGTAAAATAAATATTTTTTATTTTGTTTTTAAAATGTGAAAGCCAGTGTTATTTAAGATAAGTAAAATAAAACCATGAAAGAAAATAAATACTTAATAATAAAAGTGAAATAAAACTATGAAATAAATAAAATTGAATGAATAAAAAATGAATAAAACTAAAAAATTTATGCGTCATATGTATAATAATCATATGTATGTGTACTGTATGTGTGTTTATTTCAGCTAGTTACCTTGACAACCTTTGCCATTTTAATTTAGTTTAACTTAAAGTACTAAAAAAACTCAAATAAAAATTAATAAACTGCTGAATAAAAACAAGCAAATCTAAACATAAAATTAAAAATAAACTATATAAACAAATAAAAAATATTAAAAATGACAGAAACACACAACAAAATTACTAAAGATGTTGAAAACTGCTGAAAGCATAATATACACAGTCATAAGGCAGTATTACAAATCTCTTTTATTTAGCACGGTTGATGCTAATAATCCGATAACTGTCAAATATCGGCCGATATATTGGTCTCTTGCCATATATAATATGCGGCATGATTTTTTAAACATAAAATGGGTGAAAAACACAAGACTTAGAATTTGAACTGGCCTGTATCTACAGACATTTTTATGTTTGATATAGCAGGGATATATTACTATAGAAACACTATCAACACTGTACAGTAATAATACTCAAAACAAAAGTCTAGATCAGGCTAAGATGTGCTTTCTTTGAGACACAATGCTATTTAATAACATTCTGTGTATTAGTGGTTTAGCTAAAGTGGCTGTTGACGAGACGTTTTTGACCGAGAACTACCTCATGATTGCTTTGTAAACTCTTGCATTATTGTCCTCACGCCCCCTGTTTAATCACAGATCGTTGACGAAGCTTCTCCCCTCAGGGAAAACATGGCGAAGAAGCGTTTGTAATGCAGAGGAGCCGTCTGCACTGACGGGGGACAGACCGTCCCCATCTCGCAACTACCTCCCGCTTAACTAACATGTGTCTTTCGTCGTACCTGTCTCATCAGCCGTGATTACGCTGTGCCTCCGTGCAGTTGGTGCGCATTAGGGGAGGGGATGAGAAAATAAACAACTAAGGTGCTTTTCGACTCCGGAATAAGCATTGGAAAAGTGGGTCTGTCAAAGCAGTCACTACGATCTGAGAGGTGTTGACTAATTGCCTGCTAATTACACAGTAAATTGTCTAATTAAGCTGATGGTTAATTAGGGTAAGCTTGCACAGCAAGTCTTGTGGAAGTCGCTCTCTCTCTCTTTTTCTCTTTTTTTTTTTCATTAACAGAGAGAGAGAGAGAGCGTGTGGCATTCCCAGGAACCTGGCTGTGTAATTGGTGCACTGGCAGTGACTGGCGGTTAACATGACACGGAGAGGCGATAGAAGTAAAGACTGACAGAATCGGGGGTTTGCGGCAAACAGCGCCACTTGTCATTTGTGCAGGGGCCCGAGCCGCGGCCCCCCTCATGTCGCCAACGATGCTGTGACAGCCAACAGCATTGCACTCAACCAGACTCCTCAAAACCAGTTTCTCCTCCTTTTTCTCACCTCACAGTCCTAGGCCTGCTGCTTTTACACCAGCTTTTGTGTTTTAATGTGGGAGCCAAAGATTTTTTTTTATATTCGGTCTAGAAATAAACAATTTTAGTTTATAATAAAGTTCATGAAGTAAGTTAATAAAGTAAAGAAAAAATATATGCCTATCAGATTTCAGCGTTAAATCAAGACTTTGACAAACCATGTACATTTTGTAATTCATTTACATATTTTTACTAAGCCTTTCTTTATTGCACTAAAGAAATTATGCTACAATTTTTAAGGTAGGCTAAGTGGTTGCATAAATTTAGTTGAATGTTATTTAACAAAATTTGTTTATTTCAATGTAGCTAAAATAAATTTATTAGAACTACTTACCTTATTTTTTTTAAGTTTAATGAATAATTTTTTATCAATGTGATTGCTCTTTGTACGTGTGTGTATGTATATATATATATATGCAGAATTAAATTAGAATTAAATTTTACTATTTAGTTTTTTACAGTTTAATTCAATTTACTATTTATTTGTCATAAATAGTACAGAAATAATTGTAGCAACAGCCAACAATACGTTGTATTGCTCAAAAAGAAAAGATCGTGTTACATAACAATATTAGGTAAATTTTTAACCATAAAAAATAAATCAACTTCATGTTTAATTTATAATATAAACTGATAATTAAAAAAAAAAGATTTTTTTAATATTTAGATTTTTTTGCAACCTCAGATTCCAGATCTCTGTCAAATATCCTATCCTAACAAATCATACATCAATGAAAACCTTATTTATCTTTAGCTTTAAGATGATGTACCGTATACACTATTTTTTACATTTAATTTCAATTTTTCATGTTTAGTTTACTTTTTGCCTCTGTAATGAAGTGGCACATTGCTATCTAGATTCAAACCTCTAAATACTTCAATTCAATTTCCTTTTCAGATTTCTTTCTGAAGCAAAATAGTAAACCATATTGTCAGAATCAATAGAATGTGCATTACTTCTGGAGCACAACTGTGATTTATGCATTTTGTTTCTACTGTCCATTTTATTTACATTTATATATTTTTCTCAGAACGAGTGCAGATTGAGAATCATGTCGCGTGTAAACCATGCCGTCTCGTCGCTGGCATTTTGTTGGGGGTTATCCTGATAAGAGCCGCATGAAACGAAGAGACGCGATACACGACAAGGCGATTCCCTCAATCTGTCCTGTCATCTAATCAATACAGACGGAGATAGGAACACAGTCACTGTTCAATCACTGCTTCTTCAAGTCGGCCAAGATGCAGTGAATACAGGCAGCAGATCAATTCAGCAAATGTCAAAGGTGAGATCCACAACTTTTAGACAAAGACTTCACGGCTTCTGTAACCTCGCCTTAACTGCCGCATCCGTAGAATGAATGGACAAAGAATCACATTTATCTTTTCCTGCAAGTCATAGGCCAATGTATGAAATATGGAAGCCCGTTTCCGCCAGTGAATAAAAAAAAAAAAAAGGTTATTGCAACTTTTTATCTCACAATTCTGACTTAGAATTGCGAGTTATATAGTCAGAATTGTAAAGAACTCGCACTTATGACTTTATATCTCCCAGTTGCAAGAAAAAATGTCAGAACTGTGAGATAAAAATTCACAATAACCTGCCACAGTACAGTAAATAAAAAAAGAAAAATTATTGAGACTTTTTATCTCACAATTCTAACTCTCAGACTTGAATGATATAAACTCACAATTGCAAGTTATAAAGTCACAAAGGGAGTTTATATCTTGGAATTCTGACTTTATAACTCATAAAACTGCAATTCTGACTTGTTTTGTGAGATACAAGAGATATAAACTCTCAGTAGCATGTTATAAAGTTAGAATTGTGAGATATAAAAGTCGCATTTCTGAGAGCATATCTTTTTTCCACTCGAAATTGGACCTTATAATTCACACTTGAGAGTTTATATCATGCAATTCTGCCTTTTTTTACATAATTGCAACTTTATATCTCACAATTGTGACTTTAAAGCTCAATTATGAGAAAAAAAAGTCATAATTGTGAGGATAAAAAGTTACTTTTTTTTTTTTTTTTAATCAAATGGGCTTTCATATCGATGCGTTTTCTCTCCCTCAAAAAACAAACAGACAACAAACAAACCCAAAAGGCCAAGAAACAACTGAATAAGAGGTACAGTAAACAATCATGTTTTGAACACGCGTCTTTTGTGTTCCTTCAGTTTAATTTGAATAAATTATGAACAGAGAAATAGCGCAAGCGTCAACTACAAGTTTATTTACCACTAATAAAAGCAAAGCACAATAGAACAATAGCAAGAAATGACATGTAGAACAACAGTCACAGTCCAGCGATTTGTGTTTATTTAACAAGCAAATTAGCTGACGTGCCGATCGGGGGCTTCGACGCATAAAAAAAAGAGAAGTCCAATCGCCCAGGCTCATTAGCTACAGCTACATGTTTACATTTATAAATATACCCGTTTAATTGGGAGATCAAAGCGCCCCTCACTACCTTTTGCATGGCTGAAAGGGCAAATAAGTTGTGCCTCACAGATCTCTTTAGTCTGCTAATTTGATCAAACTCATTTTCAGTCTTTGGGTGCTTCACTCCCTATAAAGCATGACACCGGTTGGATGAGTGTTGCTTCCTGTGTTTTCATGTTTCCGTCAGTGACGGCTGATGATCAATGAGCCAGGCACTCTGCTTTCTGGTCTATTTGAAGTGCAGCCTACTAAATCTTTATGTCAGCAATTTTAACTGCTTCATATACTTTTATTAAGCACACAGGATGTGTTTGTTGGGTCGTGTGAGCATAATGTTGAGTTGGTTCATCCAGTACTTAAAGCAGACGTTCGATGATGAGCCTCTAAAAGCGTCTGTCGCATTTAAGGATTAGTTTTTGCTGCTTTTAATACAATGAAGATTGAAATAGTCGCAGTAAGAGTATGGATTCTACTGCTAGGCCATAAACAAAAGAGATTTTTTTTTTTTTGCTTTCAGGGTTTTTGTTTGTTTTATCTCTGTTGCCAGATGAGTTTGCTTGAGTTTAAAACATGGTTTAACCAAGCATTTTTGTGTTGTTTTTAATTTCAAGCGTTTTATTAAAAATATGATGCATGTTGAACGACCTTGAACATAATAGTTTATATAGGAGTTACTGAACTACAAAACATTCGCAATTAATTTTTTTTTAAGCATATGATAAAGTGTATTGTTTTTTTGTGTGAAAGGATTAATTGTTACAATATAATAATAATAAATTACGTTGTTCTTAGAATTTGTATTATTAATTAATCATAATTAACAATGCTTTTCATTCTACAAATTTGGTTTAAAAATGATAATTTCTTAAAATCTCAAAGACATATTATATTATTTGTTTAATTCATATTATCAGTTGTTTAATTCAAATTGCTTAATCTCAGTCACTTCATATATTAAATAATATTATTTAATAATAATAAAATTTTTAAAAGTTATTAAACGGTCTTACTCTCAAAGTCTCTTTATATAATAAATTACGTGTTGTATATTGCATGATATTATACTATTCATTTTTTTCATATTCATATGTTATAATATTATTTGTTTTATTCCTATTCAATTTTAAAGGTTATTAAAATATCTTCAAATCTCAGTTGCTTCATATATTAAAATATATTATATTATATTCAATAATAATTACATTTTTAAAAGATATTAAAATGTCTTAAACTATCAAAGTCTCTTCATATTATATTAAATATATTGTATTGCATAAAAATATACTATTATTTTTTATTCATATTCACTAATATTTCACTTATATTATATTATATTATGTTATGTTGTGTTATATTATATTATATTATATTATATTATATTATAATTCACATTAAATAGTTCATTTAAATAATACAAAAAAAAAAACAATTTTAAAATATAAAAGGGTACTTCAAGTAGATAATGACATTCATATGAGTTCTGTTTGCACAAAAGTTTTGGAAATCTTTCCCATAGGTTATAATCCTAGTGTTATAGACATTTAAGATAATGAATCAAAGCCATTGCTGAGACCCTCAATCCAATAACAATTATGTCCAAGTGAATGTTTATTCCTATCGCTGAGGGTGACAAATATATTGCGTGGTCTAATTTCAGACTTGTTTGTTGGCCTGCGTTGAAGGAGGGAAGCCACGGGCCAGTGCTTGTGACTTCCCTTTGCACCTAGAAAAGTAATTGGTGAAAAGAACTAATGACCAAGCTGACAGACAATATCCCTGTTCATTTATCAAACAGGGTTAATATCCTCCGTTCTGACTTTAATTTAAGTCTCTTTCAGGGGAACTGATCTCACGCACTTCTCCGGATTGCAATCATGTTCAGCAGCAGCCTACCGTACCTGTACGCATAATTTCTCCAATAGTAGCTTTTGGTTTGCCATTTTAGTTTTTTCTGTATGTATGTGTAGTTAGGCACTAGATTTATTTGTCTTTTTTTTTCTTTGAAAGAAATTGTATCCAAAAGCATGCTGTATGAAGTTATCGACTGCATGAGATTCAAATCAATTTTTACAAAACCAACATTCATTTTCCATGATTCAGTGAATGTCATGCTTGCCTCTGTTCCAGAATTGTTCTTCTGTCTTATTTTAAGCAGCATGAGGCCTTGAAACTTAAAGAGCTTTTTTTTTTTTTTTTTTACTGGAGCTGAATTCTATTCATACGAGTTAGTGGAATGAAAGGCAGTTGTGTGGTATTGTGCCTCTTGAGTCCTTTCACTGAAGGAAAGAAAGTTGTCACATGGTTTATCAAGGTTCTGCGAGTGCAGATGTGTCTCTGGGACATTGTCATGGATTCAAGGTTGCTTCGATTTTAAGTGACAGCCATGGAGAGAGGATTACAGCAGCCGTGGAGATCATTGTCCGAAATCTCAGCAGACATGTCATGTGACTCAGCAGATGTGTACATTCAACACATAGACATGCGTGTATGCACTTTCAAATTAGGGTGAGGGAGTTCAATGCGCTCCTTTGAGTTTAGAATGGAAATTCCTAGACTTATAGTTTGTGTAAACATGAAACTTACTCGCCGTTATGTCACTTGCTTTGCGTTTTTGTTTGTTTTGTGTTTTGTTTTGCTTTGCTTTTTGTTTTGTTTTGATGTTTTTGATTTCATTATACAAAACATTCTCTGTTTTGCGTTGTTGTGTTTTTTGCTTTGCGTTTTTGTTTTGTTTTGCGTTTTGTTTTGTTTTAATGTTTTTGATTTGTGTTTCAATCATTATACAAAACATTGTTGTTTTTCTTTGCAAAACATTCTTTGTTTTGCGTTGTTGTGTTTTTTGCTTTGCGTTTTTGTTTTGTTTTGCGTTTTGTTTTGTGTTTTGTTTTGATGTTTTTGATTTGTGTTTCAATCATTATACAAAACATAATTGTTTTTCTTTGCAAAACATTATCTTTGTTTTGCGCTATTGTGTTTTTTGCTTTGCTTTGCATTTTGTTTTGCACTGAAAGAAACTTTTGAAAAAAACCTGTTTTCTTTTGAGGTTTTAACATGCCATGTTTCACTCATCAGCATGCAAGAAAAACATATATAAACACACACACACACACATGTTCTTAAAGGCTTAGTTCATCCCAAAAGAGACATTTTTTTCTGTGAAAAACAAACAAAAAATAAAAAAGGTTCTGTTCTCACAGAAAGAAAAATCATAAATATTTTATTTTGGGGTGAACTATACCTTTAAGAGGGTCTAACATCCCATGTTCAAAAAAACATGAAACATTATGAAAAATAATCATCATTTACTCATTCATGTCATTGCAGACCTGCATTACGGTCTTTTTTCTGTGGAACAAATAAAACATAACTTATAACTTGTTATTACAATGTTATATGGCCCAATTGGCCTTCTTAATCTGTAATGTTCAACAGAAGAAACCCATGCAGCTTTGGAACAACATGAGACTTAATCATTTTTGGATTAGCCATCCCTGGTGAACATAAAGGCTGGAACACCAGAACTCCTGCTTTACTTCTCTTTAAAAATATTTCTGGTGTTCTGTGCTGCTTGGCCTGGGTACGCAGGAGAAGTGAACCAGCCATAGTTTGATTTTTCTGTCATGGCTGTTTATAATGATTAATGTCCCGACTTGGGGCCACTCAGTGTAATTATGGCTCTTCAAGATTTTATTATTTTATTTGTCTGCTCTCCATCCTGCAGTGACTCTAAGGGCCACACAGAAATCAAATACAGGACCAGAGCAAATGTCATCCACAAAAGCATGCCCCTTTTCTGTTTCAGTCATTTTAAATAGATTTTTCTGAAGGGAGGGCTTATCTGAATCTCTTAACTTCCCCTGTCGAATCACTTTTTTAATTCTTCATGCTAAATAGCAATTATCCATCATGTTTTTAACGCATCTATAGATCATAACAGGAAATATGCACATTCTGTAGTCATTTTGCAGTGTGATGTTCATTGTTATTCTTTATGTTTGTGTGAGTGTGGTTCTTGCATGGGAGACTAATCTCGCAGATCAATTCTGGAGATGCAGGCTGTCTGGAAAGCAGGTACGATCCATGCAGAATGCTGAGCGTTTCACCCAAATGAGTCTATAATGCATTTAACAAGCAAGACTGATGGTCTAATTTGCATTAGAGTAAGGCTTTGTGTTTTGTGTCAAAGTAAGGCTGGCACAACTAGTACAGGTGTTTTATGTGAAATACATAAGCTTAATGACCTGACTTCTTTTACTGAGACAACACAGTGGGATGACAAGGAAAATCTGGGTTTTGAAGTTTAATGTAAAACTGGAAATAAAAAATATTCTAAAAATCATAAATAAATACTTATTGTAGTTCTGTCCTATTGCATAATCAGCAAAGTTCAAATGAGGAATTTTGTGATATTCAGCATCAGCTTGTATTCCTGTGAATTTTCATCAGTTATTAATCCAGCGTTTAGTGTCACGTTATCCTTCAGAAAGCATTCTTATATGCCGATTTATGCAAATTTGTGCCAATTCGTACTAATTCGTACGATCTGACCACGTGACGCGTAGGTTTAGGGGCAGGGTTATGTTTAGGTCATTCGTACAAATTCATACGAATTGGCATCTCGTGAAATACATATGATTTAAAATAAATCATATGAATTTCGTATGAGTGAGGTGGTACAGATTTGTATAAATTAGCCACCTCGTAAAATATGTACGAATTGCCGTGAGATCAGGTTACAGAAATCATTCTAATATGCTGATTTGCTCAATAATTTCTTATTATTATCAATGCTGAAAACTGTTGAACTGCTTAAAATTTGTTAACTGTGATATTCTTCATGATTATTTTAATGTATTGTTCAAAAAACAGCATAATTTGAATTATATTTAGCTTTTATAAATTCAGTGCATAAAAATGCTACATAATTTCTAAGTAAAATAAATAATTTCTTCCAAGACAAAATTCTAATAGAAGATTTTATAAATTAAAAAATATCTAAAATATTTCTTTTAAGAAAATGCAAAAAAATAAGCATTTTCTCGGTGGTCTCATAATTTTTCCTACCTTTTTCTCAGTATTCTAGTTTCGTTATGTCTCACCTTTCAACACAGTCTCACGAGCAATTCGTACATATTCGTACGGGGTGCCAAATTTGTGCCAATTCGTACTAATTCGTACAATTTGGTTTAGCGGCAAGGTTATGTTTAGGTCATTCGTACAAATTCATACAAATTGGCATCTCGTGAAATACATATGATTTAAAATAAATCATATGAATTTCGTATGAGTGAGGACGTACAGATTTGTATGAATTAGCCACCTCGTAAAATATGTACGAATTGTCGTGAGATCAGGTTACACATTTATGTATTAAACACTTCCGCTGGAAAGCTTTGACCACATTTGCTCTGATTGAACCTTTTTTTTTTTTTTTTTTTTTAGGATTGCCCCATTAAATGTCTTGCCAGCTCGTTCTTATGATCCAAAGTGACAGTAAGAAACTGCGTGCCTTTACCCTGCAGTTGTGATCTTCTGAAATAAGACAATAACTGCAGGATGCTGGATCGGAATAGCAAAGCATTTGATATGGTATTAGTTCAAGCCTGTGGTTTAATGTGCGGGATTATCGGCCATTGAGCAGTATATTCCGCACTTGATCTCCCCTGCGTGTCTAGAGAGGAGGAGAGCAAGAGATAGATGGGAAACAGCGGCATGCATCTTCCGCGGGATAATGAAACGTGTAAGAAGAAATAGATATTCCGTTGCTGCGTTTCAAAGGTGGTTTGAAAAACATGCGAAGATATGCAGATGATCGCAGTTAACGTCAGTGCAGTAATGAATTATGATTGTTTGATGATCGCACTTCCAGACTCTATTTCTTGTGTGCAGTCTGTTCGCGTGGCAGTGTGAGGTCAGAGTACAGTATATTCTCATTAGTATGTAAAAGCGTGTGGACGCGGGTTGTGATGTTAGCACGAGTGTGTGAGCGTGGCGGTGTAGACTGCTGCATTTTGATTAGTAGTTCTTGCATGTGTCCGCTTCTGAAAGCCTGTTTGTTGTACAGGAGGATTAGGGGCCTGTTGTGCTGTGATAAAACATTGTTAGCTCAAAAACACACATGAAATGGTGAGTGAGACTGAGCTGCTGTACTGAAAAAAAGGGGGAAGATGGTCCTTCCTGCATTTCCTTTACTGGTCGCAGTCTGCGAATGGTCAGAAGGACCCCAAGTGGACTGAGTCCTTAAAAAAGCCAATAAATAGCCATGTAAAGTGGGGTCTAAAAATTTAAATGCTTGCTTTGGCATTTTTCATGATTAACGTAAACATACAAACCTTGAGTAGAACTAAAATGGGGGATGTTTGTACATTTTCAAAGCTAACCATTTTAATACAATAAAAGTGAATAAAAGCATGCAAAAGTGGTTTGCACCAATGTTGTTCTTTTGAGTTTGGATCTTTTTCACAAACCAGTGTAAATGATTCGTTTAATAATTGGGTCATTTGGTTGCTTATTAAGTGATTCAGTTAGTCAGTGGTTTATTTGATTCAACTGATCAGATTCACAAAACCGGTCTGAATTGCATGTTTACTAATCGCATGGATTCAGGTTTTTTGGAGTCAGATCTTTTCAGTGATTCAGCTGATCAAATTCACAGAAACGGTTTACTTATTCAAATATTTTCAATTATATTTGGTCTGAATTATTTGTTCACTAATTGGACTGTTTTGTTTCTTTTAGGTCAGATTAATTAAATGCATGATTTAATCCAGCTAACTAAACCAGTCTGAATTATTTATTTGATTTGTTAACTGATTTATTTCTTTTGGGTCAGATCTTCTCAGTGAATCAGTTTGTTGAGTTCACAAACCGTTCTCAATGAGTCAGAGTTGCATATTTACTAATATCACTGATTCAGATTTTTTTTGGGTGAATGGACTCATCCGGTTTGTTTATTCAGATTGGATTCTTTGGATGAGTCATTTGATGCAGTCCGAATTAATTGTCCCAACTACTTGTTTTCTTTGTGAGAGATATGTTTTGAGTTGATCCAGTTCACAAACGCAGTCTGAAAGCTTTGTGCACTAATTGGATAGATTTGACTCTTTTTGTCAACGTATCTGAAGATCCAATCCAAAAATCTGAATGGTTTATGGACTCTAGTGAACTGATTTGGGTCTTTGTTGATCAAGTTGATCAAATTTACAAAACAGGTGTGAACGATACTGCTTGACTGATTCAAATCAGATAATTTAAATGAATCAGTTAATCCAGTTCAGGAAACCATTCTAAAGGATTCATTTGTTTTTAAGTTTAAAAGCTACAGTCTGCATTCATTTATTGCTAGTAACTAACTAGTAGAATTCTAATTTAAGAAATATTTATTCCTTAGTTTTTATAATTTCAATTCTGTTCAAAAGATTTGGAAAAAAACCTAGATTTATAATGTGTTTTCAGATATTTGGACCCTACTGTAGGTTAAAACAGAAGTCCATCCCGGGCAGGTTTTATCCCGTCTTCTGCTGGCTGGTGGCAGTCATGCATATTAACACTACGGTCTGTGTAGAGGAATGAATTTACGTCTTATGTCCATCGGCGCTCATCTTTGGGAATCCAATTTGCATTGCGATGCATGCTGGGAAGGAGAGAATGGGAAAGCAAGCGTGTGTATGCGTGCGTGTCTTATCTCCCGTCGCTGTGTGAGGCACCTGTTTCAGCATGCCAGACCTCTGTCTTTGGGTAATTTTCATGGTTTCTAGTTGCTTAATATTAAACGTCTTGTTCCACCCTCGCCTGATAATCCAAAGCGCCGGCAGCCAAATGTTCCCTGGTCATGGCTTCATTAAATATAGACTTACAGATTGGCCTGGAGCTCATGGGATGGTTGTCTGAATTCCCAACAGAGTCTTCACTGGAGGGCCGCAACACTTTCATTAAAGAGGGAACGTCTTCATCTTCAACCACAAGCCATGTATGAAAATGTCACTCGTCAGACAGAACTCACACACTTGAATGTTTGAATATACCTGAAGAAAATATGTCCTAGCATATTGGAACTGTTGAATTGTGGTCCAAACAGAAACTTATCAATGATGAACTGAAATCAGAAATTGAAGTGTTGCGGCTTTTAGTCCATGTGTGTTTGTTAGCTTTGAGTTTATTTGCATGTGTACTCCTAAACAATACATTATTAGCAGTAGTAGTAAATAGTATTATTAATGTAAATTAGAATGAAAATATTGAAAATGACTAATGATTATGGACGTTGTCCATCTTTTTTACAGTCTATAATATTTTCATCTCTAGATGTGGCTCATGTCATATGTGGGCTTTTTTTGTTTTGTTTTGCTGCATTATTTGAGGTGTCATTTACGTCCAAAAGCTACATGTTTAATAATTTGGACGTTTGTTAAAATACCTGTGCATGAGTATGGGCAATAACAATAATGATTTAATTACTTGCAAGCACGAGAAATAAAAAAATAAAAAACTTGTGGAAAAATTAATTAATATGAATTAAAAATGCGTAATGAATAATACAAAAACAAACCACATATTTGGAGCCTCACTTCTAAATCAAATTTGTGCTAATTAGATCACATTTTCAATGAAAGTTTCTTCTCTCTGTTGCTTGAAAAGGGCTTGAATGTTGTAAAATGAAGTTTGCATGCCATTATTGTAATTGTTCTGTAAAGGCGTAGGTTCTAATTAGGATATGCAAATCGTCCTCTCACACTGGTAAATTATGATGGATGGTTTATCAGAGTTCAAAGGATTAAGCTGTCACTCCCTTTTGTTTGTTCTGTTGAGTTTATCGGTTCAATTTTCACAGCAAGAGAAGACGAAACACAGAATGTAATTTCTTAACCCTTTAGCCTCTTAGTGCCGCAGTTTTAGACACATTGGATTAAAACGAGTCCCTCTTTGTCTTTAATTAATGACGCTTGCTAAGGATTAGAAAAAACCCAACTAACCTTCTGTATTAAACGTCAGCGCATATCTGGTCCCACACACGGCTTCTGCTACGACCATGAATGATATTCTAAGAGCAGAATATTATTAACTCTCAGAAAACCACACTTTCTTAAAAATAAAGGTTCGAGACCGTATACATGCCAATGAAGAAGCTTTATTTTTTAAGGGTTACTCCATTCAAAATTAAAATTTTGTCATTAATCACCTACCCCATCGCGTTTCAAACTTCTAAAAGCTTTGTTTTTCTTCGGAACACAATTTAGATATTGTGAATGAAAACCAGGAGGCTTAAGACTGTCTCATTCATTTCCAAGTAATGAACACCGTCAATGGCCCAGAAAAGTATACTATGCTATACGTTGCCGCTAGGTGCGGAAATTTGGTTTTCTTTCTGTACAAAAAGTATTATTGTATCTTCATAAGGTTACAGTTGAACCATTGATGGCAGATGGACTATTCTGATGATATCTTTCATACTTTTCTGGATATTGCCTTGGAAATCAATGGGACAGACACTCCCGGTTTTCATCCAAAATATCTAGATTGTGTTCTGAGGACGAACAAATCTTTTATGGGTTTGGAACGACATGGGGGTAAGTGATTAATGAAAACATTTGTATTTTTTGGGGGTGGAGTAAACCTTTAACTGTAACATTCTGTTCCTGTCTTGTCTCGTGCCCCCCCATGTCTTTGTGTATTTTGGTTTAGTCCTGTCATTTTGGT
>JAUCMT010000056.1:357146-368342 GCA_032357475.1 Enteromius thamalakanensis
TTATAACATTATTGGTGGTTTAAATCAAGCTGTAACATACCATGATATTTGTCTTTGTAATGAGAACGATCTTTTACTTTTACGCCGGTTTCACACTGCACGCGTAAGCAGCGCGTATGCCGAGCAGATTGTGCGCGGCGCGTGGGGATTGTGCGTTCATCACACTGGCAGCGTTTGATGCGCGCAGTTGAACCGAAACCGAAAGTGTTGTCCCACTTTCCTGACAAATTATTCGTCACACTGCGCACGCGTGAAATGCGTTAAAAAAATTAACGTAATTAACGCAAAAAAATAATTACCGCCGTTAACGCGTTATTTTTGACAGCCCTAATATATATATATATATAATTAAAATATATAAATACATTGTGTATTAAATGTAAATATTCTACTCAGTAATGTGTATGTATATATATATATATATAAATTATGTAACAATTTAACAGTTATGATACAATTTTTTTGTATTTTTACAATGCATATATTAAAACTATTATATACATATACCATTTTATCATTTAAATAGTTTAAATTGTTTTGAATCCTAAACTGGGATCTTTGACTTTTAGACCTCACTGTACAGTATGAAGTCTTTCTCACTGTATGAAGTATGTCGTTTTAGTGAATGGTATCTGAAATGGCTGGCGACTGCTGAACTGTAATTGCTTTATGTGGGTACTGTTTCCTTTCCTCTGCAGTGCTGCACTCTTGTCTGGTTCTGCTGCAGATCATGGGTAGATGAGTCTGGACAGAACCAGCAGGCACGTCTAGCTCGTAATGTATTGCAGTTCTTCAGGATGTTCAAAGATAACCTCTCCTTCATCTGAAAAAATACGGTGTGAATACTTTGTTTTATATGTGTGTGGAAAGAGCTTTCAGGAGAGCGTTTTCTTCCTTGGTGTTGAGTGTCAACAGAGAGCTTTGAAAAGCGGTCCTCTGGTTGCTATGGCATATTGACGTTCTCAGCTCTCTATGAAGACATTAGACAGATGTGTCTTCAAAAGAATAATGTTTTTCCTCAACACACTATGGGGACCGTGCTGATGGATTTCACACTGATATCCGTCCACTGACATCTGAAGGATTCTGACTGTGCCGCTTTCTTAAGAGCATTTCCATTCCATTTATTAGTGCTACTTGCTAAGCTAAGATTCACTTAGTGTCGCTCATGACCTCAGATCACGCTGATGGAGAGGAGATGCTATCAAGTTTGAGCCAATTTTCACTTGGTGAACCATAAAATGTATAAAATATTTAATTGGAGTCACAACACCAGCAGAGGAATGTGTACTTAATGCAAACCAAAAAGCAAAATAGACCATAATTTATATAAATGAGGGCAACATTCAACAAAATATTCAGCTTTTTTAATAAAAATGCTGCTCTGTTAATTATTTTTAGAATCTGTTAAAATGACCCGATTGAATTTTATAACTTTATAACGTAAACGTATTTGCTCTTACTAACAGTAATTTACACTAACAAAGCAACCAGAAATAGATTTTTAGCATGAAGTGTTTGACTATTTCTACTCACTGCGTAGCACCTTAGCAACCTCATAGCTACACCTTGGCAACAACTTAAGGCTAAGATTACACTAAACTGCATACATAGTTATTCCTGTCATTTTTTACTACTCCTGCATTTTCGAACCTCAAAAGCAGAGATTGTTTTAATTTAATTTAATTTTTACATTTTTATTTAATTTTTTTTTTTATCAAAATAAAAACTTGCATTTATCAAATCAAGTAACTAGTGTAGTTCATTCACCATAGCATGATATTTTGTGCCTTAACAATGCTTAAGTTCTCTCTCACACACACACACACACCTGTCTTCTGGGATATATTCTCAGACCAGCGGTGTGTTCATTCTCTTCCTCAATAATTCAGGTGAATGCAGTTGTTCTCTGTACTGTATCACTGTGCTGTTGCATAGTTAATGCCATTTATGAGGCCGTCTTTCATTGTATGTGTGTGCATGTTTGTGTGTGTGTGTTAAGACAGATTGACAAGGGCCAGAATTTTTCTTATCTGCTGGCCTTCTCTGTCCACACCTCTTTTTTACCTCTTTCTCACACAATCCTGAAAACCAGGAAAAGGGTGCATTGGTTTGGAGACAGGAACAGGGCTAGCTGAGGTGCAACATTAAAAATTAATCGCAAAACTATTGCAGCAGTATTTTATGTAAGCAGAACTACTCAATGTCATCTTTTCCCCATTTAAGCTGTGGCAGTTTGCAGCTCGGTGACATCCCTCAGGAGCGGAGCCAGCCCTGGCCTGCAAGGGTCTCCCCGGCTCCACCCACCAAACATCCATCACCCACCGCTCAGCCTGAAGGCCTGTGAGCTGCCAGCGCTGACGTTGCCAACAGCCTGGAAACAAATATACCTATGATGTACTGTTGTTCACTGGGGCTTTAGCCGCAGTGCTTCATTTTAAAGGGGACGTCTCGTGGAAAGAAACTAATTTGCTGTTGTGGAAACAGTTTGAGGTTCTATGCAGACAAAATCTGTCAGCTCCAAACAGTGTCTGCACAACCAGAAGCTCATTAACATGCACTCTCAAAAAAAAGAGCTTGGACCCTTTCAGAAGGTACATCTTTGTACATTGATTACCTCTAAAGTGTGCATACTGTACAAGTGCCTTAGAGGTACATATTAAATGCTACATATTTGTACTATTTGGAAATAATAGATGTGCATAACCATCCACAGAAAGGTTGTTTATAGTCAGTCTGGTGCCCTATGACCCACAATATCCCCAAAAGCATATATATATATATATATATATACATGCACATATATTATGTGTGTATGTTTGTGTATTTATTTTTACTGTTGATTGTAAGTGCCAGAACGACTTTCTGGAAAATGTATAATATATTATTTTAGGGCTTTTCTTTTTATTAAAAAAAAACTAAACATGAACTGCAAAGATTTCTGTAATTAACCATGACATTTTTTTATCTAATAATATTTAAATGTAAAAATTTTGATACATATTTTTACACTGACTCTCTAAATTACAACAGCATAATAATATGTTTTATTTTTTTATTTTTTAAGATTTAAAGTAATATTTTAAATATTTGTTTCAGGGCGTCTTTTTACTAAAATGAGTAAACATAGCCATCCTGACTCCGTAATGCATCAGTTTATGGATATAAAATGCATTTGTGTTAACTTCATAGACCTTCATAGAATTTCCTGACAGTTCATTGAAGTAATTAGAGATGTAGAGGTTTCAAAATTAGAGAAATTCCTTTTTCACCTGCAGTGAATGGGTGCCGTCAGAATGAGAGTTCAAACAGCTAATTGTGGTTCTCTCGCATAATTTTTTACTGGAAAAGCAGTATTATTGCTATTATTATTTAACAGTTTGAAGCTAAAAATGTCTTAATGATAAATGTATTTGTTACAAACACAAAGCTTTTTTGCTTTCGCAATAAATTAATTGATAGACTGGAGTGGTGTGGATTTTGTTCTGGACTATTGTCATGTTTTTATCAGCAGTTTGGGCTCTTATTCTGACGGCACCCATTCACTGCAGAGCAAGTGATTACAGCATGATATACATCATTATAAGCAAGAAGTGGAAACATAAGAGCTGTAAGTATTATGAAGCAGTCAGCTTGTATAATCAGGAAAGACTTTGTGTGCCTGGGAGAACTGTATTGTTGATCTAAGTCAACAAGTTAGCAGAAAGTGATTTTATATGCTGTTATTTTGTCCTACCTGCAGCGAAGACCTCAAAGCGTAAGATCAGACTTAAGCTTCAGGATGAAGAGATGCGGTTCGCATGCTTTTTCTGAGCTGAATAACCGCCTCTTATCTGAAGTAATTGTAGTTATTTAACCCATTTGTGTAAAAACATTGTCCTCGCAGGAAGAGACACACATACACACTTCATACGCAGAGTATCAGTCTCGTGAAAGTGTGTATGCGTGTGTTCACAGCTGATAGTGATAGTGATAGTGTAAGATCACAGGCTGAAACACAACACGCACACATCCGCGCAAAACCCCACAAACTAACACTCTCACATTTAGATTTAGTGCTCGTCTGACAGAACACACTGCTTTCTGAAGTGCAGTTCTGTATAAGTAGACAGGGAAAACTAATGTACTTCAAGAAACCAGGTTTCATTTTTTTTGTCTGACTGAATGGATGGCAAAGACAAATGATGCTTTAGTAAAACAAACACCGCACTGAAAACCACCCAAACTTAGAGAAAGCCAGCATAAAATATTTATCCAAAATTCTGTTTCTCTGCTTCGCAGACAAAATGTAAGCCTTGCTAGTGTAGTATAGTACAGTTCAGTGGAGTGTATTACAGTATGTTTAAATACATTCAAGCTTCCTAGTATTTTATTAATTTCATTTTATTAACCATGTGTGAAAATGTAAACACCATTCCTTTGATTTATTATTTTTCCAGACCATACATGAAAGTGCTTTTACAGACTTTTGTTCAGAATTTTTTTTAAATTTTTGTATCTTAATATTTTATCTTAGTAAGCTTTTTTTTTGTTTCTGTGTTCTTGCTGCACCTTGCTTTTATACTTTTCTCAACAAAAAATTGGATTATGTATTTGGCTTGTCATGTCAGCATCATAGTTTATTTAATTAAATTAAAATTTGAAAGCCTTAACGTTAGAATAAAGTGCGGTACAGAACAGCGTAGTACTTTATTTCCCAACACAGCATATAAATAAATAAAAAGAAGTTATGTTAGACTTAAAATTGAAGGCCTCGTCTTTTAGTCCCGTTGACCTGCCTAACTAAAGTTACAAAAATAACCTCACTTTTTGCAATTGAAATTTTCCATTTAATGACGGAATAGATTCACTCCAGCCTGTCTGTATGTGGCTTGTAGCAACTGACAATTAAAAGTGCTCTGGGAGGTTCCTTTCAATAGCTGAGCGGAGTGCTGAGACGTGTGTGTGTTTGTGTGAGTATTGACCTTCCTGAGAGTGCATTAGCACAGTGTCATGGAGTGGGTGGAATCAGGGCCCCTTTGAGAGCTGCAGGATGTGGTCGTGGATGTGTTTGTCTGTCTGCCTCCCATTTTCAGAGCGAGAGAATATTGTTCCCACGAGAGACCCTCACTGTGTCAGTTATACCAATCTTCTTCTTTAAAGCGATATTTCACCTAAAAATGAATACTCTATCATTGTTTACTGACCCGGGTGTTATTGTAAACCTGTGTGACTTTGTTTTCTGTGAAAAATACACTTTTTTTTACTCAATATCCTGGTTATTTACTGAAAATAAGTCAATGATGACATCATGTCGCATGTCAAGCTTCAAAATGAAAAAAAGTATATTTAGCAGACACATTTTTATGTTGTTTTATGTTTTAATTCACCATTTATGAAAGCTTATTGCTATGGAAGCTTGTTTCTTGTTTGTTAATTGTGACAGTTTATCTTGCAATTTCGATATCAACTTTTTTTTATATATATATATAAACTTATAAAAAAAATTCAAAATTGGGAGAAAGGATGCCAGATTTGCTGAATATAAACTGTCAATTAGAGCTTTATATAAACGCTTAGAATTGGACCTTCAGAGAAAGCAAAAAGTACAAATGCATAAAATAAAAAGTTGTAAAATAAGGTGAATTATTTTATTTTGTGGAAGAAAAAATGTCTAAAAAAGACATAAACTTAAAATTTCCGAACTGCGATATAAAGTTGCAATTGTTTAAACTTTAATACATTTACTACAGTGAAAAGAGTGTATTTTTAAAAAAATATTTATGTTCCATCCAAGAAAGAAAATGATATGGATTTGAAAGGGAGAATAACAGATTTATGTATGAGCTATTCCTTTAGCGTTTTATTTATCACTAAGAATTCATTCCTTCAACCCTCAGAGAAACACACCTGTGCCGCACTTTCTAACCCCTGGAGCTCCAATCCCACCTCATCTTTTCCACACATACCCATAATGCCCCATTCTGTTTGCTTGTTGTGGTGATCGTCATGCTGAAGGTAACCGAAGCGTGATCTTTCTGTAATGACAGTGAGAGAACGGGCACGTTTGAGCTCCGCGGTCACCCGCTGTACGTTCAGACACATTACCGTCAAATGCAAAAGCTCACACACTCTTGAGCACACACAGTTTTCCTTCACTACTTAAACAATCCTCCGAGAGTTTGGGCACAGATGCAGCTCCGCATAAAGAAGAAAAACAGTCCCAGTTCTGAATCTGTGTTTCTCGCTCAGGTCATAAATGCATCTTTGCTCTTGGGAAATATGTCGAGTTTGTTTGCTTGTGTTTTCCTTTTTGCTTTTTTCATATTTGCATCTAGCTAGATCAGTGTGAGGATGCAGGGAGCTCTCGGCTGTTTAATTTGCGGCCTGCCGTGTCAGACAGAGCACGGTACAGTAGGTCTGATTAATTAAAATCACTGGATTTCTCACCTCCGTCAAGATTTCAATTTTATGTTAAATATTCTCTAAAGGGCAGGCCCTTAAATCTTATGGGCGGAGAGCGGCAGTGGGCTGTGAACATAACCATAGGCTAACTGCTAATGATAAGAACACATGGCAGAAGAGGCATCTATAATGCACTCGCTGAATTAGATTGTCAATCACTTCTGTGTCCATCGAGCCAGTAAAGACACCAAACAGAAAAATGAGTTTGAGACAGCTTGCAGTATTCAGTTTCCTCATAGACTAATTTATGTCAAAAGTTAGCATATAGGTACATATACCACTACCAAATTTGGGATTGGTAAGATTTTAGTTTTTTATATGTCTTAGAGAAGATCTTTCTGCTCACAGAGGTCTCATTTATTTTATATATACAGTATATATATATATATAAATAAAAACACAATAAAAAATATTATTTAAAAAAATTAAATAACTGTTTTATATTTGAATATTTTAAAATGTAATTTATTACTGTAATATCAAATATTGGTGCATTTCTGCATATATATAAAATTTTGTTAAAAACATTTTTTGTTTGTTTTATTTATTTTGTTTGTTTTTGAAGAGTAAAAAAACAATTATTAAAAAACAAGTGCCGTCAAATTATTAATTGCATACAAAATAATTTTTTTGTTTGCATGATATATGTGTGTACTGTGTATATTAAAATACATGCATGTATATATTTTTGAAAAATCTGTTTAGATATTAAATTTATTTATAATATAGATTATATGAACATACAGTAAATATATATTTATTTATTTATTTATTTATTTATTTATTTATTTATTTATTATTATTGTATGTGTGTGTGTGTATATATATTAAAATAAACAGAATACACACGTTTTGTATGTGATTAATCACAATTAATTGTTTGACAGCACTAGAATAAACCCTCAAAAACTTCTGTCATCATTTGCTCACCCTCAAGTAGTTCCAAAGCAAGAAATTTTGAAGATAGTTTGTAACCACGCGGTTTTGGGTCACCATTGACGTCCATAATATTTTTGTTCCTACTATGGAAGTCAAGGGTGGCCCAAAAAAGCCTACTTACTAACTTTTTTCAAAATATATGTTTCTGTTAAACAGATCATAAAAAAATTCATACAGATCTTGAACTACTCGAGGGTCAGTAAATGATGACAGAATTAGTCAATTTCATGATGTAGAGACAAAAAAGATTCTGCAATATGTCTTTGTCATAGTCCAATGTAATCAAATTAAAGACTTTTAGACTTTTTTGTTCCTGTAATCTATAAATATATCTTCATTAGTCTTGATTTATTTATGCAGCGGTGTGAGTGATTCAGTGCATGCTTTGTCCTCATTTGCATCATAATTGGATTAGTATTAAATAAGAAATTTAGAACAGGTTACAATACATGGCTCTGCAAGTCTAAAAGTAATAATGAGTAGTTTATGCATTAATTACAGCACATCATCCACACCGTGACTTAAATTGTGGGCTGATTTTTATAATTACAAATACCTGCTTTTGTTTAGAGGTAACTGAGTATTAACTTGTACTGTAACTTTTCAGATTTCTGCAACATTATGTGGCTTATATCCAACTAATAATAAGGGCTGTTTTCTTATTTTAAGTAACCTGTATTGTGTTTGTTGATTCAGGCAATTAATCTACTAATAACTGAATCTTTTAAAGGAACAGTTCACCCTAAATGAAAATAACATTTGCTGAAATTTTTTTCTTTATCAGAAACAAATTTAGAACAGGATTCTATCACTGGATCCTATGCAGTGAATGGGTGCCGTCAGAATAAGACTCCAAAAACATCACATTAATACACATTTTTACCTTTTACTTCACAGTGCAGTTATTGATGGACTGGAGTGGTCTGGATTATTGTGATGCGTTTATCAGCTGTTTGGACTTATTCTGACGGCACCCATTCACTGCAGAGCATCCATTGTTGAGAAAGCGATGTTAAATCTTCAAAAAGCTTTAAAATATCTCTGCCCCTGTCTAGAACAACTAGTGTACTGAAAAGCAAAGCTTGCACTTTAAAGAGTAAAGTGTAAGATGTTTTTTTTTTTTGGCTCATTCATTATCATTCTCAACTGTAGGAGGCTCCGTGCTGTGTCAGTGGTCATTTCTGCTGAGGATGACACACACCTCAAAACATACTTCAGCCTTAACTGACCACAGACACCCAGCATGCTGACCAGACCTCTGAATTATGCATCAATCCCTGACCACTAGATAGAAAGCAGTGATACTAGAAACAGCTTCCACTGTTTTCATACAAAAGCCTTTGTATTGTGCTTTGTTAAGGAGGCGCTTATCCTTTCTGTTTCTAAATACATTTTGGCTGTTTTTTCCATGTTGCATCATTGTAACCTTCATTGAGATAAATGCAGGGTTTTTTTTCAGTTTTGTGTCAGGTTTTTTGCGTGTCAGCAGATGTTTTTGAGGTGGTGATAGTTATGTGGCCCCCGCTTTTTTCAGCAGATTCTGGCACGTTACTTGTTTAATCGGATAATTGTGTAAATGTAATGCCATCATTTCATCAAAGAGAAAAGGTGAACTGATGACATTTTCCCAAATGTCAGAGTTATCTTAAGTCTTTTATTACATCACATTTAAAGGAGGACACACATTTACCATCTTCTGATGCTATAATTGTAACATGAAATCAGATATTCATAGAAATTGCTTATTATACTAATGTGACTGTCAGCAAAGACAGCGGACGGTCTGTCAGCGTGATGAGGTGTGGGTTTTGTGTGGCTACTTATAAACAAACCAGAATAATCATGTTGAATTCGATTGTATATGTTCTGAAGAATATTTAGTGCTCGTCTGTAAAATTATACGGTATGTGAACAGATGTCAGGGTGCTATCCTGGTGCTATCCTGGTGCTATATATATATATATATATCTAAATAGCAAAAATGTATTAAAAAAGCATAACATACAAATGCTTATTCATATATATACATATATATATATATATATATATATATATATATATATATATATAATGCTTATTTATTTATATATATATAATTTATTTTATTATTTTATTTTATATATATTTCTTTATATATTTTTTTTCTTTTTTTAATTTATTAATTCATTTATTTTTTTGCTCCTAAAAGCAATATTTATGTCAATGTCTTGGGAAGATTTGTTTTACCATTCCAAATTATATTCAGAGAAAGCATTTTGATCCGCAAAATAAATCCAGTGTTCCCCCTTCATTATATGCAGAAATCCAGAACAAAATAATTAATCCTTTGGAAATATGTTTTGCATATACAGTCAATGTTTTTGTCTAAATATCCTCAGAACAATGTCAGTTTTACTTGAAGCAAAGCATTTATTAATTGACAAAAATATACGCTAGGTTTATGCTAATAAATAATCATTGGGCAAAATAACTGTAACTGTCTAAAATTAAAAACCAAAAAACCTTAACTTAAAAAACTTAACACAGTATACAGTACTTGCAAGTGTCTATGCAATTTTGCTTCTCAAGTAAATGCAATTTTAGGGTTGCTTGTAATTAACACAGTGCGGTAACTTGCTTCATTAGGAAATGTATTTATATTTAAGCTTTTTACATAAATGTTTTTACCAGAAATTGACCCAAAAAAGCCAAATGAAGAGTGCAAAAGTATGAGCGCAACTAATAGCAAAGCATCACTAGCCTGAGCAAATTCCGTTAATTATGGCAATCTGAATATATAGATATGGAACAGGACTATTTACAGCAAACCCAGTGAAGCTCAGCTGTTCTCTCTGGTGTTCTGTGTGAGCATTACCCATTAGTCATTAACACAGTATGCTAATGATGGGTGTGCGTGTTTGACGTCTCCACCATGCCCTCAAGCTCCTGCTTTTCATCTACATTTCCGTCTCTTTCTCCGTGACTTCTAATTCCTCTCACATCTTATTCCGCACTTCGGTTTCGTCCGTGAAATACAGATCGGTCAAATCTTGTGCAGCCCGTCTGCGTCAATAACTTATGTTCTTCTGATACAAATGAACAGCTCTTGTATATTTCCTCAGCTTCAATTACCATTCCCAGCATTCTCTGTCTGCGCGAGTGTGTGTACGCTTGAGGGAGTTAGACAGGATGTTCATTATCATACCATAGGTCAGGTCTGTGTGTATTTCCCTAATTGCCTCTCCTTGTACGTGATATTTTTTTCTCCTATTGCCTTTCTTCTTCTTCTTGTTTGATGATGCCAAATTCCAGGCCTCTGTGTCCTGTCTGATTTCTCCGTACATCCATCTGTGCTCGGAATTATTCATTGGAATAGCAGGTGTGACGTGCAGCGTTTTAGTAAGCGCCTCGGACTGACCAGAGATGAGAAGATATCTCCTTCCCCCCTCTGTCCGCTGAACGCAGACCCTCCAGTGACCTGACAAACAACACACTACATCTAAAAAGGTTTAGTTCACCCCAAAATGAAAATGCTGTCTTTAATTGCTCACCCTCATGTCGTTCCAAACTCGTAAGACCTTTGTTTATCTCCAGAACACAAATTGAGACCCTCCATAGACAGCAAACTGAAATAATCCAGGTCCAGAAATGTTGTAAATACATCGATAAAACAGTCCTTGTGAAGTCAGTGGATGCGCCAAAAATAGACTTACGCTGCGTCCGAAATCGCTTACTTCCTTACTGTATAGTACGCGAAAAACAGCATGCGAGGCGAGTAGTATGTCCGAATTCGTAGCATTTGAAATTCAGTAGGCGAGAAGTACCCGGATGACC
>JAUCMT010000056.1:368442-388146 GCA_032357475.1 Enteromius thamalakanensis
GTTTAATTCAGTGTTTGGGATGCATGTCAAGGGTAAGGGATCAGACACAGTCAGCAGATTGAAACCTCACAATTCTGACAAAACCGCTCTGTGCAGGTATTGTCTGCTTACTGCTAACTAATATAGTCTGCTTTCTTCCTCTAAAATCTTCAAAAGGCATTTTTCCTCTATTTCTGTCACGTGTCTCAAATAGAATATAGTTATAACAAAAGCAATAGCAGCTCATGGGCCTGGACACATTAAAATAATTAGATCACACAGAGAAGCAGGACATGGTGTTGACTTGTTGTCTGTGAAACACTGTTGTACATGTTGTTGATTTACCTTGACTGCATTTCTCTTCCATCTCTGAGGACTTCTGTTGATCTGGTAGAGAAGGAACAGATGCATTAATAATGAGATCAATAGAAAATGCAGATAAATATATTAGTTAGATATTATTCTGCAGCATTAAAATGTTGCTAAATCATGTGAGTTTTAAATAAAAAAAATTAAATTAAATTAAAAGGGATCAGACACAGTCAGCAGATTGTTTTTCCAAAAGAAACCTCTTCAGCATGAGCCACTGTCAATCATATTTTGTTGATGACAGGATTGTCACAAGACCATGATATTCAGACAATTCCTCTGCACAATAACGTCATTTCACACATTCTGAACTTTTTATTCTTAGATGCTATATACTGACAGGAGATAATGGCGACAGCGTTTACAGTGTAAAGTAAACCCTCAGAGAAGAAAACCTTTGGCAAGAACATGAATTGCTGAGCTTAAGCCAGGGCTAGGCCTTAGTAGATGGCGGCGCGCACAGACGCAGCGGCTTTAAGCTCTCCACTTAGGTGTTTTTCTTTTTTCATATTTTATTATTTACTAGTGTGTTATTGCTTGAACTACTGCAAAGCTAAGACTTAGTACAGTCATACGGAACTATATAACATCGGATACAATAGTCAGATCCCCGTTAACAGTGATTATCAGAGGATTAACAACATCCCCCCGGAGATCGCGAGAGTACCGGGCGCTCCATGGATTGTTATCGGCTCTACCAAACAACGCAGGCGGCGGAAGGAACGTAAACAAAAGCGGGGCTGACGGTCAGGCCTGCTAGCCAGGCTTAAGAAGCAGCCTTTTAAACCACCGCTTCCCAGCATCTTCCTGACCAATGCACGGTCGGTCGTCAACAAAATCGACGAATTGAACTTACTTCTCGCCGGACATCCACTCGTCCGCGATTGATGCGCCTTGGTCGTTACGGAAACATGGTTACGAGAGGAAATTCCCGATGTCTCGATGCAGCTAGCAGGCTACACAATGCACCGTAGTGACAGGAAGGCTACATCTGGCAAAAGCAGAGGTGGAGGTTTGTGTATTTACACACACAACAACTGGTGCACAAACACTAAGATCATTACCACAGTCTGCTCCCTGGACATAGAGGCAATGTCTGTTAGGTGCAGACCATTTTATTTGCCTAGAGAATTATCTGTTGTGCTAATAACTGCGGTCTACATACCTCTAGATGCTAATGTTAGCGCAGCTCTTGTCCACCTACATGACTCAATTTCTGAACAGCAACGGACATAACCAGAGGGAGTACACATCATCGCAGGGGATTTTAATAAAGCAAGTCTAAGAACTGTGCTGCCTAAATTTGTTCAACATGTGAAATGCCCTACAAGAGGGAACAATACCCTAGACCATGTTTATACAAATATTAAGCAAGCCTATAGATCTGTCCCCCTCCCCCACTTGGGCATGTCTGATCACCTTTCCCTGTTCATTGTTCCAGCATATACACCACTCAGGAAAAGGACAAAGATCATCACCAGAACCCTTATCACCCTCTCTGATGAAGCTCTGGCTCAGCTGCAGGACTGTTTTGCCCTTACAGAGTGGTCTGTCTTTGAACAGGAGGACCTAGAGACTTATACATCTGCAGTGCTGGGTTACATTACACATTGCATGGACACTGTTGCCACGAAAAAGCGGGTCCGGGGTTACCCCAACCGGAAACCCTGGATGACGAGGAAGGTCCAGGCACTGCTAAAGGCACGTAACTCCACATATAAATCTGGGGACCAGGATATGTACTGCAGAGCAAGAGCAGACCTCAAAAAAGGCATCAGAGAGGCAAAACTGGACTATTCAAATATGATATCACATCATCTCTCAGACAAAAACCCCAGGAAAGTATGGGAGGGTCTGAAACATATCACTAATTACAAAGGTAGCAGGATAGATACAGACATGATGGACATCTCATTAGCAGAGGAATTGAACCATTTCTTTGCCCGTTTTGAGAAAACCACTGACACCCTTGGCTTGCATACCACTCTGCCTGTAGCTTCCTCTCAGATCGGTTCACACGCATTTATCATCCAAGAACATCAAGTTCGCAATATGTTCAGAGCAGTAAACCAGAACAAAGCCGCTGGCCCTGACGGAATACCTGGGAGCGTGCTCAAAGCTTGTGCTGACCAGCTGTCCCCGGTATTTACCAAAATCTTTAATCTTTCATTGTTACATGCTACTGTTCCTTACTGCCTAAAATCTGCCATAATAGTACCAGTCCCTAAGTGTAACACCATCTGTGGTCTAAACGACTATAGACCCATTGCACTGACACCTGTGGTCGCAAAGTGCCTTGAGAGACTGGTCCTAAAGCACATAAAGGACTGCCTTCCGCCCAGTTTTGACCCACATCAGTTTGCATTCAAAGCAAATAGGTCCACTGAGGATGCAATATCCACTGTCTTCCACTCTGCCTTGCACCATCTGGAGAAACCTGGGACCTCAGTAAGGATGCTCTTCATAGACTTTAGCTCGGCCTTTAATACTATCATTCCGGATATCCTTATAGCCAAGCTAGTTAAACTGGACTTCCCTTCCGCTACATGCGCATGGATTAGGAGCTTTCTTACTGACCGGCAGCAATGTGTTAAGGTTGGTAACCGGAGGTCATCCTCACTGTCACTCAACATCGGCTCCCCGCAGGGATGTGTATTAAGTCCTGTTCTATTCACTATTTACACCAGTGACTGCACTCCCACTCATTCCTGCAATAACATCATCAAATTTGCAGATGACACCACCTTGGTGGGGCTTATCACCAATAATGATGACAACGCCTATAAAGATGAGGTCCAGTGTCTGATAGGATGGTGTGATTATAATAACTTAACCCTCAACACAAAGAAAACTAAGGAAGTA
The DNA here is from genome assembly GCA_032357475.1 of Enteromius thamalakanensis. NCBI lineage: Eukaryota > Metazoa > Chordata > Actinopteri > Cypriniformes > Cyprinidae > Enteromius > Enteromius thamalakanensis. Next base: position 371,653 of record JAUCMT010000056.1, read on the forward strand.
ATCATGGACTTCCGTAAGGCAAGAAATGACCCCCCTCCTCTCCTTATTAACGGTGACTATGTGGAAAGGGTATCCACATTCAAATTCCTCGGGACCCATATCTCCGATGACCTGTCTTGGACCGCAAATACATCTGCTCTAGTGAAAAAAGCCCAACAGCGTCTCCATTTCCTAAGGGTCTTGAGATGGAATAGGCTACAGTCTGAGCTCCTGGTGTCATTCTACCGAGCCACAGTCGAGAGTGTGCTGGTGCATGCCATTCCCGTGTGGTACGCTGGGTGCACAGCAGGCGACAAGAAGAGACTCCAGAGGATCATTAGAACAGCTGAGAAGGTGATCGGTTGTCCACTTCTTTCTCTGGACTATTGCCAGCTCTAGATTTTTTTCCAGAGCCGAAGCGATCATTAAAGACCACCACCATCCTAACCACCACCTATTTAACATCTTGCCCTCTGGAAAAAGGTTCAGATCAATCAGGTGCAAAACCAACAGACTAAAGAATAGTTTCTTCCCATGGGCTATCAGAATGCATTAGAATACTGACACTAATCATTTAATTCTCTGTGTGTGTGTGTGTGTGTTTGAGTTGGGGTAAGTGTGTGTATATCCAGACTTCTTCCACGCAGTCATTTTTTTTAGCTGCTATTGACTAAGGTCTTGTGTAGTATCTTTGAGCAAATTATTGTTCATAAATAATAATTTACTGTGCAATATTTTATCTTAACTGTGCAATATCTTATCTGTTAAATAGTAATAGCCTTGTAAAATTTCTGTCTACAACATATTATTATTTATTGTATTTATGAAGCCTTGTCTCCTCTGGTCCATGTCTCTTGCACTTTATGTTTGCACCTTATACTTGAACTTTTGTGGTCTTGCCGATTAATTTCGTTGTTCAGGTAACTGTGCAGTGACAAATAAAAAGTCTAAGTCCAAGTCTAAGATGTCGCGATGTCGTGACTGACTAAGTCTAAGATGTCGTGACTGTAGCGAATCCCTCAGGGCACACCGAGGTGGTTGACAGCTCCTCGAGCTGTGCAACCTGAACTGACTGGGTCAGGGATGGCGCTTCTGACTGGGTGACTGGTGTTGTCGTGATGCGTGACAGTCCACCATGCAGCGCCACCGTTCCGGGTAATATCAATTGCGGGCCCTGGCGCTGTAATTAATGAATTGTACCACTGAGCTGTGGGTCCAACACAGCCGAGACCAACGTGCGCTGTGTGGTGTGACCATTTTGAACTACGTGCAGCCCCTGTTACTGCTGACTGGAGTTAAAACCCATCCATGGTGGTGCGTTCATGATCGTAGTGGGAAACCACTCCACTAATGGAGAAACCGGAACCGACTGGGTCATAAACTGTGCTTGGTGCGACCGGACGGACACAAGTGGAGATGTGCCGACCGCCATTTCAGATTCAGTAGCGTCTGCCATTTTAGATTCGGCAATACCCGCCATTTTATAGGCAAGCTCGAAAATAGCTCGTACCTTTTTGTTGGTGACGAGTGAAGCAGATATCAAGCCCCGATCATGCTGCCCGGAATCTTCAGTCTCAGCCTCTCCGACAGTCATGGGGGATCCACTGATGGCAAGCACAGAATCCACTATCTTGGCGAAAGTCCATGCCGGATTTTTGTCCATGCCCGCGTCAACATTATCCAGCACTTCTGGGTCGAGTCCCATCAGGAAGCAGTCTTTAAACTGGGACTCCACGCCGGGCGCCAATTGACTGTACTTGATGAACTCCTCGACGTAATACTCAATACTACGTCCGCGCTGAAATTGCGCTCTGCCTTTTCCATGGTGACTGATTGAATGCGTTGGTTTCCGCGGCACACTCGCTGGATCTTGACCGGCTCATCATTTCTGTAACAAATGAGCAAGAGAGGCAGTCGGATCCAAGTGCAGAGTGTTTAAAAATGAATACAGGAGAATACAACAAGCTGAGGTTGATGACGGCAGACAGGAATGTAGCAGGCAAATCCGTGAGAGAGAGTCCAGAAACAAGCAATGGGTCAGGCCATACACAAACAGGGTCCAGTGGGAAAAGACAAGAATCGTGGTGAAAAGGCAATTGGGGTAGGCAACAAGAATCCAGTTAACTAACAATAACAGGGGTAAAATGCTTAGGTAGGACGAACCATACACAATGAAGAGCGGGGAACACTGGGTAGATGTGGGGTTTAAATAAAGAGGTTAACGACATGTAGGGGAGGAGAACATATTAGTTGCTAGGGGAAGGCATGAGGTGGGTGGAGACAAGGAGCACATGTGACATGACATACAAGGAGTGGAAAAACACAACATATAAAAATGAGGCTGGAAGTGCAATACCAAAAGTCCAAATGGCACATCCAGCAGATCATGACATTTATACAATTGAGTTGAGTGATTGTAGAAAACAAAAATTATTTATATTGCATAATGTTTGGAACCTGGGCCTTGGAACACATGGGAATGTTATTACCTTAATCAAACATCACACCCTGAAATCTTGTAAAAATGTGTTACAATAATTAATTGTTTAATTAATTTCATTTATTCAGTAATTATTGTTGGATAATATTATTTAGAAAACTGCTGGATAATGGAATATGTAGTTCATAATGCCACAATGTCATCATAATCATCATTTTTGTGTCATAACATCGTAATTATAAAACACTTTTTCTGAATGCCTTTTTAACAATGCAAATTTTCCATGCCATTTCATTGTGTGGTACATGTTACAGCTGTCATTCTAATCTCCTTCTATAACAACCAAACAAGCCAACCAAGACGATACACCAGTTTAAACAGGCACTATAGGCTTCTGACCCCATGATGTTTTCATACATGTATACATGTGTAAAACTCGTCTAGAGAATGGAATGTTCTTTCTGCAAACCCCACATCTTCCCAGTGTTCCCCGCTCATCATTGCGTATGGTTCGTCCTACCTAAGCGTTTTACCCCTGTTATTGTTAGTTACCTGGATTCTTGTTGCCGACCCCGATTACCTTTTGACCACGATTCTCGTCTTCTCCCGCTGGACCCTGTTTGTGTATCACCTGACCCATTGCTTGTTTCTGGACTCTCTCTCATGGATTTACCTGCTACATTCCTGTCTGCCATCATTGACCTCAGCTTGTTGTATTCTCCTGTATTCATTATTAAACACTCTGCACTTGGATCCGACTGCCTTCCTTGCTCATTTGTTACAATAACACAAGTACTAGATTATTTTACCTGCAGATAGAAGTTGCTATAAAAGATTTAAACATAGGCTAAGGCTGATGTTGTGGTGGCAAGAATGGGTATTTGTATTAAACAGGAGAGGGAGTCTTTTTTTTTTTAGTAAAAGGTAGAAAAAGGGGCTTCTGAGTATGGGTCAGCATAATTTAGTGTAAAAACTGCTACGCAATTACATAATGTGACAGTGATTTTTAAGCACTATGCCTGCTAATAGAAAGTGAAACATTTTCAGAAAGGTAATATGATAATTACATTCCAATTTTATATCACCTTGGGTGGAGACAATCTTCTGTTCATTTTATTTGTAACAAGCCGTGCCTCTGTGGCTTACTCTAAACGGCCCCAACAGGAACCTTCTCCTGAAAATAAAATGTTCCCACCCGGACTCTTTTCATCCACGCACCACAGACCGATTAAGGCTCCAGCGCTGTGTCCGAAATCGCTTACTTACCTACTATATAGTACGCGAAAAACAGTATGCAAGGCGAGTAGTATGTCCGAATTCATAGCATTCGAAATTCAGTAGGCGAGAAGTACCCGGATGACTTACTACTTCCGGCCAAATTCTATAGTAAGCATACCATGGACACTTTTCTATCCCATAAGGCTCCTGGAGAGGAGGCGTCATATTGAAAAAATATGATAGTGGAGACGCAGCTCAAATTAAGTGTAAGCACCTCAGGAAGAAAACGTTGTTTATTGTGATTAAATTACACTTTTTTAACACAATCTAAATAAACGGATGACTTATTGAAAGTTTAAATTGTCGTGCTGTTGTGACGACGCAGGACACGTGACAACATCAATATGGCGGATGTAGTACGTCCGAATTCCATTCATACTACTCACATTCATACTATACCTACATACCTACTGTTTTAACGGTCGAGTAGTACGTTTGGTTTTAAATGTAGTACCTACTTAAGCAGTATGCGATTTCGGACGCAGCAATACACGGACTTAAAAAGGGAGTCACATGGGCTGATTTAGCATAACGTTTCTGGACCTGGGATCATTTCAGTTTTGTTGCTGTCTTTGGAGGGCCAGATAGCTCTCTGATTTCATCTAAAATGTATTAGTTTGTGTTCGGAAGATGAACGAATTGAAACGACATGAGGGTAAGTACTTAATAACAGAATTTTGGGCTGAACTAATGCTTTAAGAAAACGAGGGTCGTGATGGAGTTTGTCACCATCTGACAATCGTTCTCCCCTCCCCTTCTCCCTTTTCATTTCTTTTTTCCACTGGAGTCTCATAAAAGCAAATTATTTTTTGCCGTGTTTGTAAACAGCGCCGGGGTGACAGGGTTCTACCTGTGGAGAGGCTGCAGTCGTTGAGAGTAGCTCATCCATTTCTAATGCAATTAGAGGTGTCAGTATCTCTTCCTGAGAAGCGCTTCCTGCACGGCCACTGAATGTGGTTCCTCCTTCCATTTAAATCCCCTGGATTAGATTTGAGTGTCAGCTGGCAGACCTGCTAAGTGTCCCCTGACTAAGTAGACTGGAATGTGTGTCAGTATATTACATGGCTTTTCAAATGTTTTTTTATTGGCTTGTGCACAGAATTGTGTTGCAGAAGTGTGGATGGACTTAATTCACTTCAGTGGAATTTTTATCTCAGGTGTATCTCTGAAAATCACTTTGCAATAATATTTAGTTTGTCATTTAACATATTCGGTATCATGGACTAACAATGAACAACATTTTTAATGCATTTAATAATTCATCTCTTTTTTTTCAATACTTAAAAAAGAAAAAAAAAATTATAGTGTTTTTAACTGGCATTGTTGGTTAAATGCAGAACCTTTAGCATCCATGAGAAGTTTCCATTCCACAAAAGGTTCTTTATAGTGGAAAAGGGTTCTTTAGATTAGGAGAAAAATGAAGTACTGTTCATCAAAAGCTTCTATGAGGAAGAAAAATGGTTAATATAATAAATAAATACAATTTCTAAGATTCTTATTGTTTATGAGAACCTACATACTGTATGTTGTTCTTCTATGGCATCATAGCAACAAAAATAAAATATATAAATAAAAAATGTAAAATATATAATTATATATACAGTATACTTAAAGAAAATGAAAGTTGAAGCAAATTAAGAGAATTTAACAACAGACATTTTTTTTATAGAGCAATAAATTTAATGTTAATAGACTAATAAAAAGATCTTTGCGGAAACCAACCTCGCAACTGTACATAATATCCCTTATTTTAAGTTATATGGTAAGAATGAGCATCTAATGTTTTTATCAGCTGTTGTTTCGCTTGTTCTTTAATATGCATGGAAACGCCATTAACTTTACATGCTTCTTCAGAGAAGATGGACTGAGATGGTGTTCCTTTAAGGCGAGTCCTCTGTATCATTAATAATGGTCATTTAGCGTGTGGGAGAGAGCGCTGGCCCGCGCTCTTTGTCTTTAGTGACACCAGCACCAAATGAGGAGAGACAATGTCTCTCACTGATCAATGAGGGGAAAAAAGGCTGCCAGTGAAATGAAGTTAAATCTAATGTGATAAACGGTCCCGTCTGTCAGCGGGATCAGATCAGAGGTTTTAATTTTATTCAAGACATTGCAGCTCAGGTAAATAAATAAAGGGTGTAATGTAAGGAGGCGCAGCGCTCCCTAGAGAATCCCAGCCTGAAATTTTAGAGGGTGAGATGCCACTTAACAAACATAATTTATGTCTGCTGCAGAGCATCCACCCAAAATCTGAGATTTTCACATTTTTATTAATTTAATTTATTATAATTAAATTTTATTTAGTTTTTTTTTTGTTGTTGTTTAGTTTATTTCAAATTTTGTCTTTAGTGCAGTTTCAAAAATGGTTGCAGTGGATAACAATACATTTCTTGTTTTTGCTTGCATCTGTGCAGGAAATGCCATCCGACCAATCGCATTGCGAGCAGTATCGGCAATAGCGAAAGCTCTTCCCGGTTTTCCCATTTTGGCCACCGGGGGCATCGATTCTGCAGAATCCGGATTGCAGTTCCTTCATGCAGGTGCCACAGTATTACAGGTACGTTGTCGAGTCTCAGTCTACGATATTGTTCAATATCACATCAGGATATTTAATTTTAGCACTTCATTTTAATTACGCCAAAACAAACCAACAAAATCTGGATCTAGGAGTAAAGATATTGATATAATATTACTATATAAAGGCCATGTGGACTTTTTCATGAAAGCTATCCATGTACATTTACAAAAGTGAAATATGATCCAATTATGATTCTGTATATAATAAGACCACTATAGTTTATTAAATTGTTTCTTTTATATGCAAGATGTCCCTCACTCTTTCAAATAGTATATTGCTTTATAATAGCTTTCATTCACATTAAAGAAGATTATTAGTTTATAAAATACAGCTCATTAGAAGCAGAGCTCCGCTCAACCCATCATCAGAACCTGGAAGAGGTGGCTTGCCATGTGACGTCACCATAATTAATAATCAATGCAACTAGAGTCTGAATACGGTTGTAGTTTATGACACAATTTGTCACGGTGTGCATTGTGTTTGTGCATTGATACGCAATTACTTTTAATTGGTATTGTCAGCCCTGCATTCGTCTCAGCTGTATACAAAGTTTTAATTAGAAAACTTTGTCCTAAATGAGATACAGTATAGTTAAGCATAATATTTAGATTGCAGATTGAAAAGTGTTTCCAAACTCTCCACATCATGACTTGCTTGTGTCTGGGGAGTAATCAAATAGTGAATCTGTATGCAAATTGATTCTCTATCTTTGAATAAATGCATTTACTATTTTTAAGGGTTGATTTAATGTTTCGGTAATGTCTTTCCCTCTCCTACCTGTTCGCTGGGAACACTTGGGATCTGAAGAGCTTTTCTGCATTCAGACATTTGTCCTTTGAGTTAATATGAAAATTTAATTACAGAATAACTCGGGCTCTTGATAGAATCGTAATGCTTTCAATTGCAGATCCGCCACCTTTAAAAAGCCATAATTTGTATTTCATCTTACACACAATAATCACTGTTTGCGATGCTTTAGAGGTGTTCCTGCGAGCGATGAAAGGAAATGTGTTTTTGTGTTAATATTTTGGGTTTAGCGGAGGATTAGCGCTGGTTTGGATCTGGGAGATGAGTTTGCGGAGAACACACGCGTCCTTTCAAACATCAAAGCGTCTGACTGCTGAGAGACGGCGTCCGTGAGATTCATCCTCCTCTCCAGATACTCTATCATGTTTTATCCTCCTCAGCCGGGCCTGGCTTGCTTTCGTTCTCTGTCGAATTCAGGTCAGGTCCGGGTCAATGGAGAACCGAGCACCTTTTGGATAAACAGAAAGTGAATGCGCTGTAATTCGAACTGTTGCAATCAGTGAGACTTGTCGTCGGGACACGCAGGAAGTGAATGGGAGAATCAGGCTCTTCAAAAGCCACGAAACGTCTCGGTGTAAACACAAACGCTGTAGGCACTCGCGCTATTGTTTCCAAGCAGATGCATCGATTCGGCGCCGCATCAAAAGTACTCTCCCAAGAACAAATAATATAATGAAGTCCATTCATATCCTGTATTGATTTCTCCAGATCGAATGGTGTTGAACCTGTGGAGTTTTGACTTTTCTTGCTTATTGAAGACAGGATATAGGATGTGCCTGATTTATCCCATTAACTAAGAGAATGGCGACACCGTAAAGATAATCGTGTAGAGCTTGGGTGATACTTGCAGGGCTCTAAATTTCTCTAGAAGTCAAGCGAATGTGCGCAGGGAAGAGAAATCATTCCATTCAAATGATGCACGGGATCCTGGAGAACAGTAGATTCTTTATTAAAATCATAACTCAGAGTTGAGCGCTGGGGTTCTTGCACATTCTACATGGGTCGTGGATGTCGCAGTAGCGCAGTGACTCTGATTTTTAGTTTTGAGGGAATTGAGATTAGCGATGGTTCATCAGGATGGTTCGTTTTTGAAAGTATAATCATCCTGGGTTTATAATTGAGGGATTTAACTACGTTTTGCAGATGGGATGAATCATTCATTCATTTGCAAATTGTGCTTCACTAAGATTTAACACATATTTTGATTCCAAACAATTATCTTTAACAGGGTTAGGGTTTAGTTAACTAAAACTAAAATTGAAACTGAAATTAAAACCATTGTAAGTGTTACTAAATTGTTTTGTTGTGAAGGCAATATTTCTCATTTTAGTTGAACTAAATTAAAACCATAATAAAAAGCAAAACAGTTTTGTCACTAAACTAAAATATAAAAATAAAAATCTATTAGTTACATGATATTTTAATTCTATTGCCAAGGCTACATTTCTCATTTTAGTTTAAATAGAGTTTAAAAATTAAAATCATTTTTTTTAATTAAAACATTTTATTGTTATTTATTTTATTTTCATTGTCAAGGCAAGATTTCTCATTTTAATTATGTAATAAAATACTGAAACTATATTATAAATTATAAAATAAAATATATTTTAAAAATGACTAAAAATGACAAAAAAATTTACTTTAATAAACATTTGAATTAAAAAGGATAAAAAAAATAAAAACTGATTTGAAATATTAACAAAATAATAGTATCTCAGTGATGATAAAATAACACTGTGACTAATCTGTATCATTTTATTTTTATGTCTTATAAATAAACATTCAAAATAAAATGTTTTAGAAACAATGTATACTTTTTTTTATTCTCAAAAATATTTTGTTTGAAATGTTTCATTTAGTTTTAAAAGTTTTTGTGTTTACAGCATGCACGTGTCATTTTTTACAGATACTGGACCCAAAATAATAATAATAATAATAATAAATTATATACAATTTATTCAGTATCACGTCATTCAAACCCTATATAACTGTATAATAACATATTTTAATTTCAAAAAGAACATAAGTTAAACCAATGGAATATAAAAATTAAAAATCTTATCAGTATGTGTTCGACAGAAGAAATTCATATAGTTTGGAACAACATGAGAGGTGAATAAATACAAAGAAATCAAGAAAGCTTGCTTCTGTCCTGATTCGCATTGCATAGCATTATTTGACAAACCAAGCAAGCTGATAACCTACATCGCTGAAACGTTACCGGGTTTCTGCGAGCCTGTGTACTTTATTCTACCACAGCTAATGCGATCTGCTTGTTGATCGATACTCTTTAGTTGATTCATTACCGAATACATCGCTTTGCAATCACCCTGTGGGGGATCCGGGGCTCCTCATGGTGCTGTATTGACTTTCATGTGTGTTAGTATAAAAGTAACCCACCTGTGTTTAGCACCTGTTATTATTCTAAAAAAAATAAAATAAAATAATAATAATAAAAATCCTGCAATGCTTCTAGATTAAGAAAAATCATAACACAGTCAAATGAGTTTCATTTACTGAAGCAATGATGTCAAACGTTCACACTCACGGTGTTGTTGTAAAGTATAATGTCTGCAGCTTTAATAAGATTGGGCTGTTATGATAGATTTTCGCCTGTCATAATGAGACAGTAAAATAGCTGCATTTAGTGGCAGCTGTAGGAGATCAGGACAGTGTTTTCATAGGGAGGTCTTTGGGGGCAATGGAGCAATATTTCACTAATGGCAGAGCTGGTTCAATCTTAATGATCCACACTGTAATTTGGGTCCTTCCCGGTGCATGTAAACAGTTGCGAGCTGCAATAAAGAGACCGTCATCAAGTAGTAAAAATGACTTGTGGCCCAGAAAGCATCAGGATTTTGTAATTTCGTTTCAAACTGCTAAATGTTTCCGTAGAGAGGGGTGAAAAACAAAAGATTTGTCGACAACACAAAGCAAGCTTTTAACAAGCATTGTGGTTAGAATCCGCCCCAGAAATAACACAGCGCTTTCATACTGTTGCTTTTGGGTTGCATTACATAAACATCTTCCTTTTAGGTCAAATCTTTTGATCATTTTAGTTTTTCTAATATGCCTTGTTTTTAGAGAACCAATATAAAATGTTATGGAAACATTGATAAAATGCTTATGGCAAGTATAAACACTTCTTGTTGAAGAAAAAAATATTTATTTGCAAATACAAATACACTGCTCAAAAAAAATAAAGGGAACACTAAAATAACACATCCTAGATCTGAATGAATGAAATATTCTTATTAAATACTTTCTTCTTTACATAGTTGAATGCACTGACAACAAAATCCCACAAAAATGATCAATGGAAATCAAATGTATTAACCCTTGGAGGTCTGGATTTGAAGTCGCACTCAAAATTGAAGAGGAGAAACACACACCAGGCTGATCCAACTTTGATGTAATGTCCTTAAAAATGTCAAAATGTGGCTTAGTAGTGTGTGTGGCCTCCACGTGCCTGAATGACCTCCCTACAAAACCTGATGAGGTGGTGGATGGTCTCCTGAGGGATCTCCTCCCAGACCTGGACTAAAGCATCCACCAACTCCTGGACATTCTGTGGTGCATTGGTGGATGGAGCGAGACATGATGTCCCAGATGTGCTCAATTAGATTCAGGTCTGGGGAACAGGTGACCCAGTCCATAGCATCAATGTCTTCGTCTAGCAGGAACTGCTGACACACTGCAGCCACATGAGGTGTAGCATTGTCTTGCATTAGGAGGAAACCAAGGCCAACCGCACTTGGCATATAGTCTCCAAAGAAATGCCACCCCACACCATTACTGACCCACTGCCAAACCGGTCATGCTGGAGGATGTTGCAGGCAGCAGAATGTTCTCCACGGCATCTCCAGACTCTGTCACATGTGCTCAGTGTGAACCTGCTTTCATCTGTGAAGAGCACAGGGTGCCAGTGGTGAATTTGCCAATCTTGGTGTTCTCTGGCAAATTCCTAACGTCCTGCACGATGTTGGGCTGTAAGCAAAAGCCCCCACCTGTGGATGTCAGGCCCTCACACCACCCTCATGGAGTCTGCTTCTGACCGTTTGAGCAGACACCTGCACATTTGTGGGCTGCTGGAGGTCATTTTGCAGGGCTCTGGCTGTGCTTCTTCTAGCACAAAGGCAGAGGTAACGGTTGTGCTACTGTTGCCCTCCTACGGCCTCCTCCACATCTCCTGATGTAACTACCTGTCTCCTGGTAGTGCCTCCATGATCTGGACACTACGCTGACAGACACAGCAAACCTTCTTGTCACAGCTTGAATTAATGTATCATCCTGGATGAGCTGCACTACCCAAGTCACTTGTGCGGGTTGTAGACTCCGTCTCATACTACCACTAAAGTGAAACACTGCCAGCATTCAAAAGTGACCAAAACATCAGCCAGAAAGCATAGGAACTGAGAAGAACCTGCAAAAACCACTCCTTTATGGGGGGTGTCTTGCTAATTGGCTATAATTTCCACCTGTTATCTATTCCATTTGCACAACAGCATGTGAAATTGATTGTCAATCAGTGTTACTTCCTAAGTGGGAAGTTTGACTTTACAGACGTGATTGTCATGGTGGTTTTATTTAGGGTGATCAGTGTTTTTTTCTAAAGGCATACTTTTTTTCTTTGTTTTAAGTTTGTTATAAAGCATCATAAAAAAGCAATAGTCTCTAAATAATAATTGCGCTGTAGAAATGTGATCACAGACAAATGACTTGCCAATTACAAAGGGATTAAAATGTCACGAAATAAAATACACTCTTAATAACGTATTCATAGAAATGAGCACATACGGTCTTTAAGACATTAAGTTTTATTTCCAAGTGTTTATACCAAGAAGGTGCACTGTGAACACTGTTTTAATGCAATATAGTGTGCAATACAGGAAGAAGCACGTAATAGTTGTTGTACACAGTTTATGCTAGTGATTTAATATATATGCTCTTGTTTAATATTTACATGTGTAATATTACACCCATAATGCCTTTTTGTGTCAGGAGTGTGCAGTAGACAGTTGTCAGCATTTTATGTACTATGCTGGTTATTACAGACAACAGCCAAATAACTAGGTTTGGCTGTCAGTCAGTGCTGCCCTCTGCTGGTGGAGAACAGCAACTTCAACATATCCAGTGGTTTGAGCACTGGCTGGCAGTTTACAATTCTGTGAATAATCCAGGCATACATGTAGATTAGTGGTATAAACCTTTCATCAGAATTTTCTTCATATAGATACATCCAAAAAATAACTCCAAAAATAATTTTGTATTGTGCACAAACTGGTTAATGTGTATTAACACTTTAGAATGTGGCTACTCAAACTACCTGTTAAGTGTCCTGTGTTGAGGCTTCTGGATAAACTTCACTTTTTTTCTTTTGCTACACATTAGAGGGAAGACAAAAAGAAAAAAAACTTTAACATTTCAAATGTACTTTGTTTCCAATGTAATTGTATTTTTTTTTAAATGTGAAGCCTTTATCTATAATTTTGGACTTGGACACAAGTTAAGTTAAAAAAAAGTGTGTCCACTTACCATTAATGGCCTTCTGAACTTCAGAGAAAAAACTTGTGTATAATTCTTTGAAGGAAGTCATTAAATCCACAAAACTTTCCTTAGGCTTCTGTTTACATGTGACATCATTCACAGGACTGCCTTCTTCTGTCTGAATCTCATTTCCGGCTGCACAGCTTAAGAAAAATACAGACAATAGTAAAAGAGTGACACCGAGAATTTTAAATCAAACACAGGACAAATAACACTTCACTTACTCTGTCCATTTGGTGCAGTTCACCCCAGATGGAGAATAAAAGCCATGAGCACAGTCCACACATTCTGTATCTGATGTCTTTGTTCCTGCAAGCAGATACAGAGACTGAAAATACCAGGATTACACCTTAAAATGTGGGAAGACTTACAAATGTTACAGACTGCTAAATTGAGAAACATACCTGGTGCTTTTGTTTCTTGTCCTGGTCTGCAAACGCTGTGCTTTTCAGCATGACGGCACTGTAGATTGGAGTAATCAATGCAGTAATATCCATCAAGCACATCACAGATAGTGTCCGTTACTGTAGTGCATTTACTTTGGATGTAAAGGCCTTGACCTAAAAGAGCACATTTAGCAACACTTTAAATCACAAAATTACAAATTCTGAAGGTAAAAGAAATGAAAAAATAAAAACATACTTTCAGCACAGTGTTTGCATGTGAAGCACCGATGAAGACCGCTGGGTTCACTAATGAACGTCCCTGCAGAGCATGGTATGCATGTGGTACTGACATCCTCACTACAATCCCAGTATACTACTGATCCTGCAAACAAATATTAAAACACAAATCTAAGGTGATCAAGGATCTTCTGGAAAATTAAAACATTATGGGTCTGTGATGATGTTGATCTTCATAGATATTCATGTGGTTTCTCCAATAGTTGTACAGTAGTGGGTGGGGTGGGAGTTATACTTGAATGTTTCTGGAGTGCGGTTTATTTATATAGCACTTTTTATGATACAATTCTTTGTAAAGCAGCTTTACAGGAAATTAAGTTTCTACAATAAGACATGCTAAAGACATATAGCATGTCTCTGAGTGAGATGTAAACTGCAAATGATTTTCATATAGTGCTGTAAACTAGGCTTGTATTGTAATATTTATCATTAAATAAAATTTATGATCATAATTCCAGATATATGTATTATTTTAAATATCCTACACATATTTGTCTTCTTGTGGTCAATTAATGTTACCTGTGTCAGCAACAGCAGAGTACAGATACATCTATCATCCTTTTTTATAACTCATTTATCTTGCATGAAAATAGCAGGTGTGGATCAGTTTCATAACTTCTGTTTAGTACAGTTATGGTGGAGATGGGACAAAAGGTGAACATTTATTTTCTTTATTATCATTTGTCATATTTAAATGTATTTGATAAAGAGTCAGCCTACCTTTATTGCACATTGGACAACATTCTCCATTAGCAGATTTATATTCATTTGGACCACAAGCATTTCCAATAGAAAAAAAATGATAAAAACCTGTGAAGACACAAATTAACAACACAGAAGCTGTAAAATCTTATTGGGTCAAAAGTTTTTATAAACTGTTTATTTAATGACAGACACGGACAGGGCGGATTTAGTGATTTGGGGACCCTAGGTAAATTCCAAGCATGGGGCCCCAACACAACACAACCCTTTTCTGCCAAAATCACTTGTGTTTTAGCCATATTAGTCTACTTTATTTTTTATTTTGATCACAAAAGACTTGTGCATTCAATAAATGGTAAACTTTTTATTTTTACAAACATGACATTATCTTATACATTGGCGGGGCACATGTAAGGGTGAGAAAGGCTTAGCCTTCCCCTGGCCAGAGGGACTTGTAACAAAAATACCACTAATTTGGACAAAATTAAATCATAATTAACAAAATTAAAATGTACGAAAAATGTAAATTGCAGCAATAAATTGTGATCTGCTCACGTTGCTCCTTTATCTTTTTAAAGCATTGTTAGTGTTGCACATTATTACCAATTACAGACGATTTTGTTGCAAATGCAGTGGGCAATCAAAGGCGTTCATATGAGCCATCTTTTAAACTAAGTGCGCGTGTGCTCGCTAACTTAATTTCGGATCCTTTACAACGTGCAGATGTACGTGTAATGTAAGAGATTCATTTCAGTGTCGAGAGTCTCAAAACTTCAGTTCTTGAGACCTAACCTCACGACTGATCAAAGTTAACATTAGTGTTAATGTTCTTCGCTCGTTGCTGTTTGAATAATAATGGAACATTATAATAGAAGATTTCTTATGTTTTTTTTATGTAATCACGTGGAATACAAAATGAGTCCCATTAAAAATGCTTCATGACACCCACATCTCGTATTTAATATTTCTCCACCTATGCATGCAATTCCATGTTCTTCTGAAGGAATACGGCAGGGTTTCTATAATTTAGCGAAAATCTCCAGTCATCGCAATCGTGCACTTACGGGAGCAGATCGTGTCATCGCCTATAAAGCACACAGAAAAAGTCATTGTAAACCTCAAGAAAACTAATAAAAGTATGGCTTGAAACGCAATACTTTCTTTGCTGCGTTAATATCTCTCCTCTGAACAGTAAGATATACAGCCTGTAGTGCGCGCAAAGGTCCTCCCTTTCACTTTCGATATCACTAAGTTCATATAACGAGAGGATACCTGAGCTTAAGTGGATTCTCCTAGTCACTGCGCTCAAGAAATAAACAGATGTGTGGTTGGCTGCATTGTTTAACGCAGCAAATATGTTACCTGCAACATCACATGGGGCTTCCCGATTCCCCGGGGCTCTAAGAGGCCGAATAAGTGCCTATTTTAAGTCCACCCCTGGACACGGAGCACAGTGACTAGTTACAGCTACTATCGCCATTTGTATGTACAATCGCGGTAGCTGAATGTCTAACAAGGCGAAATAATGCATGTTGCTAAACTTTTCCATTACAGTCAGCTGGCTGTCTTGATCACACCACCATTTTATTCAGGTAAACTTACCTAATGCGTAAAAACAAAGCTTCGTCCTCATGTTCGCTTCTGCTTCTTCTTTTTATTGGCGAGATTGGTAAACCAACTTTTGGTGCATTACTGCCACCACCAGAAAGAAAGGAATAAAGAGAGAGAGAGATAACTTAGTTATTGGGGGACATTTAAATAAATGTTCACTCGTATTAAAAAACATTCATGACGTGATAAATTTACTTGCCTAAAAAGATCAATAATTGTATACTTTATAGGTGCAAAAAGAAAGGTGCCATATGGCCTTGTCTCATTCAAATATCGTGATTATGTATAATACCATTTAATTGTGAACTTCCATTTAAAAGAGAACCCGAGTACTCATTCTAAATTCACAGCAACAATAAATAAAGTTTAATTTCATTCGCAGCACACGTGGTTAGACACTCCAAACAGAAATGACATGCCCTATTATAATAACCAGCACGAGCAATCTCTTATATTCTGAAGACTAGTCACTTGGCTGAGCACAACACACATAAATCAGGTTTAATAGTTAAAATGATTTCGGACTGCCCTGTACATCTCTGACATCTCCTCTCCAACAATTACCTACTTGTCTCCTGATGTCTCTGTAGTGGTTAAACAGGAAGTAAAATTAATTTTGGGTATATCTCATAGGCAAACTTTGGTTTAATGAATCTATTATTTATTTCCTGTTTATTCTTGTTTCTATGAAACTATGAAGATGTATCATACAGCGACAATCATTTTGTCCTCCATAGTTTTGGAATTCTGCTTCCGCTTGCTATGTAGTAATTCACTTCAGTACTAGAGCAATATGGCGGGTGGATCGTGCCACTGATTACCAACCAAAGGCAACAGTCGTGTACTTTTTACGTGTGAGAAGGGGCTCG
>JAUCMT010000056.1:388246-402308 GCA_032357475.1 Enteromius thamalakanensis
TTAATAAATAATACTGACTTTTATATATTTTTATATTTTTTTTCATATATATATATATATATATATATATATATATATATATATATATATACATGCATGTGTATATATATATATATATGTATACAGTATACAACACTTATTTTTTGAGCAATTTATCGCTAATAACATTAAAAAAAGATTTCACGTTTTAAAAAGAAGTTCACGTTTTAAAAAAATAAATAACGTAAATTGTCTCTGTATATGATAAAAACGTGAATTTGGGAAGATAGTGATGTCACATGCGGTACCTGTTCAGTCTATAAGTGTGTGCGAATTTGTTTAAACAGTGAAACATTAATCAAAACACAAAACATTTCAAACACACAAAGATGAAAATTTTTGCAGCACATAGTTGTCGTGTAAACTTAGTCTGTTTTTGTCATAGGATATGTCTGTAATATGAATAGAAGTCATAATTTGGTTTTGAAAGAAACTGATGCAAAATATTTCTTATTGATGCAAATCTGAGCCCAGTTTGTGACATCGCCAAGATCTCTAAAATGTGACATTAGCAGATTATTTTTAGTTTGTGCAGCACAGATTTAGGCTTGTAGTCATAAGTGAAATAAGCGATAATCATTTTCCCCTCAGACACCTTTGTCATTACACAGTTTGTGTTTTAGTCATAGGATAGGCTGAGCAAATGCATCTGTTTCTAACGATTCATTTGTAGGCTGCTAACAAACAGCTTTCCCTCCCATGACACTCACACCTAAAACCTTCAGTGTGTGCTCTGAAAGCATCTATATGAGCTGAGAGAGGTACACAGTTTTTATGAAGTTTAATGAATTAAAGCAAAAATAAAAAATAAATAAATCGCATACATTTGCATAATTAAACTTAATTGCATAATTAATTAAATACAGAGTCAGTTCAAGGTTGCATAAAATCAGCAACAACCGCAGTCCTGGTATATCCTACAACAAAAACAGGAATAATCCAGAAACAACCAAATACATATCCAGGTCAGGAGTTATTAATGTTTCTAACATTTAAGCCTTTGCTAGAACAGAAAGAAAGATTTGTATATTAAATATGATTTAATCATTGATCTTTTTCAAGAACTTTCAGGATTCAGAAATAATAAAGACTCTTCTGAAAGTTTGCTGTCGTGATGACAAACGGTTTACTGTTTGATACCACGGCAAAATATCACTTCAAAAAATATTCAACATTTCATATTTCTTCATATGACCCAGTTTGAGCTCTGCAGTGAGTTTTGTCTAAAACAACAGTACGTCTGAACAAGATCCTTTCCTGGCTGTATAAACCTATTTTATATGACAGCAGTGTCCTTTTGAGAAACATTTCATTATTGTTTAATGTAGATCAGAATGGATAGTATTTTGTTTTAGGCTTTGCCGTATTTTCTTCCACTATGCTTACCAGTATGCTGCAATACAAATGCAATAAATGTTCTAATTAAACATTTTCGTAAATATTACAATTTGTTCGCAATGCCATTTTATGCTGACTTCAATTACATATAGTAATCATTGAAATGCAGAGCTCTTAAATTTTCTCACATTTTATGATTCTTATTTCCAATAATGATATGCATGGCTTGTATTACAAAAAACAAACAAACCAAAAAAAAACACTCATTCAAATAGTGTTCTCCGCTGTGTCAAACCAGTGAGCTTTTATTAATAAAACGCCAGCTTGCCTGTGTCACATCAGGGGCTGTTCATGAAAAATTCAGAGGTGTTTAGGATGACACGATCCACAGCACAAATCTCATCAATCTGCCAGCAGCCTGTGGTTAAAGTTTGAAAAACCAGTCACAGTGTTTTCATCAGTATGCTAAAATATTAAAATTAATATACAATGATCAATTACAAAAATAGAGGCAGATAAAATATATATTACGGTAGTAAAGCAATCATTTAAAATTATTTTGAAATGCATTGCACACAGTCATTTGGTATTATGTCAGCATTAATATTTAGAGATCAATAATTCTTAAATTATCAAAGCAATTATTCAAAAAACATTATTATTTTTTAATGATTGAAAAATTAACATTTTAATTTAGATTACATTTTATATATGCAATATCCTTACAATATCAAATAGATACAGAGGAGTTTTCACTGTCGATTTTAAAACTGATGGAGCAGATGTCTATACTCTAGGCAGTTGAAATGTATGGAGGTGGTGGAGGTAAAGGCTGTTTGATGAGCTGGTGCACCATAAAATGAATGGAAAAAGCTCCTTTACTCTTTCTCTAAAGCTGAGCTTGTTTGTTGTGGAGAATAAAGCTCAGCTGAGTGAAATGCTGTACTTCCCTGAGGACGGAAATGAAAAGACATCTTCACTATCATGCAGGCTAACTATAATCCATCAGCTACAGTAAGAATTGCACATGGTCTTTAGGGATGATGAAACTGCAAATGAAAGTTACTTGAAGCCTTTGTATTTGCATTCAAGCTGCTTCTTCTTTTTTTTGCCCCAGAGACTCTGCGTGGTATCTCTGTAGTGTACACTGGGCCCAGAATTTGAGACAACATCTCTGACTTTGTGTTTCAATGTGCCAGATGTTTTTTTTTTATTGTTTGAGTAATTTGGCTGTATGTTAATTTACTACACCCCTTTGTCTTGTTACGATAGTTTGGTGTGTTTTTCAAAAAGAAAACAGTTCTGTTAAATTATGTTCTAAAAAGGTTAATGTTTTTGTTTGTTTGTTTTGTTTAGAATTTATAATTTTGTAAATGTAACAACAACAACAACAAAAACTCTCATGCTTGTCAAACTGCAAGGTTTTATAGATATTCGAGAAAAAATTACTATATTTATCACATTTAAATACATTATGGTCAAATCTAATATGTTTATTTTTATTCATATTTATTTAATGTTATTTGCGTT
The DNA here is from genome assembly GCA_032357475.1 of Enteromius thamalakanensis. Classification (NCBI taxonomy): domain Eukaryota; kingdom Metazoa; phylum Chordata; class Actinopteri; order Cypriniformes; family Cyprinidae; genus Enteromius; species Enteromius thamalakanensis. The sequence continues at coordinate 391,154 of JAUCMT010000056.1, forward strand.
GCTCTTAATAATTTCCAATGCTTTCAGGCAACCTAGAATCTGTATATTATATTTAATAAATATATATTTTAAGCTATTATTTGTGCTAAAAGTATTTGTTAATATAGGGCAAAATGAAATTCTGAAGAGATATATACATATATAAACTGCTTAAAAAAATAAAGGGAACACTAAAATATCACATCCTAGATCTGAATGAATAAAATATTCTTATTAAATACTTTCTTCTTTACATAGTTGAATGTGCTGACAACAAAATCCCACAAAAATGATCAATGGAAATCAAATGTATTAACCCATGGAGGTCTGGATTTGGAGTCACACTCAAAATTGAAGTGGAGAAACACACCCCAGGCTGATCCTACTTTGACGTAATGTCCTTAAAAATGTCAAAATGAGGCTCAGTATTGTGTGTGGCCTCCACGTGCCTCAATGACCTCCCTACAAAACCTGATGAGGTGGTGGATGGTCTCCTGAGGGATCTCCTTCCAGACCTGGACTAAAGCATCCGCCAACCCCTGATGGTCTGTGGTGCAACGTGGCATTGGTGGATGGAGCGAGACATGATATCCCAGATGTGCTCAATTGGATTCAGGTCTAGGGACAGGCGGCCAGTCCATAGCATCAATGCGCTTGTCTTGTAGTAACTGCTGACACACTCCAGCCACATGAGTTCTCGCATTGTCTTGCATTAGGGCGAACCCAAGGTCAAACAGACTGGCATATGGTCTCACAAGGGGTCTGAGGATCTCATCTCAGTACCTAACAGCAGTCAGGCTACCACTGGTGAGCACATGGAGGGCTGTGCAGCCCTCCAAAGAAATGCCACCCAAACCCACTGCCAAATGCTTCTTTTTTGGGGGGGATTTTGCCGGCAGGAGAACATTCTCCACGGCGTCTCCAGACTCTGTCACGGCTGTCACATGTGCTCATAGTGATCCTGATTTCATCTGTGAAGAGTTGAATGGTGAATTTGCCAATCTTGGTGTTCTCTGGCAATTGCCAAACGTCCTGCACGGTGTTGGGCTGTAAGCATAATCCCCACCTGTGGACGTCAGGCCCACATACCACCCTCATGGAGTCTGTTTCGGACCGCTTTAGCAGACACATGCACATTTGTGGCCTGCTGGAGGTCATTTTGCAGGACTCTGGCAGTGATCCTTCTGTTCCACAAAGGTGGAGGTAGCAGTCCTGCTGCAGGGTTGTAGCCACCCTACGGCCTCCTCCATGTCTCCTGATGTACTGGCCTGTCTCCTGCTAGCACCTCCATGCTCTGGACTCTACGCTGACAGACACAGCAAACCTTCTTGCCACAGCTCGCATTGATGTGCCATCCTGGATGAGCTGCACTACCCGAGCCACTTATGTGGGTTGTAGACTCCGTCTCATGCTACCACTAGAGTGAAAGCACCGCCAGCATTCAAAAGCGATCAAAACATCAGCCAGGAACCATAGTAACTTAGAATGGGTCAGTGGTCACCACCTGCAGAACCTCTCTTTTATTGGGGGTGTCTTGCCAATGTTGCTCTGTTGTTTAGAACATTCAACACTTAAGTATCATATGTTTTTATTTGAAAAATCATATTAAACTGCGATGTTTGTGGTATTTATTTGTTTTAAGAATAACCAGCTTTACATCAACAGTAAAAAGTGGTGAAAATTGTTATTTGTTGACAGAATGCATTTTATGCTATTTTGTTTTGTTTTGACTGAAAGCTGTTTTTGCCACTGAATAAAAAAGGTTATTGTGACAGACTTTTTTGTCAGAGTTGTGAGATATAAAATCACAATTATGAGAAAAAAGGTCAGAATTCTGTGATATAAACTTGCAATTGCGAGTAGTAAAGTCAGTATTGTGACTTTATCTTGGAAATCTGCCTTTGTAACTCACCCTTGTGTGAAATAAAGTCTCAATTCTGACTTTTTTTTCTCAAAACTAAACATAAACTTGCAATTGTGAGTTCCAAGTCCAATTTTGAGCCAAAAAAAGACTGAAATGTTCTCAGAATTGAGACTTTATTTAATACAATTCTGACTTTTTTTTCCCCAGTTGCGAGTTTATATCTTGATAGTTTGACTTTATCTCACAATTATGACTATATTTGACAATTTTGACTTTATAACTGGCAATACTGACTTTATACAGTAACTCGTAATTGCGAGTTTATATCTTGAAATTTTGACTTTATCTCACAATTCTGACTTTATAACTGGCAATACTAACTTTATATCTTGAAATTTTGCCTTGCAATAGTGAGTTTATATCTCACAATTCTACGAAAAAAAAATTAATTGTGACATGAGTCGAAATAACCTTTTTTTATTCTTTATTCAGTGGTGGAAATCATCTTCTGTGTTAAGCTGTATAGGTGGAACTAAGTAAGGGTGAGCAAATGATGACATAATTCAAATTTTGGGGTTAAACTGTCTCTTTTAAATTTAAAAATGTTCCATCTGTGTGACTACACACACACACACACTCACAAAACAAAGAAAAGAATCTCTGCTCATATCCATAGACAAAAGGGTAAAGGTTATACACCAAACTACACTGTATTGACTAAATGTAGTCCCCTGGTTCAGTGGCTTGTGAAACGTATTTACTTCCAGTGACTTCTATAAAGATACAGTCTTTTACCTGAAGCGCCAGACAAAATATCAGTTGCTCATATTTTCCTGGTGTGTTGGTCAATCTGTGCGAATCAAAAAGGACAAGAGCTTCATGCATAGTCATTGTAACATTTGGATGCCAAACCGAATCTCTTTGGGGGGGAGATGGCACACGGCTAAATGCCAAGATTTTATTGCAGGAAATAAAAGAGCAGATAGAAAAAGAGAAGCCAGAGAGAGAGAGGGAGAGCAAGACGAGGGCAGAGGGAGATGGAAAAAGCAGGAGCGCTGAATCTAAAAGCGCCTGAGATCTCAGAAGGAGTCGAAATCAATGCACCACCACAGTTTTCAGAGCAGATAAAAAGGACCTGCCGTCTCAATTGCCTGGAAACTACTTAGAAATTCTCACTTCAGATTTATTTCAGGACTCAGCCACATTAGCGCTAAATACTCTGGGTCAGGATATCTTTGATGTTCTGCATCAAATACAAAGCAATAATGGGCAGCGACTCCTGTTCACAGAGCAACAAGCCTGGGATTTTTACAGCCCCATCAGACACAGGATCATGCCGTTTAGTCTTGTTTGCAGTTCTTTTCATCATAATGAATCATTTGTTAGCTCAAATCCCACATTTTTCTTAAAATACACCTGTAAATAGAGAACATAAATGGTCTTGGCACATATCTGAGCAATAGACCACCAACCCTCTCACTAAGACCCCTGAACCTCAAAAACGCCGTCCTATTGACGGCCGTCTGCTCTGTTAACTGCAATTATTACGAATCAATTGTTAAACTACTCTCCAGGCATCAGTGGACTCGTGTATTTGTTGATGTTAAATCAAGGTGAAATGTCATCAAACCGAATTGGAGTCGTTCGAAAAACAAACGTTCGCTCGCGGTGTGTAGATATGAACTGTGGCGTAAATGGCAAGAGAAACAAGTTTTATGCAAATGCGAATCCTAATGAAAACATATCTCCCAGAGATGAGCTAGCCAGGGTAAATGCCTCCATTTTCTCAGCGTGAGGTATGCCGCGTGGGATTTCATTTTTAAATATACAAATGACGCAGCACGTCCGATGATCTGAGCCCCTTCCCCCTGAGAAAGTCTGCACTGTGAGCGTGAGGAGGAGGGAGGGAGGCTGGGAATTGGTAGGAATTTAATGATTCTGCTTCTGATTCCACTTAACGATTTAGGTTCCTAATGATTTCATTCGCAGCCTCCTCCTTTCCCACTAAACAAAACAGGGCTATTTTTTGCACTGTACTTTTTTTTTCTTTTATTAAAGTGCCATTTATTTCAATGTTAAGCAACGGAATGTGCAAATGTAACTACTCTTGTCTTAACAGTAAGTATACATAATGTTATTGGTTCTCAAAGTAAGCAATACTTTAAAACACAAGGCTTTGTTTATTATAATACCATTTATGTAATATATAATTTTTTAATTTGAAATTGCATTGTTATTATGTTTGCTGTTATTGCTCCAGCAAAGCAGTTTTTTTAGACTAATTGATTGATTTTATGTTGTTTTTTTTTTTTGCAACAGAATAAGTATTTTTTTAATTCATATATATATATATATATATATATATATATGAATTGTCCCATGAAAGCATTTTCTGTTTTTCTGCATAATTTTTTTTTATAGCAAAGCAGCATTACTTTTTATTCATCTGATTTATTGTAAGTCCTATTTATATAATTATTATTTTTTACCTTTTATAAAATAATCCAAATGTCATTGCGAGGCACAAAAGGGCATTAAATTGCTTCAGACTGATAACTTATGGTTCTTTGTGCTTGATTCTTTTGCATATTCAACTAAACTGATTGTGCTGAGTGCTTGCAGCATGCGATCAGCAACAACAATGCAGTTAAAAATAAGTGTCTGTTTATTGCGTTTATGTATTATTTCGCTTTCACATTCAATTCAGATTGCATCTCACAACTCATTTCTTCTGCAGGAGTTTCAGTAGCATTGCTGGAAACTCTGTCTGTAGTATATAAGAAAGCTTTTTCTATGGAGGACCGCAGACGTTCAAGTTCAAGATGTTCAGAACTGTTAAAGGCATGAAAATCAATCAAAAAATTCGAACTGGTTATGACTGAGAACCTTTTATCAAACCCAATCCCAGATATCAGATACGAGCTCAGAGAGAGTCGAGATCCAAAGGTCTACGTGTCGAGTCAGGAACCAGCTGTGAGCGTTTGCAAAGCGACTGAATGCTAATCCTGTGAAAGAAGGCAGTTCTCGGGCCGACTTGGGCTGATGTCAGATCAGCGATAGCGCCAGGAGATAAGCGTGTCTTATCTGCTTCCTTAAGACGCGGTGTGGCTGCCATCTGAAGTGCCGTAGACACTTGCACAAAGCCGTGCTTCAAGCGCGTGCTGCATATCACAGTCTCAGAGCTACAGAAGCGGAACAGACTCAATGGAAAGGGCTCGGGCTCGCGCTGACATGCGCTTGATGAGCGAGCATAAGCTCTGCGTTATCGGCCTCGTCTGCGCCCTGCCGGTAATGAGAGAATGAATTAGATTTCTCTTAAGGTCAATTGTATTCAGCATTTCAGAGCATGTGCATGGTAGTATTGCTTTGATTCAGCATGCTGACGTTTGTCTTTTGTAGCTTCTTTTGAAGGATGGCACATGGTTTTAATGACCACAGTTTCTCTCGCTCCCTGGGTGTGCATATATTTATTTGCATGTGTTTGTTAGTGTGCATGCTGATGTAGATGTAGTGGTTAATGGTGTGACCTGGTGTCTGAAAGATTGCTGGTTTGAATAATATATTTTATCTAAAAATCACAACTAAGCCCTTATTTACTTATTTACTCAAAAGACTGACAAGCACTCATGTTAAATTAAAAACTATCATCAATCAAAACTTGCCATTGGTCATGTCACAAACTTGATTCTGCATATATAGCTTCTTTTGGTATTAAAACATATCTGCAGAAATAATGGATAGTCTTCAAACATGTGAAAACACAAATTCATTCATTCATTATTCTATAATTTATTCATTTCATTCAAATCGTTTATTTTTAATTGAAAATTGCTTAATATTTGTCATTATATGCAAATGTTTGGCCAGTACTTTATTAGTATTTTATTTTTCACAATAGCGTTTATTGCTTTTGTTTTGTTTGTTTTTTTGGGTTGGTTTTACTTTATATATTGCTTTTTATTTATTTATTTGCTTATTTATTTATTTTTTTGCATTCTATATATTTGTATTTCTATTTATTTATTTTTGCTTTTTATTTATTAGAATTTTTTATTTATTACTTCCTTTATATTTGTATACTTCCTTTATGTTTGCTTATTGTATTTATTTTCTGCATGTAAGTAGTGTTTCATTATATAGCCAGTACATGCAACAAATATTATTATATTTTTTATATTATAGTTATATTTAAAAAAAAAATGTAATTTAATTTGTAAATTAATTTTTATTTATTTGTCTATTTATTTATTTTTTGTTTGCAGTCAAGCACAACCATAGTGACATGTGAACTCTCAGGACAACTGTTTCAGTGATATTTGTCAATGCTAGGGCTATTTTATATGTGTTATTAAAAAATATATATGCTTACAGCAGCTTTAAGATGGTGCCATTCCCTCATGATGTTGCGTGCATGCGAAGGTGCACAGTGATTTTTATTTCAGACTTTTTCTCCTTTTTATTTATAGTACAGTAGTGAGGACAGGAATGTTATAAGACATGGAATTGGGAAATGTTGCAAGCTGGATTTAAACTTGCATTACCCATATCTGCACTAATCAGTACACCACAGCTCAGACGTGCACCTTTATTAAAATTTGTGTTTTTCACACAGGTGTGCAGTGCAGTACAAAACCAAGACTTCACGGTGATCGAAGACTACTGCACCGGTCTGAAAGCCCTGCTCTACCTCAGAAGCCTCGAGGAGCTCCAGGACTGGGACGGTCAGTCGCCTCTAACGGCCCGCCATCAGAAAGGAAAGCCTGCTGTCACGCTGGAGGAAGCCAAAGTAAGGGTGAAAGACTTCACAGCTGTTTTACAACACCCTTTTACCGACGATTACCCCTCCCTGACTTCCCTCTCACGCTGTTTTCCTTATTATAGCCCTCCGACATGCCATTAAGGAGCTAAACGCAATTCCCATAATTCTACAGCTTTAGGAACAAGTGCTCATTAATGCAGCATTAGCGTTAAACCCGTGGACTTGCATCCATCCATTTACTTGTTGTTAGTTCGTAAAAATCCACGTAATAACAGCGCTGTCCAATACACAAAGTGGCCGCTTGCACTTCTGCAATCTCAAAGGTGAAAGAACATTATAGAGCAGTCCTTAGTCGTTATGCTTCAGTTTTACCCTTTTTTTCTGGTAAAAGGAAGCACTTGGAGCAAAGTAAGGTTAAAGTACGCCACGCCGATCGAATTATTCCAAGTTTGAATCGAGCTTTGACTTTAGGGAGGAAATAATTGGTTTATTTTATATCTTTTTCCTCGCACATGCCATTTACATAACAGCTGCAACAAAAAAAATACAGAATAGCAAAATGAGATTGGACAAAGGCAGCTGTTCACGCGTTTAATGGTCTGTACTTCACGTGTACGTTCAGCCCTCGGTAATCTCCCTCATTATTTGTGCACAAGGAATATTAGGCGGCATGTAAATGAGCAAAACTTCAGTAAACTCTGTTCAAAGCGGCGAATTAAAGGCCTTTATCAGATCACAGCCTTTCTGCTAATACACCAGCCGAGGGAAAAGCTTTGAAGCCCGTCTAGTGTTTTCTAACGCGCTAGCTGCAACTTCTCAGCTTCTGACTGCAAGGCGGCTCAGTGCAATAGTTTAAATGCTAATGCCAAATGAGTGCAGGGAAATGAAGGAATAAAACGAAAGAGAAGCAGGCGGTGATAAGTGCAAGTCATTTTCATGTCGACAGGTCGTTAGTGCTGGAATTGGCGCAACAATAACATTGGCACTGAAAAAGCCGAGGGAAGATGTGGAGTGTTGTGTAGAAATATCACAACGGGCCTCGTGTCCCCGGGACATTCAGGGTTCCTGCTCAAAAGAAGGAAAAGTCACTGAGCGCGCGGGTCATGGGGATGTTCGGTTGACAGGCGGTCCTTTGTAAACTGAGAGGGAAAGAAAAATCAATGAACATTAGACCATGTGAGCATTGTGCTTCACGTCTGCTATTGTGCAGGCAAGCTACTTCTCTGTCTGATGGATTCATAAGGAATACAGATTTGTATATCTTCAGAAATATGGCAGTTCTTGCGAGGTGATATGTAAAAAAAATTTGCTATTGTGCAAATATTGAAAATACATCATTAAAGATTTGCTTGATTTAAAACAGGCAGTTTTTGATTTTACTAATTTACAGTACTGTTCAAAAGTTCAAAAACACATTATTTTCCGCATGCTAGATTATTGCTTCTCCTGAAACGGGTCGATTTGTACAAAGCTCATTGTTGTAAAAAAAGTAAGGTGTGCTTTGATTGACCAGGTATCCAGTGGGCCATGATTGGCCAAATACCCCATGGCCAAGAGACAGAACATGATGACGTGTCCCAGCGCTATGACACAAAAACCATTCTAAATGAGGCATAAATACTGATTATCATGACTTAGTACTGTCTTTTTACACTTCGTACCCATAACACCGGGTTTGCATTTGTGATCAAAGTAACAGCAGACAACGAGATCTACTCTACAATGCTCAAACTCACGTTTTAATAGTAAGTAGGTTGTTTTAATAAGAAAACGTAACAGGTTGTGAGCATAGGCTGCAGGTTTTAGGAAATGCGCTGAACACACTCTGATATTTGTTCTGGAACAGGGTTGTGAATACAACTTAACCACTGATTTCTAGTTGTGTGTTCTTTTGGAAGCACAAACAAGCATGGCTTCTCTAGAACATGGTGCCAACAACAGCAACACAGTGAGAATAATAGCTCAGTGCGTAAACATTTGGGTAGTTTTATGAAATAAACCCACTCTGTGAGGTAGATACAGTATGTGGGGGCGTGTTTAATAGTTGTTTTAGTGAGGTGTGGACAAGGTATAAGATTTACGAAGAATATCTCTTTGGTTTTAACTTGGAAACGCATCATAGTGGTGGTTAAGGAGAGACCCCCCACATGATTGTAAAGCGCTTTGGGTGTATGGCCATACCCAGTAAAAGCGCTATATAAATGCATCATTCATTCATTCATTCATATATGACACCTTTAAATGATAGACTTTTATAATGCTACAAAAAAAAAAAAATCGAATAAATGCTGTTCTTTCGTATTTTTAATCATTAAAGAATCCTGAATAAAATATCAGGGTTTGCACTTTGAAAATTCAGCTTTAAAATAGAAAAAAATAAAATACAATTTCAGATTTACTCTTTTTCCTGAGAAATCAGCCTTGGAGAGCATAAAAGACTTCTTTCACAACTTCTTCAATTAATTCATAGATGTCATCATTAGCTACTTGAAAAGGATTTTTAAAACATTTGGAGGCACAAAATCCAATTTTCAGCCCTTTTCAAAGAAATCTTCTTATAAAAGATGATCAGAGATTACTATTCACATTTTCTGAAGGTTATTCCTCATGCAATCATTCTAGTTTTAAAGGATAGGCTATAGTTTTATTTAGTTTAATTACTTTTCCCTGACCTAAAAAAATAGTAAATAGTATAAAAAACATTAATTTAGTTTAATTTAATTAAACATTTAGCAAAGCTTTTCTCTAAAAACGGAAGAAATATCATTATTATCCCGTTCATCTGCGCTGTGTTGTATGCTAGCATAATTATGATTTGAATAGCATCTGGTTTAAAACACACAGGTATTAATTTTATAATAGTATGTACAAGCAGTGGCTCGGTGGCTCAAACACACAGGCTCCATCTGTTCTGTTTTCTCCCTAACCAGGGCGTTGTGTCAGCCCCTGACAGTGTGAGGTAAGACAACCTTGCTGAAGGTTGGCTGAAGGCTTCATTACCAATATATTCCTGCCAGGCTACACTGAGGCAGCCGGACCGCTGTTTACAAGTGTTAATACCCCCACGGTCCGGCCTAGCCGAGAGAAAGTGCATCAGATGACCAGCAGACACACACAAACAGCCCTGCACTGCCTAAGCTCAAGATTCTAGAGATGGCAGCAAAAAACCAACCGCACGTCCCCTGAGAGAACGACGCTCGCTGCCTCGGCGAGAAGGAAAAAACAACAACTTGTCTGTTGCTGAACGCTCCCTTAGGCTCCGCTTTATCAACCACAGCGACTTCTGAGCTCTCGTCTTCTTTCCTGCACATTGCGGAGCGATCAAACTGCCTTTTTTATTCTTTGTGGCTAACAAATTTTCTCATAGCTCTCGCTGTCCTCCATCACCCTTTCTTATCGCGTCTGTATGCTGTTTTTCTTCGTTTGCTCTCTCTCTGTCTCTCAAGCTGTATATAAAGTGTGTCTGGGCTGGAGCTGGCGGTTCTTGCCACAGGTGAGCTGTCAGTCAGCGGAGGGCTTGTCTGAGAGCGTCCTGACAGGTAATATCAGCCTGGAGCTCTTCCCTGCCTGACACAACTCACTGGAAATATAAGACTGTCCAACCACAGGCTCTGCATTTCAATTCCCTGACCATGTTGTCTTATTTTATCATGCAACATTAATTAAAAATAAATTGAAATTAAAATAGAGGTACTTCAAATGACATTCTGGATTTTTGATTATAGCGCTTGCAAGGCACTTTTTGTTTTTATTCTCCCACTTTTTCAATCTAACCACTTAAGATACAGACTCGTTTTAAGTTTGGCCTTGTGTTTCTTTAAAAAGAAAAAAAATAAAATAAATACATTTTTTTCTGACTGAATGAAACATCTTTAAAGTCTTGATATATATTAATCCAACATATTTGTACATTAAAAATAAGATAAACTACTTTACTTGGTGAACAGTTGCTTTAAAATATATTTTTATTATTATTAGAATTATTAGAAACTTTTTGTATTTTCTTATTATTATTTAAAATGTATTATTAATAAATTTGTATGATTCTTAAAAATAAATGTAAGATTTTTTTTTAACTAACATTGTCGTTAATGGAAATTATTATTTATTTTATTTTAATTTATATATAAAAAAACTATTATTATTAAAATGAATAAATATCAAAAAATGTAACATTGGCATCTTTAATTATATTTATTGAATATATTTATATTATCTTGTGCCTGAACTTATTAGCATGCAGTGTATTTAATTTTAAGATAATAACATAAGCGATATTACTTAACAGGTTATTTAAAATTATTTATAATATTTATTGTCAATAAATTATTATAATTCTTAAAAAAACATTTCTCATTTTTTCTTTTTTTACATACTACCGCACCATGTTTCTAAGATAAGTGATCATTCTTTATGAAATACACTACCGTTCAAAAGTTTTAAAACAGTAAGATATTTAATGGTTTTTAAAGATGCTTCTTCTGCTCATCAAGGCTGCATTTATTAGATTAAAAATCCAGAAAAAACTGTAATATTGTGAAATATTATTTCAA